>CAKNYM010052060.1:9486-24311 GCA_932195095.1 Andricus curvator
CCCTAGTGGACAGTAAGGGCATTAATGAACAATCACAGATTGTTACAGAGTGGACAACCCAGCCGACTGCGCTTCAAGTCGCTTCAAGTGGAATATCACCTGCGCAATTGGAAGATCATCGAATTTGGTGGCAGGGGCCATCTTGGTTGGCCCAACCATCGGATTGTTGGCCCAACATTATCGTTGACGAAACTGTTGAGGGTTATTGCCCTTTGTCTGCTAGAACGACTACGTAAAAAGGTTACGGACAAGCCATCTTGTCATGTTACGTCTGCCATGCTTGATTTGGCTCTACGGCGTTTGATTGGACATACACAACGAGAGTATCCCTGCCGATGAAACGGCACTGGACCGCCAGTGCCCTTTCAGTGACTTTTTGTGCTGATTTCGGCACCTAAACGGCACTCAGAGTGATGCGACGTTCATATAAAGGTCCTATTGTATTCGTCACGTACCGGCGGGCAGAGTGGTTTACATTAGTTGGCCGCAACCAACCAGAATCTGTTTTGGCCTATCTCATTCCATTTACGATATACATAATATTCATTCCAATTTTAAACTTTAAAAAAAAAAGTTAGATATCTGAAATTATCGAAATCCGTAGATTCTGAATTTCTAACTTTTGCATAGGTAATTTCAAAATTTTACAATTTTTAATCCCTTTCAGCTGGTCTACTTGGTAGCCTATTCGCAGATATAAAGGGAACTTCTGCAAGCATTTAAAACTGGGATCTGAGTAGCTTTAAACGAGCTACACTGAAACGGCACTGGGCAGTGCCGTTTAAGTGCCGTTCAATGGGCAGGGTATTTTTTCGAGGACATTCGTAGGGTTCAGAAGGGTCATTCTGTGGCAACAGGTAGTCCGTTGTGTTAACTTTGACCTTTCTTGGATCAGGAGGGCTTTTTGAGACTTGGGAGTCGTTCATCGCATGCCGTCCTCGACTTCGATGAGCGTTGCCCGTACATCCTTCCCAAGGACTCTCCAATGTCAGTTCTAATCATTCGCAATGGACATCAATTCATGATGCATGGTGGCCCTCAACTGACACTCTCATATCTTTGGAGAAGATACTGGATCTTATCGAGTCGTTCTGCGGTCAAACGTGTGTTGAGTCGTTACGTCACTTGCGCTCGACATCGAGCACTACCTTGTACTTAGGTAAAGGCTCCTTTACCGTCCTTTAAGGTTAAAAAAAACTACGAGGCCTTTCGCTGAAGTCGGTTTAGATTATGCTGGTCCAGTCTGGATACGTACTTCGGAAGGACGTGGTCACAAGGCCTACAAAGGATACATTGTCGTCTTAGTGTGCTGCGCTACCAGAGCGGTTCATTTGGAGGTGGCTTCAGTATCTACTACGGAGGCATTCATCGCCGTTTTCAAGTACTTCTCTGCTCGACGCGGAATCTCTCGCACGTTGTATAGTGACAACGGCACGAACTTCGTGGGAGCGGATTGGCAACTACGCGAACTAGTTTCTGCAGCATCAACGGAAGCGAAATTTGCTCGGTACTTCACTGACCACCGAATTGAGTGGAAGTTCAACCCACCATCAGCTCCTCATTTCGGTGGTTTATGGGAAGCAGCTGCTCGCTCAGTGAAACACCATTTAAGAAAGGTAATCGGCGATACTACCCTCACATATGCGAGGAAATGTCTACTTTTCTCACACAGGTGGAAGCCTGCTTGAACTCACGACCGATGCAATCTATGTCGGACGATGCGAATGATTTGGTGGCCTTGACTCCAGAGCATTTCCTTATCGGATCTTCGATACACGTGGTTCCTGAGCCTTCACGTGTGGAGGCTAAACTTACAATGTTAGAACGATGGCAGTTGCTGACCCAGATGTACCAGACCTTCTGGAAGAGATGGTCTACTGCAGACATGCCCAACTCGGGGAAATTTCCTCCCGGAACACAATATGTTCTGCGTCCCCTACTCTTTCTCCTAGAGAGCGAGAGAGGTGGTAGACGCGTGCGTCACAGAGGAGAGATTCTCGCAAGCGTTTACCACCACTCCCGCTCTCTAGGAGAAAGAGTAGGGGACGCGGAACATGTGTTCCCGGAGGAAATTTCCCCGAGTTGGGCATGTCTGGTCTACTATATCTATACAAGAGTTGCAAACTCGATCTAAGTTGCGAAAACAGATGCCACCTGTCAAGGTCGACGATCTTGTTCTTGTGCGGCAGAACATATCGCCCACGAAGTGGCCTTTGGCCAGAGTAACTACCGTTCGTCAGATACGAACGGTATCCTTGAAAACTGCGACAGGTCAATTAACTCGACTTGTTGTAAAACTTGTCAAACTTCCTGTTTCTGTTTCAAATTCGACCTGAGATATTATAATTTTTTTTTGTTCATCGTCACTTCTCCCAAGGTGGGCGCATACTTCTTGAGGCTTACTACAAGTACGTGCCACGTTCCACGAAGGATGTTATCTTCAGGATATTCGTGACATGTCACGAAGGTGGGCGTAATGTTCAAGATTTCACAGAGAACTTACTTGCTTACGCGGTCGCGGGTAACTTTGAGCTGGTGCGCGGGCCTGGGTCCCTTTTTGTCCATCTGCGCGTCCTCTGGATAAGTGTCCTTGGGTACGGCGAGAGGAGGCTCAGTACCGTTCTACCCGTGTCTCGGGTCACCATTCCTATTATTACTCTCGTAGTATTTTAATGTTCAATTTCAAATTATGGAATTTTTTGCCTTGAATTATTAAAAGTGTATCAATGGTGAATGTGACTTTCTAGGTATCTTTAGTCAGTGACTAAAGGTACAATAAACAGACTTGTTGTTTTAATTTACATAGTGTTAATTACTCATGAGCCTTTTCGTACTTATTCGTAGAATACGATTTTCGACATTATTATAGAACCAGCTGACTTTCCAAGTGCAAATTAGCACAGTAACAATTATTTCAAGTTAGTGAGATGATAATTAATGCAAGTTAACAAACATAATTGTTTTAACAATTTTTCATGATTTATAACTATCTTCTCTTAGAGTAAGATGCTAGAAATAAGTTGCGGTTTTTTGAAATTTTCAGCTTTTCCTTGACTTTTTAGATAGGAACAAATAATAAATTTCAATATTAATAATGATTTAAACAATAAGGCTCGCAGTAACTACTTCAAGAAACATTTGCATTTAATATGATCCATACAGAAAATTTAAAGAATATTTCTAATATCTGTTTTATTTCAGAAAAACATATTCACGAAAGCAAAAGAGATTATTTAAAAATGATTTTATCTAATGTTTATTTATTATTTAGTTATAATTGAAAAGCCAAAGCGAAGTTGTAAATTTAAGAAAAAAACTGCAACTTTCTAGAAATTATCTAATAGAAGATAGTTATAAACAATAATATATTATTCAAACAATTATGTTTGTTAACTTGCATTAAATTGCCTCACTGAGTAAAAAGTTGACAAAAAGTGGAAAATTTCAGATGAAACCGCAACTATCTATGATTATTATAGGAGAAGATAGTTAAAAACAATAACTTTTTGTTTAAACAATTATGTATCGTAAATTTAATTCATTTTTACCTCGCTCTAAGTGAAAAGTGGAAAAAAGTTCAATATTTCAGAAAAACCCGCAACTTTCTAGCATTATCCAAAGATAATATTATTGAAAATAATAATTAAGTGTTTAAACAATTATTTTTCTTACCACTTTCTAGCATTATTCTAAAAAATATTATTATAAATAATAATGATACGTGGTTTAAACAATTATTTCTGGTAAACATAATTAATTATTGCCTCACTCTGACTGAAAAGCTCAAAATAGTATATGTTAACATCTAATTATCAATAGAAAGCAGTATTTTATGTATTAGAACCCATTTGTATTAAAAAAACCAGCAAGAAAATCATAATTATCGCAAAAAAACTCGCAAAACTAAATTTTTGAGTAATGGGGTTTTTTGACCCAATAAAACAGACTTATGTGGGTGATATATAGAAATTTATTTTTTATTCGTATCCTATTGTTAATTTTGAAGAGAAATGTTGAATTTCAAGTCGATTCACCTAATATTGACGATTCTGAATAAAATGTACAAAAACGTCTTCTTTTCTTATGGAAGATACGTGTTAAACTTCATGGGGCTTGCGCCTTGCGGAGCCTCTAAATAACATTTTTTTCAACGCATTTATTTGTTGTGTATGCGAACAAATTTGAGAGCGATATGCAAGAAAATTTCAACACAAAAATTCAATGCATTTTTGGACCACCCTAATAGATCTGGATGGAGTGCAATTGTTGTTAAATATATTATTAAGACAGAAATGGATATCGCTATTCGGTTTCGGAAGAAATGATGTAAATACAGAATAGAATAGGATAGAAATAATAAAAAATTAATAGGTTTAATCCATAGAATAGGATTGGATGGATTAGGACGGATTTATAATTTTTTCATGAGGAAGTAGATATAATTAAATATATATTTAAGAATGGACAGTGTTTGATGACTGAAATGGATAAAATGAGTTATATTTAGAATAGAATAGAAATAGGTACAAAGGAATTTAGTTTTTAATAAGATGGAAATGTACAGGATGAAATACATTTAGAATAAAATACGATAGTAACGTATAAAATTTGATAAAATTTGATATATTTACAATAGATAAGGTAAGCAATGAATATAATTTTGGAAAATATGAATAGGATATAAATTGATGAGATTTTAATATGCAGGTGTAGGATAAAACAAAATTGAAATTGATAGAATAAGATAGTTTGAATATACTTAAGGCCAAAAAAAAATTGGTGAACAAATTTTGATTTCATAAAAATTATTTTATTGAAATATTCGATAATTAAATTCTTGAAATATACATACAGTTAATTATTTAATCGAGTTACCATTTCTGAATCGTTACTGACATTTTTCGTGATTTGTGATGTTCCATTATTAATTGTAGAAACAGCACTTTCTCCTATAACTTGAAGCCAAATTACTGAGATGATCCAAATTGAAAATAATGATTTCATTTTTGGTCTTTAGGAAAAAATTATCTACAGTCTAAACTTGAAGGAGAAACTGCGTTGCTACCTGAAAACGAATTCTACGTATGTATACTTTTATTGAATAGACTCCCAAGGCGAACCAGTGTAAGAATAAAGAAAGATAATAATAGTATTTTTGCTAAAGTATTACCGTATTGAAATATTTTTTCTGTTTCGCTAAAAAGAACATATATTATAGGCTATTTCGAAGGAACTTATAAGATATTTATTAAAATTTTTAGTTTTTGTAAATATTTTAAAAATGTAGTGCCTTTCTTTAATAAAAAAATACAAATTGCTGCAAGGCAAAGAACTAAATCTAATATATGTATCAGAAAAAAAAGAAAACAAAAATTATAATAAAGAAATTTTTTATTTACGATTTAGTGTAGATCTATAAAATAAAATCCGTACTTTATTTATTCGTCCTAGAAATTAATCAGTGTTTTCACACATATTCTTGGATTCTAAAATATTTTTTAAAAATTCAACCTGCATTTTCCCGAAATTTTATATTTCTTTGGAAAATATTGAAGTTTTATTTTTGGAAACATTTCGAAAATTTGAATTTCCAATACTTGAATTGTTATATATTTTATTAAATAAAAGATTCTTTAATGCAATTTTTTGGCCGTTGTTTCCATTCAAAACGCTGATGTCAAAAGTATTTTTTTTTTCTTTCATCGTTATTATTTAACATTTGGGCGAAGAGAAAATGTTAAAAATTAGTCAAATCGTTCAAGCTTATGGAAAAAAACTTTGTGGTTTAGGACCCGAAAAAAGTGAAGAAAAAAAATAATTTTTGAAATCGGTTAATATCTTCTGTCATTTTTTTTATCAAAAATTCATGTTTTTGAAAATTCAAAAAAAAATCCCATTGCTACCAAAATTATAACGAAATTGTTATATGTACAGTTTTTACTAGTGAACTCAAATTTTGCTCGGTTTAGAACTTGTTGACAATCTGCAGGTTGATCCAAAGAAATATTTTATAGTTTTTGTTTCTCAAAAAAAAAGAAATTTCGTGATTTAGGAATTGCAGGATTTTTGTGCGATTTTGAAATATTTTAAACACAAGTGACGTTTTTTTTTTGTTCAAGTTGAAGAAATTTCTGGTTCGAAATATTCAACTTCCTTCAAAATATGAGCATATGATTCAATGCAAAAAAACATGTTTTTGCACATTTTCAAAAAATTATAAATTTAGCAAATTCTTCATTTTTAATTTAGGATTTTTTATTATGTTTTATTAGTAGAAAATGTTCTTATAGAAAATCTGCTATAATTTCTGCGAATCAATAGGAATTTTTTTTTTTTTTAAATGTTGATTTTTCAAAACAATTTTTTGTTTAAACTAGATATCCAGAATGGCGGGATAAAATTTTTAAATCCTAACGGGTGGCAACCGGCTATACGCACATGTTCACAAATTGCCACACCCTTCCTTACATTCTATAGAAAAAATTAAATTGTTTATAAAAATAAAAACAAGGGTGATAATAAATTTAAACTATCAAAATTATATTATATAAAAAATTAATATTTTAAAAAATTGTTTTTAAATAAAATGCATTAAAAATAGTAATATTGATCGTGTAATAAATTGATTTTTGTCAACATTTTTAACGATTTATCAAAAAAATTTAATTATTATTTTACAATATTAATATAGTGAAAGAAAAATAAAATAATATTTTTCTAAGAAGAATATGACTAATTTTATTTCTGACAGGCCGACCGCCATATTTGCTACGGATGTTTTACTTTGACACTTCGAAGGGTGGAGCTCGTCATTTACGGGTTTTTTTCATTGCGCATCTCCCTTGCAAAACCCTTTTAAGGGTGAGTCGTCGAAAAGTGACCATATCTTCTATTTTATTCCAAAAAACCACCCAATTTCGTCCCTATACTTTAAAATGCCTCGATATAAATATTGGAAACGTCACTCTTGTAAACATAACCTCAAAAAATCAAAGGAGATAATTCTGCTGAGTTTTCGGAAAAATAAGTGAAGTTTCTCCTTTAAAAAAGTGTTAAAATGCAGCTTTATCGTCTCCTCTTAATATAAAAGTGTTTTTTGGTCTATTTAGATTCTACTTTTCGTTTGATTGTCAGTGCTCCGAAAATGTGTCGCGAGTGCTTATTTAAGAATTTTTTAAAGATCCTGAATTCTATAATTGCAGGTTTTGAAAGAACGTAAGGATGGCTACAGATAAAGTGACGTTGGGAGATGCTTTATCCAATGTAGATGTTCTTGATGAATTTACCTTGCCTGACGAACAACCATGTATCGAAGCACAACCTTGTTCTGTTGTCTATCAAGCAAATTTCGATACAAATTTCGAAGATCGGAATGGATTTGTCACCGGAATTGCAAAATACATCGAGGAAGCGACGGTCCATGCGAGCTTGGTATGCTTTTTTCTCCTTAAATATTACTACTTATTGGAGCTCGAGAAATATTTTCATAATTTTTACATGTATTTTTTTTGTAGAATGAACTTTTGGAAGAAGGTTTGGAACATGCGGTTATGCTTTATACTTGGAGATGTTGTTCTCGTGCAATTCCACAACCAAAGTCTAATGAGCAACCAAACAGGGTCGAAATTTACGAGAAAACTGTCGAAGTCTTGGCACCCGAAGTTAATAAATTATTAAACTTCATGTACTTCCAGGTGAGATATTATTTGATTCTGAATTTTGCTTTTTAATCTTTCCTTAAAGACACGATTTTTTCCTCTAATTTTTTCGTTGGGGACGATTGTGAATTTTCTTCAAGCAATATATGTTGTAAGGGGGTGGGGGGCTCCACCGATGATTTAAAAGAACTTCTCAAATTGAATATAAGAAGGCGATAAATTCCACTTTGTTTATCTTTTTCAATTATAGTGTTCACATTTATAATTTGTTTATTGTTTATGATTGTTTTTCAATCAAAATTTAACTATTCCATTTTTGGTTAAAAAAGTGATATTTTCAGACTAAAAATTTAACTATTTGGTTGAAAATTCGTCTTTTGGTATAAAATTAATCTTCTTGGTTAAAAATGTATGGATTTTTGTTGAAAATTCGTCTTTTCTGTAGAAAGTCAATTTTTTGCGTGAAAAAAGAAACTGTTTTGTTGAAAATTAATCTGTTTTGGCTGTGGATTCAACTTTTTTGTTGAAAAATATTCTTTTTTGGTTAAATTCAATTGTGCTTTATTAAAAATATAAGTATTTTTTGTTGAAATATTAACTGTTATATTTTTTATTGAAAATTCATCTTTTTAGGTTAAAAATTCATCTACTTGGTTAAAAGTTGAACTACTTTCTTAAAAATTCATTTTTTTGGTTGATTCATAATTTTAGTAGAAAATTCATCTCTTTGGTTGAAAAATGAACAACTTTCTTGAAACTTCCCTTTTTTGGGGATAAAATTTGATTTTTTTAACTGAAAGTTTAACTATTTGGTTGAAAATGAACTTTGAAATTTCATGAAATTTCATATTTTCGAATTGAAAGTTAAACTTTTTTATATAAAAATATTCTTTTTGTCTTGGAAATTCAACAATTTAGTAGAAACTTCAACTATGTGGTAAAAAATTCAACTGTTTTGCAGAAGATTCGCTTGATTTGCTGACAAGCAATTTTTTAAAATAAAAATTAAACTATTCCAGTATTGATTGAAAATTTATTTTTTTAGTTTAGAAATTCAACTATTTGGTTGAAAATTTTTCTAGATTGTTAAAAATTCAACTGGTTAAAAATCTGTGTATTTTGTTGAAAATTTCTTTTTTTGGATTAAAAACTAATTTTTTTAACTTCAAATTCAACTATTTAATTGAAAATGAACTTTTTTGTTGAGACTTCATATTTTCAAGCTGAAAATACAACCGTTTTTTTATAGAAAATTTGTCTTTTTGTCTTGAAAAATAAAATGTTTTATCGAAGAGTATATTTTTTATTAATAATCAATTTTTCAAAATTAAAATTGAACTATTCCATTTTTGGTCAAAAATGGTCCTTTTTGGTTAAAAATGGTCCTTTTTAGTTTAGAAATTCAACTGTTTGATTGGAAATTTATCTAGTTTGTTGAAAATTCGTCTTTTTTAAAAGATAACCAATCTTCTTGGTTGAAAGTTCAACTATTTGGTTAAGAATGTATATATTTTGTTGAAAATTTATTTTTTCGGGTTCAAAACAAATTTTTCAACCTAAAATTTAACTACTTGATGGAAAATTAACTTTTTTGTTGAAACTTCATATGTTCGTGTTGAAAATTGAACTACTTTGTAAAAGATTCGTTAATAATTATCCTTTTTAGTTTAAAAATTCAACTAATTGGTTGAAAAATGATGTCATTTGTTGAAAATTCGTCTTTTTGGTAGACACTGATAGAAAATTAGTTTTTTTGGTTGAAAATTCATCTATTTGGTTAGAAATGCATGTATTTTGTTAAAAATTCTTTTTTGGTAAAAAAAAAAATAATTATTTTCATTGTGGAAAATTCAACTATTTGGTTAAAAATGTATGTATTTTGTAATATATTAATTTTCAACCAAATAGTTAAATTTTCTACCATATTGTTTAATTTTCGAGCGAAATATGAATTTTTTACAAAACCGTTGAATTTTCAACAAAGAAGTTAATTTTTAACCAAGAAAGATTTAATTTCTACAGAAAGAGATGCATTTTCAGACAAAACATAAATTTTCAACAAAATAGTTGAATTTTCAATAAAAAACAAAATTTACTCAAGAAAGAAACAAAATTTCGATCAAATTGATGAATTTTCAACGACAAAAGTTGAATTTACAAACAAGAATTATGACTTTTCAACAAAATTGTTGAATTTTGAACAAAATAATTCAATTTTGAACGAAATAATAAAATATTCCAATAAAAAAAGATGAATTCTTAACGAAAAATTAAATAGTACACTTTCAAACGAGAACAATGAACTTTCAACTAAATATAGTTGAATTTTCTTATTGTGTTATACACTATCTTGCAAAAGGTGAGATCCAATTGATAACTAAAGTTTAATGTTAAAAAAATCTCTTGTTTTATTATTAAAATTAAAATTTCTTCCTTCATGCATGAAAACAGTTAATGAAATTCTGCGTCTAAGAAGCCCCAGTTAAAGGCAAAATGTCAATCTTATAAAAAGATATTGCAAAAAGTTTTAAATTTGGATTTTTCCGGAAAATTTGAATAACTATGAAAATAATTAACATTTTTTGAAGTTCTTGGGCTCATTTCAAAGGTTAATCTCCATAGTATTTTTTCAACTTATTACAATGTTTTAGAATTTTGTTTCCTAAATTCTGCCCTAGGATCAAACTTGGTGGAAAAAAGTCGCGAAATTTAAAAAATGTGTAAATACTAACAAATTAAAAAAAATCATTATGTATCATGTTTTATTCAATTTTAGTAATTACTATAAAATTACTATTGTTTTAAGTTTTTAAAAATCAATGTGAAGAGTCAAATCATTATTTGAAATTTTTCGACTTTTTGCATCAAGTTTGACCCAAGGGCAGAATTCAGGGAAAAAAATTCTAATACATGCTAACAAGTTAGAAAAATACTATGGAGATTTACCTTAAAAATGAGCCCAAGAACTTTAAAAAATGTTCATTATTTTCATAGTTATTCAAATTTTCCGGAAAAATCAAAATTTAAAACCTTTTGCAATATCTTTTTACAATATTGACATTTTGTCTTCAACTTGGGGTTATTAGACGCAGAATTTCACTACATTTTTTGCTATATGAAGGAAGAAATTTTAATAATTTAACAAAAGATTTTTTGAACAATAAAGTTTAGTTATCAAGTGGATCTAAACTTTTGCACGGAAGTGTATTCATATTATTATATTAATTCTGTAAAGTCTAAAATAAATAAATAGGAATTTTGATAATTTATATATTAAAGAATAATATTTTGAATAAACATTAAAGTTCATTTTTAATACTTGAAAATTTTTACATTATTTTAGTAACGGTAACGTACACGCGTTACAATCAGGAGACGTATCTTTATACTAGTAGTATATCTCTATATATTGGACTTGCAACCAAACATTTTGCTCAATATGAAAAATTGGCGTGGAGCGAAGACAAAAAATCTGTTTACTACAAAATTCTAATAATGTGGAAACGTTCTTTTGGACACGAAGAAAACAGCTACAAATATTTTTAAATCGTAGAATATCTTCTATTTCCCATTAGTATAGACTTTTTTCACATTCAGAAACTGAAAAAAATTATTTGCGTTACAAATTTTCATTATTTGCATACATCTCAATCTAATTTATTTTTCACTTTTCCGATTAAAATTAAAAAAGTATTTTTAGGAAGCTTAGACAGTACTTGCAAATCCAAAAAATGGCCAAATCGAGAAAAAAACTTGGAAAATAATGAAATAAATTATCTATTTAAAAAGTGTTTTCCAAATCTAAAAATGTTTTTCATCGTTTGACCAAAGCTCACTCAAAAAACAACCAGACAATTGGTTTATTTTTGTAAATAAATGGACAAATGCGCAAAGTGAAACAACATTTTTCTACAATTTTTTCCCTCATACAACAAATTATTAAAAAATCCCATAATTGGGATTTTTATATGGATCGAATCCATTTCAAGTTAAACAGGTTCTACGTTTCAAGTCGCAGAATCTAATTTTCTATTTTTCAAAAATCACAAATGTTCTCTTTAAAATTCTATAGTTTTTGGCCCAATTTAGATATTTAAATTTTCTTTTCGGATTCTCATGAGTTTTACAGTCCTCTTTCGCAATTTGTCGGAAAATTTAAAAAACATTTAAAATTAACAAAGTGGCGATGATTTTTTTTTAAATATAAAAAGCCGATTTTCATAAAATACCTGCACTTATATTTTTCCCAATTTTTATTTTATTCGGCCTTCTATACGGAAGATATCCTGTAAGTTTTATGCGAGCTATTTTTTTTCAGAAAAACTTCTTTTTAGATTTTAAAATTTTTTTATTTTTTCCAACATGTGTAAAAAAAATGTCTGCTAATATAAAGAAGACATTCTGTTAGTAAAATTCACCAGAATCCGTAAAGAAAATTCGTATGTCTGAATTAGGTCAAAAAATATAGAATTTTAAAGAAAAATTGTGATTTTTTGAAAAATAGGTGTCAAGATTCAAATATCCGTAACTTTGTGAACAAATTTTGTTCTCATTTCCTCTAAAAAATAACATATTTCGTCGCTGAGAGATTCTGCGACTTGAAGTGTAGAACCAGAATTATTGTTCGGTATAGCAGAATCTATTCTTATTGTTCAAATATTTCTTTTGAGTGATGAACTTTTTGAACAACTAGTTTTATACAAAGAAAAAGAAATTCTATGCAAATTTGAAGATTTTGAATCAATATTAGTGTAAAATAAAAACAGTTTGCAGATTATGAAGGTAAAATTCTTTATTAAATTACATAAATTCGAATATAATTTTTAAGTTTGCAAACATTTTTAAATAAAAAAATTAAAAAACTATCTAAAGCTTTTGGGAATTTAAAATGACGTATTAAAAATATCATTTAAAAGTAACGCCAAGGTAACGCGTAACTTTTTGACTGGTGACGCGTCAAACACTGTCTAATACCTACTAAAAATCTAATTATTATTACTAATTTCTAGAGAAAAGCAATCGAAAGATTCTCAGCAGAAGTGAAGAGATTATGCCACCATGAAAAGAGGAAAGATTTTGTATCAGAAGCTTATCTGTTAACCTTGGGCAAATTTATTAATATGTTTGCTGTCCTGGACGAGCTCAAGAACATGAAGTCCAGTGTCAAGAATGATTACTCGACTTACAGAAGGTGAGATTAAACATTTTTAATCTATTTTAAGAAAATACATTCCCAATTACTAAGAATAATCTACAAGTGTTTGCACCGAATACATTCCATTTGCAACATGAAGTTTGTTCACACAGATGCTTTTATTTGTTATTCCTGTTTTTTTAATTAGTCTTTTTGGTAGAAATTAATCTTCTTGGTTAAAAATTTGACTATTCCAGAAGATTCATAATTTTTATTTAAAATTAATCTTTTTTTTAATTGAACTATTCCAGTTGAAGGTTCATCAGTTTAGTTGAAAATTCATCAGTTTGGTTGAAAATTATTTTTTTAAACTGAGAATTTAACTATTACACGTTTGGGTGAAAATTGATCTTTTTTAGTTCAAAATTCAATGTGTGGTTGAAAATTTGTCTTTTTTTAGTTGATAATTCAACTATTTTATTGAAACTTCATGTATTTTGTTGAAAACTCGTCTTTTTTCGTAGAGAAATTATCTTTTTATTTCAAAATTCATCTTTTCGGTTGAAAATTCAAGTATTCCATTTAAATTTTCATCATTTTAGTTGAAAATTCATCTTTCTAGTTTAAAATCAAACTACTTGATTGAAAATTAAACTCATTTTGGTTGAAATTTTTTTGTGTGGAATGTTAATTTTCTTTACTGAATATTTAACAGTGCCATGTTTGGTTGAAAATTTATATTTTTTATTTCAAAATTCAACTATTTGGTTGAAAATTAATCTTTTTTAGGTTGAAAATTCATGTATTTTCTTGAAAAACTGTTATTTTATTAGAAAATTAATCTTCTTTAGAAATTCATCTTTTTTGTTGAAAATTCAGCAGTTGAATTTTCAACTATACTAGGAATTTATAATTGAAAATTAATCAATTTCACATTTTTAAGGTGGAACATTTTCAAATATAGAGTGTTTAAAAGTCGATTGTTTTAAAAAATTCGATATATTTGAATGTCTCCGTACTAAGAAAAAGTATACTGGGAAAAAACTTGAGATACCTGGAAATAACCTGGAATTGTCAAGGAATTTTTTCCAGGATTTGAGTAGACACCCTGAGTATATTAATAATTGAAATTATTAATTAGCGCACGTATAATATTGCTCGTTTAAAAATAATTTTTTCAGAGCCGCCCAATTTCTGAAAGTGATGTCAGATTCGCAAACTCTCCAGGAATCGCAGAACCTTTCGATGTTCCTGGCTACCCAAAATAAAATTCGCGACACTGTGAAGGAGAATTTGGAAAAAATTCCCGGATACGAGGATCTTCTCGCTGATGTGGTGAACATTTGTGTTCACATGTTCGAGACCAAAATGTATTTGACACCAAACGAGAAACACATGTTGGTCAAAGTCATGGGCTTCGGACTTTTTCTGATGGATAGCGAATTGTGCAATATTAACAAATTAGATCAGAAAAAGAAAGTGAAACTGGAAAGAATCGACAGAATCTTTAAGAATTTAGAAGTCGTGCCCTTGTTTGGAGATATGCAGATCGCTCCTTTTAATTATATCAAGCGATCGAAACATTTTGATGCTTCCAAGTGGCCCTTGTCTGCTTCTTCGAATAGTATGAGTCCTCAGGCAGATTTGATGGTTCATCTTCCACAGATTAGAGAGGATCATGTTAAATATATCAGCGAATTGGCAAGGTGAGTGTTTTTTATTCATGGGAATTTGCTCTTTTTAATTTTTTTTTATTCGAATTTATGTTACAACTATATGTAGATAATAATCTAACATTCATTCAATCATTCATCCATACAGTAGCAGTAAATGCACGCGCGTTCATATCTCTGGATTTTCATTTCATAACATTAAAAATATAAACAATTTAAAAATACATTATTTAAAATATTTTAAAATATAATGTTTAAAAAAGTTTTTAAACAATAATTAATAATATCGAATTGAAAACCTTAGAAATTAAGATGTGTGTGTGTGTGTGTGTGTGTGTGTGTGTGTGTGTGTGTGTGTGT
>CAKNYM010052060.1:24321-34605 GCA_932195095.1 Andricus curvator
TGTGTGTGTGTGTGTGTGTGTGTGTGTGTGTGTGTGTGTGTGTGTGTTGAAAGATTTTGAATTGAAAGCGTTCCAAATCAAACAATTTTAAATTAGGTAAAATCTTTGAAAAGGGATAATATTTCGAATCGAATGAAAAGGAATTGAACTTGTATCACTTGTGAATAAAAGCGTTTAAAATTGAATAATTTGAAATTGAAAAATTGCAGACTATAATTTTAAAAATTAGAGATTTTCGTTAGGAAGGAGTTAAATTATTTCATTTTTAATTAAAAGCGATCACAATTGAATAATTAAAAATTTAAAACTTTTGAATTCAAATAATAATTTTCAATAAAAATGAATTAAAAGTTGACAATTTAAAATTGAAAACTAAATTGAATGTTTCAAAGTCAAAGCTTCTGAAATTCTAGAATTTCAAATCGTTATTACATTACAAAAATTATAATTTAAAATTAAAACTGATTAGAACAAATTTTCTAAAATCAAAAAAAAAATTCCACTCCGGAACGTGGAAACTTCAACGAATACAAACTTCATATAAAACTAAAATTAATTTTAGGCGGCAAGAATTGTGATATAAAAACTTTTTTATACTTGAACCCCTTTATAATTTAAATTACTTTAAGTGAGTTTGAATCGTTTAAGAAAGTTTTCAAATTGTTGATTATTATACTTTTCAAAATTTAACCATTTCAATTTTAATTGAAAAATTAAAACTCATAAAAGGGAGAAATTGAAAATTTAGAGTTCAGCATGAAACTTCAGAACTCTAAAATTGTGACCATTCCAAATTGAAGAAATTATTCAATTACTGAGATATCAATGTCAGATCGTTTCATTTTTATCTATTTTGAATTTAAATTATTATTCATTCTTTAAAATTGCAATAAAATATTTTTCAATTTTAGATGATTCATTTTATTAATTCTTCAACTAAAAATCGGACAGTTTTGAAACAATAATTAATAATGTCAATTGAAAGCCTTTGAAATTGAAAATATATATATTGAAAGATTTTGAATCGAAAGCGTTTCAAATGAAACAATTTTAAATAAAGTAAACTTTTGAAAAAAGAAGAATATTTCGAATAGAATGAAAAGGAATTAAACTTGTATCACTTGTGAATAAAAGCGTTTAAAATTGAATAATTTGAAATTGAAAGTCTTTTAAATTGACAAATTTTAGTCAGAAACTCTCATAATTGAAAAATTTCAATCTAAAATTTTCAAAATTGAAGATTTTCGTTAGAAAGTACTTGAAATTGTATAATTTCTAATTCATAGCGTTCAAAATTGAATAAATTAGAAGTGAAAACTTTTGAATTTGAATAATTTTCAATTCGAAGCAATTAAAATTTGACAATTTGAAATTGAATGTTTCAGGTCACATTTTCTGAAATTCCAGAATTTTACATTGTTTATACATAAAATTTTTTTAATTTAACAATAAAATTGATTACACAAATTTGGCTAAGATTGAAAAATAAATTCACCGTTCAAAATGGACAATTTTTCTATCATAGACTTTTAAGATGGAATTATTCTACAAAAACGTTCAATATAAAAAGTAATTTTAAACGGGAAACATTAAAAATCAAAAAATTTCTACTACGAAGTGTTAAAAATTAAACGAATGCGAACTTCATTTAAAACTGAAAAAAATTTTAGTCACCAAGAATTGTACGTTAACATTTTTTTATATAATTATTTTCAGTAAATTTAAATCTTTCAAAAAGTATCAAAAATTTCAAAAGCATCAATTTTCAAGTTGTTACTTATTATTATTATTATACCATTAAGCCATTTCCCTTTCGGGGTAGGCGTGACTTGCTCGGTTGGAGAATAGTAGTGTGCATATGGGTATAAAGGTATAAGGTAGGTAGGAATATAGGTATGAGGTGGATAGGTATATAAGTGTTAGGTATATATATTTTAGATTGATCTGGAATTCTCGTGTTATTTATTTAAATGACACGTTTACTCCGCAACACTGCTCCGACCCAGGTTGCTGATCAATCTCTCTAGCGATCACCCCAAGTGAAGAGCCTCACAAAATTGTTATGTATGGTTCTCCACTTGGGCCCATTAGTATCCAAGATCTTTGTTTCAGGCGTCATTCATTCTACTGTCACTCTGTTTACAAACTATTTGTCGCCACACTTTTCTGTCCTGGCATACTACTCTAGCTTCCTTCACGTCCATGCATTTTTTCATGCAAGCTCTTGTGTTTCTATGGCTTCTTATGTCTCTACGGATTAATGTCTCATTTACAGATTCTAACCATTCTTTCGGCGGTCTACCTCTGGGCATTCTGCCATTCACTTTACCTTTATACACTTGTTTGGTCAGTCGTTCATCTTTCATTCTTTCAAGATGTCCGAACCATCTTAACTGATTTCTTTCCCATGTGTCAACTATTGTCTCTTTTGCACCACATTCTTTGAGGATTGTTTCGCTTCGGACTTTGTCCATTAGTGTTTTCCCGCATATTATGCGCAGAGGTTTCATGCCGATCGCGTTAATTTTACTCCTGTCCTTTTCTTGACAGGTCCATGTCTCGCTACCGTATAGTACAGTCGGTACGAATATAGAATTGTGTATGGCCATTTTAGCTTTTTTTGATATGTTTTTATTTGTTAGGATGGACCCTGCTCTACCGATAACCTGTTTACCCTTATTTATGCGCCTATCTAACTCCCCATCTATTTTTCCATCGCTAGTGAATAGACTACCTAGATATACGTACTTGTCAACTTGTTCTAATCTCTCATCATTTAGGACAATGTTGCACATTGTTTTCTCACTCTTTCCCTCAAACACCATGATTTTTGTTTTATTTACGTTAATTTTGAGTCCCATGTCCTTCATGCTTGTATGAAGTTTATTCAACATTCTTTGCAAGTCCTCGACTGATTCTGCCATAACAATCTTGTCATCTGCGAAAGCTAACCCACGTACCTTAACTGTTTGGAGATCTACACCTTCTTCGTCGAAGAGTGCAGTTCTTAGACACTTATCCATGAATATGATAAATAGCCACGAGGACATAACGCATCCTTGTTTCACGCCTTGCGTAATATCGAACCAGTCACTCAGTTTCCCGTTTACCCTTACGCTCGCTTTACTACCTGTATATATTGTTTTTATTGCTTGCAGGAGCCCTCCATTTACTCCGTATTCTTTAAGAACTTCCCAAATTATACTTTTTAAAATGTAACCATTTCAATTTTAATTGCAAAACTAAAACTTATGAAAGATCAAATTTCAAAAAGGGTTCAATTACTGATATATCAATGTCAGATCGTTTAATTTTGATCTATTTTTAATTTAAACAACACATTTTTTAATTTTTTACACTTTATTTAGCAGTATTATTCATTTTTGAAAATAGCAATAAAGTGTTTTTCAATATTAGATGATTCATTTTTTTAATGTTCTACTAAAAATCGGACAATTTTAAGAAATTAATAATTGAAAAAATAATAAAAAGCAAGACTACTATATGTGATTCCAATGCTTGAAATTTCACAATTTTAAGCCTTTTAATTCTAAATTGCTTTTTTTAATTTAAGTTTTATATGTTTATTATTTTGGAACCTTTCTAAATAAAAAAGAATTGAATTTTCTCTGCCGAGTTGCAAAATCTTCTCATTTTTAAGGCTTCAATTTTAGAAATCATTGTCTTATTTTTTTCTATTTATTCTGGAGTCCTTTAATTCAAAATTGTTTAATTAAAAATTCTTTAAACTAAAAATTGTACAACTATCAGGTGTTTCAATTTTATATTCTTTAATTGCGAAGATTTAAAAAAAACATGTACAATTTTTACGTTTAAAATTCAAAACAAAACCATTTACAATATTTAGTCTACAATTAAAAAATTTGAAACTGATCAAAATTGAAACCAAACAATTAAGAATATTTAAATCAAATTTTTGAAGTTTCAACTGACTATTTCTGGCTTTTAATATTAAATTTTGAAGGATTTAATAGTGAAATCCTTTTTAGAATTTGATGCAATATTAAAGAAATATATTATCTAAAATTCATACAACAACCCCATTGTTTAATTATAATGGTTTGAATTCGTTAATTTTGAAAGTTTTCAATAAGAAAGCATATAATTTTCAACATTTTTAGAATAATTAAACATTAAAGATTCACAATATTTAAAATTCTTCAATTTTGAGCGTTTAAAATGACAGTGATTTTTTTTAACATGAATCACATTATTTATTTAAAAATCTATCCAATCACTTTGAATGCCACTTGATACCAAATTATATGATTTTTATCAATGACATTTATCATCTTTAAAATTTCTACAATTAATCCCTCACAACAAAATGATATCCTTGGCATATCCCTAAGATATCTCGGCAGGATATGTGATATCCTGAAAAATGTCCCATAAATCTCCCGGGATATCCCTGGCATATTCCAGGGATATCGAGATTTCCGCTCCGGAGGATATCGTGACAGGATATTCTGACGATATCCCGCACGGAATGTCCACAGGATATCCCAATACTATAGTAAAATGTCCCACGAATATCCCGGAAAAAATTCTGCTGATATTCTGATATATTACTAGTGGATTTTCATTCAATAAATAAAAAGGAATATATAAGAACACCAATTTTATTGCTTTCAAGACATTTTTAATGTATATTTTACATGTGTATTAGGTATAAAGCTCGCTGGAGGTTAGATATGTGTATACGCGGATATCTGTGGCAATGGATAAAACTCATGACAAAGTTGATACCATTTTTGATGTCCATTTAATTAATTTATTTTTTCATGTTTTACATTAGCTTTTTATTATTACCTATTTCAATTTTATTTATGTTACTATCCACGTACTGTTCAGCGATCACTATTTCTGTATTAACTAATTGATTTTATTTTTCATTTTATTGAATAACAATTTTTGTTCATTACTTTTGTTACTAATGATTTTATTTCCATTGTAAAATCGATTAAACTCGTTAAACTATACATTTATACATTTTGTGCACTTTTGAGGTTAAGTTGACTGTAATGTAGAAAAAGCCGAAACTTCTGATATTTTTAAACCTGCCGCTTGCATGACTTGCATGCATGAATTCATTAAAATTGATATACCTACTAATGTAAAATTTGTTTAGCTTTTTCATGATTTTGCCAAATTTTGATTTAGGTTTATGTTTATCTATTGTGCTTAAATCTACACATATACATATAGAACAGCATAATAAATACATATACCTATACAATATTACCTGCATTTAGACACGGAATAAAGAAGTATAATCATCTCAAAAAACAATTTTGCAAATGTAGTAAAACGACCTATACGGTCAACAAGTCACAAGTGTTGAAAAAGACAAGACTGAAAAGGTATATGAAGACGGCTCTACATACTATCTTCGATTCTTATTTGTAGCTCCAGGAAAATATATTTTTTTTTTTAAATAATGATGAGTTTGTTTATTTAAAGCACAAAGAGTATAAATGATTTGCAAAGGGTACATATATGAATTTTTTATAATATTATAAAAAATGATATAATTAGGATATCTTGGGGACATCCTTGGCATATCCTGCATTTTAAATATGGGACATCGTAAGAATATCCTAGGATGTCCCGAATTATGGAATTTGAGATATCCCGGACTTTAAAAATTGGGACATTAATGGGATATCCTCAGCATATTCTGAGATATCTTTGGGACATTCCAAGGATATCGAGATTTCCGCCCCGTAGGATATCATTCGTGATGTCCCTGGAATCTCCTGGGATATGCCTGAGATATCGCGGGAGATAAATGGGATATCCCACCGATATTCCTTGCTGTGAGGGTTGTTTGGTTTCAATTTGAAGAGTACAAAATTGTCTAGTTTTTTTAAATTCTTCGAAATCGTAGAATATCAAATTGAAAGACTTGGTAGTGTCACAATTTTCAGTCTAGAGTATTTTTAATTAAATGCCTGCAGAATAAATTAAAAACAATTTTTTATTTAAAACTGTTCCAAAACATTGAAAATTTCAAACTCAACTTTAAAAAATATGTAGAATTTAATTTCAAAACATGGAATCATAGCTACCTTGTTTTGTATTATTTTTTGTTTTAGTTTTAATTTTCAATGTAATATCTTAATATTTTCCGTTTTTTACTCCATGATTTCAAAAAATAAATGATTTAAAATTGAAAAATATTTAAGTGTAAAATTTCAAGAATGAATAATAATTATAAAGGAATTGTTATAAAATTAAGAATTTGAAATTAAAAAGGTAAACATTGTGTTGTTTAAAATCCAAATAGATAAAAATTAAACTATCTGAAATTGGTACCTCAGTAATTGAAGAATTCCTTTAGATTTGAATGGTTACAATTTTAGAGTTCTGAATTTTCATGTTGAAAATTAAATAACTAATCAACCATTTGAAAATTCTTAATTTTTAAACGATTAAAATTTACTTTAAATAAATGTAATTTTTTCAGTTTTAAATGAAGTTCGGATTCTTTCCAGTTTCAACGTTCCGAATTAGAAATTTTTGTTAATGTTCTTCATTTAAAATTTCTTTTCATTTTGAACTTTTTTCAGAATAATTTATCCAGTTTTAAAGGCCTATAATTGAAAAAAATTTCATTTTGAACGGTGAAAATGCTTTAACTTTGAAACATTAAAATTTTTTTCAATTGTAAAATTTTAATTGCTTCTAATAAAATATTATTTAAATTCACAAGTTTTCAATTTTGAATGCTTTTACTTATAAACAATTTCTTTGAATTTTAAATGATCATTAAAAACTGTAATTTGAAATTATTGAATTTTGAAATATAAATTTTAAAAAAATAAAATTGTTCAATTTTGAATGCTTTAAATTAAAAATTATACAATCTCAACTACTTTCTAATAAAATTGTCCAAGTTTTCAATTTAAAATGATTCAATTTTAGGCGATATTATTTCCTTTCATTCCATTCGAAATATTGTTCTTTTTCCAAATTTGACCTAATTTAAAATTGATTGATTTGGAACCTTTTCAGTTCAAAGTCGTTCAATATATACCTATATTTTTTAAATTTCAAGCTCTTTCAATTTGAAATTAATTAATATTTTTTCACAAATTTGAGAAACTCCTAATGTTTAAAAAAATTTTTTATTAATGAATTTTTTGATTATTTATATTTTTAATGTGCATGTATTGCTATTTTATTAAATAATCAAGTAAATTTGAAACAGATACAGCAACGAGGTGACAACAACCTACAAAGAATGTGGAAGCGACTCGGAAAATAGAGAAACTTCAGAATTAGCTCTCAGAGGTCTTCAATTATTATCTCAGTGGACAAGTGTCGTCACCGAACTTTATAGTTGGAAATTACTTCACCCAACGGACCACCACATGAATAAAGAATGTCCCCAGGAAGCTGAAGAATACGAAAGAGTGAGTTTAATTCTGAATTTTTAAATTCATTAAATCATTCAATTATCCTCTCTATATTTGTGAATTTCTTTTAACAAATTTAGGCAACGAGATATAATTACACAGCAGAGGAAAAATATGCCCTAATCGAAGTGATTGCAATGATAAAAGGACTTCAGGTTCTAATGGCAAGGATGGAAACCGTTTTCGTCGATGCTATTCGTCGCAATATTTATGCCGAACTTCAGGACTTTGTGCAACTGATGTTGAGAGAACCTCTTAGAAAAGCGATTAAGAATAAAAAGGACCTGATTAGAAGGTACGCTAAAAAATATTTGTAACTGAATCTATTATTTTTAAATCTTTGAAATATTTACAATCTTTCGAAAATCTTTGAAATCTTTCCTATCTTAAAAAATAGGCGGAACGAAATTATCGAAAATCTCGCACTCATTGTTCCAGACTATCTGATTGGTTGCATACAGCGTGAATTCATATCTTCAACTTGAAAAAAAAAATAGAAAATTTGGTTAAAAATTCATCTCCTTGGTTGAAAATTTAACTTTTTTGATCAAATTTGTTTGTTTGGCTGAAGATTCATCATTTCCAATATCAGTTTTCATCAGTTATCAAAAATACTGTCCTTACTTTTCTGTTCTATTATTTAAGATATTAGATACCATGAAATACAATAATTTTTTATATATTAATTTAAAAATTTCGTAAGACAAGAAAATAATAATCGTGTTTATTTTCTAGTGTTCTAAAATTTATTTGTAACTGAATCTATTATTTGTATGATTAGTATTTATTAACCAATTATTATTTATTCAGTATTATTGTCTCTGTGAGGGAAACTTGTGCCGACTGGCATTTTGGAGTCGAGCCTCTCAGCGATCCGGCTTTAAAAGGGAAAAAGGATCCAGATAACGGATTTGGGATCAAAGTTCCGAGAAGAAATGTCGGTACGTTAAACAAAAAAACATATATTTGCTATCAGAGAATTATTTGATCAATTTTATTTACAGGGACACAGTTTTTCCCCTATTCCCGTGCGTTTTCCCCTTTTTCAAATTCTCATTTTTCCCCTTTTCCTCTTTAAATATATGATATTTAAAAAAACAAGTTGTTCGTTTTACATCTACAAAAATATTCTATTCAAAACTTGAATATGCTATCGCGATTAGTGAAAGTTTTTTTTAACTTACAAAATTATCTATTATAATTAATTTAACTTTTTTTTTTAAATTTTACCAATTTCAAACTAAACTATTTAGAATGTAAATAAAACTTTAAAGCTGAAATATTTTGTCGCTGTATGTATACAAATTATACATTTTTGAAGTTATATGTAATTAAATACGATGGTCTGTATGTTCACATTGAAGATTCTTCAGTGTAAATTTGAATAAAAATTGTCATTATGTTAGACATTTTTTTTCATTTTCAAAAAATAGTCAAAATAATTTTTTTAACAGATTAAGAAGTCTAATCAAAATTTTTAGTAGATATTAAATATATTTACAACTGAACCTCATACCATTTTTTGATTAGACCAAAATTCTAGCCAGAATTACAAGATTCACAATTGAACAAATTCTAGAATTTAAACAATTTTCGAAAACTACCAAAAATTAGCTTTTAACAGTTTGGCAAATTCAAGCGCAATTTTTAGTAGATGTTAAATATTTTTTCTTTAAATAGACATTCTATATAATATTTAATCAATGTAAAGCTATATCAAAATTTAAACGAAATTCTTTCTCTTACATTTTCTTAAATCAAGAAACGTAAGCTTTTCTTTGAGACCAAAATAACACCAAAAAATGTTGTTTTTTTATTTGAAGATTTAAAATTTTTTAAGAAAATAATTTTAAAATTGTTTTATCATTGGGGCTTAATTTGTAAATTTGCATAGTTGCGTTTTTTTGTTTTACACCGTACATTTAAATTTTTTAAATAGATACTGTTTGTAGTGCTTAGAAAATGTATAATTTTGATTTTGTAATATCAGACAATTTCTAGACGTTTTGAATTCAACAATTCCTGAATTCTCAGTTGTACATGTAAATTTTTCAAATATAAACAATTTATAAAGTATAAACTGAAAAATTATCTATTCAATGTTTGGTAAAAAATTTTCCTTCTTTTCATGGATTTTATTGAAAGTCTTCTTTCTTTGGTAGAAAATTGAAATCTTTCAGTTGAATATGCATAATTTTAATTGAAAGTCCATCGTTTCAGTTGAAAAATTAACTACTTGGTTGAAAGTTAAACCCTTTGTTAAAAATTAATTTTTTTGGATGAAGATTCATCACTTCAATTGAAAATTCATCTCTGGTTGACAATTTAACTGTTTTGCTCAAAATTCGTTTTTTTTTGGTTGAAAAACAAATTTTTCATCTGAAAATTTAACTAATACAATTGAATATTCCATCATTTCAATTAAAATTCATAGGGTAGGGTGGGGCGAGATGAGCATAGTTGTCTTTTTCACGTCAGTATTTAAAATCTGTTAATTTATTGCTTGAAAGTAAGTCGTTATATATATTCTGCAAAAATTTTTAATTGTAATTTTGCCAAGATATAAGTAAATGAAAAAGTATATGCGGAATTAGAAACGAAAATGAAAAAGTAGTGCGCTTGGCTCATATCGCCCCATGCCTGGGGCGGGATGAGCCAGGCACTGGGGCGGGATGAGCCACTTAATTAAATGACTTATTATATATTATTTATAAGTGAGAGTACTGTTAAGTTAGAGTATTATGAAACAAAAACATATGTTAAAAATATTTTTCAAAAATTTTACGAATCATTTTAAGTATTTAACGTTAAAATGATGCAATCCTTAATCCTAACCTCTACC
>CAKNYM010052060.1:35005-54457 GCA_932195095.1 Andricus curvator
ACTACATGACGCTGAATTTCATATATACTGAGGTTTTAAGCCGTTTTTTAAAATATTTTTGCCGTATTTTTCAACCACAACCATATTTTTTCATTTTTATAGCATTTTACGAGTTTTCAAACAAAGTTACTTAAGAAATATACCAGAAAAACAGTGCTCTCTTCTGGCTGCCAGCAACTCATATTATTTTCTAATACAGACCTATAACAGTGCAGCTGTCAAACTTTTTCTGCGCATTTTTGTCGACAAGATTAGTTTTTTATACGTTTGCACCATAATTAACACACTGCACAATCTGATACAATGAAACATTGCATCTTAACCTATACTGACTGCTACACAAGAGGTTAGGTTAATGCACAGGAAGAGGTGGCTCATTCCGCCCCAGAACAGTGGCTCATTCCGCCCCATATGACAGTTGCAAGTAAAATCAAAATTTCACCTATTTCTGTTTTACAATTATATAAAAATCTGTTGAAAACTTGAGGTTTAATAAATAAGCTATCTAAATAACCACTGGAAAAACATCTAATATGTGATTTTGTGTGATTCTTGGACTTTCTAAACAAATGCAAAATAGCAGAATACAAGTCTTGAAATTTTTACTTTAGTTTTTTCAAAATGTATTCAACATTAGGCCAAAAATTTTTTAAAAAGAAGTTTGATAACGTTCTTCCTGATATTAGTACAAATAATAGTTACAAAAGAAATCATGGCCTGCGAGAAAATTGAGTGGCTCATCTTACACCCTATGCTCATCTCGCCCCACCCTACCCTATTTTTAGTTAAAAATTAATTTTGTTCACTAACAATTCACCTATTCAATTTCTGATGCAAAATTGATCGTTTTTAGTTGAAAATTCATGTGCGTTCTTGAAAATTCATTTTTTTGTAGAAAATGCAACTGTTTCAGTTGGATATTCATAATTTTAGTAAAAAATTCATCTTTTTAGTTAAAGATTTAAATGCTTGCTTAAAAGTTAAACTCTTTAATTTAAAAATAAATTTTTTTGGATGAAGATTCGTAATTTTAATTGAAAATTCATCTCTGGTGGAAAATATAACTATTTTGCTCAAAATTAGTTTTTCTTTGATTGAAAAATAATTTTTGAAACTAAAAATTGAACTAATTAGGTTTAAGTTACTATGTATCATATAATTTATTTTCCTTAGACGGCTACTTAGCCCCAGGGACGTTTTGATAAATTACAAATTACATTAATTTTACTTGAAAGAATATATTTTCACTTTTTCGTGAAAAGTCTCATTATTTCCCCAGTTTTTACAGGGTTTCTACTCACCTGGAAAATATATTTAATTAAAAATATTAATATGTTAAATATGCACTGAACTTTAAGCATATTCATTAAATCCGTAGAAACTTGTCACATTAAGAAATTACTCATTCTTTAATAACGTTACTTTCTCGAATGAAAGAACAGGTATTGTATTTTACATGTGAATAGTAATATTTTTACACATTTAGACATTTACGAGGACTGAAAAAGAAAATGTTTTATAATAAACTCGCTAAATTGTGTACATATTCCGACGCGCTATGAAAAATTATACCTGGAAAAAACCGGGAACTGTCAGGGAATTTTTTTCCAGGATTTGAGAGGACATCCTGATTATGTATATCCAATTCAAAAAGAAACTATACCAGTTCTTATTTGTTTTCTGCTTTTTTTAATATAAAAATTAATTTTCATCTTTCCCCGTTTTGAGCTCCTTTTGCGCTGTAATTCCTGTATTTAGCAATTTTCTCATCATTAATCGTATTTTGTTTTTTAAGGACCGTCCTCGACTCAACTTTACATGGTAAGAACAATGCTCGAATCGTTGATTGCCGATAAAAGCGGAGGGAAACGAACACTGAGAAAAGATATTGATGGGCAATATCTTGTGCAGATTGACCAGTTTCATAAAACGAGCTTTTACTGGAGTTACTTACTCAATTTCAGCGGTAAGTTTTCATTTTATTATTCTAGGTTCCTACTAATTTTGATAGATTTCGACTGATTTCTAAACATTTTAAGGAATTCCAGAGGATTTCTAGGGAATGTAAAATATTGTAAAAGATTCCAATGGGGCCCAAGAATTTCAAGTAATTTGAACAGCTTTAAAAAATTATGAGTCATTTCATATGATTTCAAAAAATTTTATGGGATTTCACTGATTATCAACCATTTTTTATTGATTATGACGGGTACTAAAATTTTTTGAAGTTTTAAGACATTTTCAAAAGATTTCAAAGAGTATTTTTGTAAAAAAATACCAATTTCCGACGAAAAACACTAGCTTAACCTAAATTTGTTAAAAATTGTAAGTTTAATTTTTGAAGTCAAATGATTTTTGTTTAAATATTGTAAATATTCATTGAAATATAATTATTTTTTAATAACAATAGCAATTTTAGACGAAATAACTTACATAATATAAAAAAATGGTTTAAGATTGTAAATCCTCTTTTAAAGCTAATATTTTTTGTTCAAAATAACCGATTCCCGATGAAAAATGTTAACACAACCTGACAGTGTTTCAAGATTGTAAATCTTCTTTGAAAGCCAATGAGTTTTTATTAAAAGTACCGATTTCCGGTATAAAACACCAACAAAACCAAAAGTTGTGAATTTAATAACTATGAATCATCTATATTGATATTTGCGGTGGGAACCGCTAGCTTTGTCTACAATTGTACAGAAATTTTTTATCTTCTTTGAAATCTAATGACTTTTTTTCTAAAAATACGGAGTTTCTGTTTAAGTCACCAACAAAACCTAAAATTGTTGAAAAGTTGTAAATGTGCATTGAAATGTTCGAAATATATGTATATATTTTTTTAATTAAAAATACCAATTTTCGACGAAAAATACTAACATAATCCAAAACTGTCAAAATATTCTAAATCTTGTTCAAGTTATAGTGATTTTTGTTTGAAAATACCAATTTTCGATATAAAACAAAGTAACCTAGTATTGTTAAAAAAAGATAAATCTTACAAACAAAATTTGAAATTGTTCAAACTTGTAAATCTTATCATTTCAAACAACAATCATTGGATTTAAATCTAATGATTTTTATTTAAAACTACCAATTTTACGTGAAACATACCAACATAACATAAAGTTGTTAAAAATTGTTGTATATTCTTCGAAAACTAATAGTTTTTTTTTAGTAAAAATACCATACTTCGATGAAAAACATTAAAAACATCAACGTAACCTAAAATTGTTCAAAAATTATGAATCATCTTTGAAATCTAATGATTTTTTAATAAAAATATCATCCGAAATAGTTCAAGCTTATAAATACCAATCTTAGGTGAAACACACCTACATAATCTGTAAAAAATTGTTCAGAATTGTAAATCTTCTTTGAAATCTAATGATTTTTAACTAGGAAATTCTTGGAAATTAAAAAAAAACACAAGAATCCAATGATAAAATTTGTGATTCAAAAGAATAAAAAAAGACGAGAGCAAAAAATAAGGAAGGGCACTTGGAGCTTGCCTTCTTTTTCTTTTCTCTTGTTTTATATTTTTCTAATTTCAATAAAGACATTGAAGAGTGTATTGTCCAAATTTTATGGATGGTTTCTTGTGTTTTTTAAATTCCAGTAGTATTCCAATAGTTTTTTTTATTTTCCAATTAATTCCAATTAATTTTTTTTATTCTGATAAATTTGTATGTTGGGCGTTAAAGAATAGTTTAAATTTTTATTTATATTGAATTTAGTTACGTAAATTTGAACAATTTTTATTTAAAATAACCGATTTTCTGTGAAAAACGCTAATATAAACTGTAACTGTTCTAAAATTGCAAATCCTATTCGAACTATAATGATTTTTGTTTTAAAATATTAATTTTTGATGTAAAATGCTCATGTAACCTAAAATTGTTTTAAAAAAATATGAACTTTCAAACTATAGCGATTTTTGTTTAAGAAACGCTCAGTGGTAAAAACGCTAACAAAAATGAAAACTGTATGTTGTTGAAAAATTTTTAATCCTAAAATTATTGAAAATTGAGAATCTTGATCATGATTTTTGTTTAAAAGTACATTCCTGTGAAAAAACTTAAAAAATTCTTTCAACAGAGTCTTTGCAAAATTGCTGCGATCTTTCACAATTGTGGTACCGAGAATTTTATCTGGAGATGACAATGGGCCGCAAAATTCAGGTGAATAACAAATTCAAGTTCTTTTTGAATGATTTTTTTAGAAGAATAATAATTGCTTTCTTGAAAAAGCCGCAAGTGGATTCGTAACGTAACAAAGTATAGATTTAAAACAGCAAGTAGAAATGAATCATTTCAAATTTTCTTTATAAATTACTTTGTTGCGTTACTTATTTGGCTTCGAATCGTTCTTTTTTCTCTTCTTTTCACATGAATTGCTTCCGTTCTTAAAATTTATCCGCCGTCTTTTCCCCATGCATTTCACAATTTGGACTCGCTGCAACATATTTTTCTATTTCCGTATCCTCTACGTTTTGCTGAATCTCCTGAAACTTTTCGTGACTAGAAATGTACTGTGCGGCATCAACACAATGAAGAATGCAGCGATTTGATCACCATGGAAAAACGCATTCAGGTACTTCATCCACTAACAATCATCCTAATAAATCATCTTAATTTTTTAAATGATTTTTTTAAAGAAAGGAAAGTAAAATTTGTGTTACTTTTTAATAGACAGGGTTCTACCCTACCTGGGAAGCCTGAAAATGTCTGGGAATTTGTATAATTGTATAACAATGACTCTTCATTTATAAAAGTAGCTTTGGAAAAGGTTTCTGAATTTAACTATTTTTGAAAATAATTTTTTAACTGAAAATTTAACTATTCTATTTTTGGTTGAAAATTGATCTTTTTTAGTTGAAAATTAATATTTTCTGGTTACAACTATTTGGCTCAAAATTCTTTTTTCTTTTGGTTGAAAATTAATTTTTTAAACTGAAAATTGAACTAATCCAGTTGAATATTCATCATTTTTGTTGAAATTCATCTTTTTGGTTGAAAATAAAACTACTTGGATGAGAATTCATGTATTTTACTGAAAATTCGACGTTTTGGTAAAACATTAATTTTTTTAGTTGAAAATTCAACTATTTTGTTAAAAATTCATCTATCTTGTTGAAAGTGCCATAGTTTTACTTGAAAAGTTAAGAATTTGAAGCTGTTTAAACTGAACTTAATATAGTACCGACATAATTTTACCTAAATATGCACTGAATTTTAAGTATAGGAAGATAAAATAAAAACTGGTTTAAATTATTATTCAGATTCGAGGACTTTAGAGACAAATTCAAGAAATGATTAATTACATTTTTATTATTGTTTAATTATTTAATTAATCGATGGCGCTAATATATTTTAAGAACATCTTGTAGTATAATTTGTCAAAGCTCTCTAAATTAAACATATTAATTGATTTCCTAGAAACTGAGAAAAACATTATTTATAATAAACTCGCGAAACTGTATACATATCCGAGTCGATTGTTTAAAAAAATGCGAAATATTTGAATGGCTCCGTACTATCAAAAATTATACCTAGAAAAAACTTGAGATAACTGAAAAAACCGTGAATTGGCAGGAAATTTTTCCCCAGGATTTGAGTCGACACCCTGATAGAATTTGAAAACTAGACACTGTAGAAATAAATGAGCTTTCACGATCTTTATTAATTTGGGAAAATTTATATATTTAGTTTCATAACTATACGCTAATTATTTAATTTTTTTTGGATATTGTTTTATCTGAATAAACTTTTTTTTAATTAAAAATCTCCGAAGTCGAAAGTCTTCTTAATCTAAATGTTATTCAAAATGGAAAACAAATTTTAAGTATGTACTTTGAAATTCACAGATTTCGAATTTTTAAGCCAGCACAAATTTGAAATACTAACAAATTTTAATTCGAAAAGTAACAAATGTTAAGTCCATAAAAATTGAAAGGCGATTAAAAATTTGAAATGGTTTGAATCCCAAATTTTTAGCTTATCTAAAATTTGAAAGAATCCACGCATCATTTATTCATAAAGAGAAAATTAAAAGAAACAAATTTAGGAGTCGTGGATGCCTGCAGCGAAACAAAAAAGAGCAAATATATTTTTCCGATTCGGAAATATAACAACTTGAATAATTTCTCATTATGGTTTTATATTTGAACCTATTAACAATTGACTCTTTCATTTAAAAATATTAAATAATTGGAAGTGATTTTCAAAAAATTTTATTTGTGAAAGATTCTAATTTTTAAACTCGAAGCGTTTTAATGACCTTTTCCATTTCCAAACAATTTTTCCCCTTTTATATAATTTTAAATCTAAATAATAAAACGCGTATTTAATTTAAAGTTGTTACTTTGGGGAGTGATTTTAATCTGAGATTACAAAATTTGAACGTGATTCAAAATACTTTGAATTTAGCAGCCATGAAAATAAAAAAAGATTCAGATGTTTAAGTCGTGTAAATTTGAAAGCCTAACGGAGGTTATTAAAAATTTTGATCTAAATTTCAATTAATTTCAAAATAAGCAAATTTAGCCTATTTAAAATTTCGAAATCTCTATTATTTAAGACTGTATTATCCTTTTTGTTCTAAAATTGATAAAATGAAAGGGAACAGTGTAACGAAAAACGAAAATGGCAAAGAATGGTTTTATGTTCGTTTAGCAATGTATCGGATTTTTAATAATTTATGAAGAATATTTTATTATTTTCTCAATGACAGTGATTTATGAATTATTAGGAGATTATTTATTTTTCGGAAGAGTTATAATGTTTCAGAACTCAACAAATTTTAGTATTTTTGTTTTTAGGTTTAGAAAGAAAAATTTTTTCTCTTGGAAGTTTACAAAAATTTGGAACTCTTAATGCCGAATAAATAAATACAAAAATGAAGGTTTTTTGACTTTTGAAAATATTTATATTTAAGAATTCAGTTTAATAAGACATTTAGTGTTTGTTTTCTTTTGCCTATTTAACTAATTGAATTATTTTTGAAAACTTCACAATATTTCTGTATGTATGTGCAAATTTTTAAATATTTTCATTTTAAAAAATGTATTATAAGTTAGTAATGAATGATAAAATACTGAATCATTAAATTTATATTGCTTTTATTAGAATTTAAGAAAATTATAGACATTATCAAATTTTCAAGTAGATTCACACGTTTCAATGAGTTAAAAACATCATAAGTTCATAAATTAAAATTAAAGAGCTAGATCGCTAGATATTCCCAAATTGTCATTCATTTTCATAAAGTCCTTATAATTCTAGCGAATCCTTTGCTACTTATATCAGATGTATTTCCATCGCTTTATAACATAATGTTATAATTTATTAATTGCATTTAAATGGCATATTGCACGTTACTGCATACAAAAATCATAAAACAAATTGAATGTCGCAAAATTGTGATTAAACTTCCTCATCTGCTTTGCATAACAGAAAAAAATAGAAAAATTGTCTCTCTATTTTTATTGTAAAACTCTGGTTGATTTTGAGTTAATTTCTCTCATTTCTTGACAATTTTCTTACAGTTTCCCATCGAAATGTCTATGCCCTGGATTCTGACCGACCACATTTTAAGAAGCAAAGAACCTTCAATGATGGAGTGAGTCTTTATTAAAATAAAAAAAATAAAAATATATATATATTTTTTTTAAGAAAGCACAAATAATGACATATCTAAATTTAAAATTATTCTTCCCTTTCAGATACGTTTTATATCCGCTGGACTTGTACAACGACAGCGCTTTGTACGCATTGACGATTTTCCGCAAGCAATTTCTGTACGACGAAGTTGAGGCCGAAGTTAATTTATGCTTCGATCAATTCGTTTATAAATTGAGCGAACAAATTTTCGCTCATTACAAACAGTTAGCGGCCAGTATTCTTTTAGATAAAAGATTCAGAGTCGAGTGCATAACTCTTGGTGCCTATTTGTTGCCTTATCCAAGAGCGAACAGATATGAAACTTTGCTGAAACAAAGACACGTGCAATTGTTGGGCAGGAGTATTGATTTGAATAAATTAATCACTCAGAGAATTAATGCTGATATGCAAAAATCACTGGATCTTGCAATCAGCAAATTCGAATCTGGAGACATCACTGGCGTTGTCGTAAGTTTAAACAAAATTATTATCAGTTTTTCCTTGGAATTCGTATTTAAATCGCTCCACTTTGAAATTAATATTATTATTAATAATAATAATAATCTAAAATAATAATAAATAAATAATAAATTTATGAAAAAGAAAATGCATGCACTTGACTGCAACCCAGTCCGTGAATGATGGGGTAAAAACCAGGCTTTGCCCAGTATGTCAAGGTACACGCTCTTATCAGATCACTTGATTGTATTATAATAATGCGTCCGTGACTGATAATATATACCGGGACAGCCCCGTGCATACTATTCAAAAAATAAAAAATAAAACAAAATCCAACTCTAACCAAAAATGCCTTCGACATATTGGGCTGTAACCATCTTAAGCCTGAGACATTAATAATAATAATGAATAATCTAATAACCATCTGAAGCCTGAGACATTAATTAATCTACAAGCTTTAAATTCTTTGGGGTCAATTTTAAATCATTGAAATTGCACAATAAAATAAAATTAATAATTGAGAACGAATATTTTTTAATTAAATATGGTTGACATTTACTTACTATGTTTCTTTACTTTTCTTTTTCAGTTAATAAGTTTTTCATTTTTTTATGACTTTTATGACTTTTGATATTAGTTTCAGTAAAAAAGTTAAATTTGGTAAATCAATTACAATTTCAATTTTTAATTTCAAGCAGAAGTAGAATCTTGAACCTTCTTAGTTTATTATATAAAAAAGTAAAAATTAATATCTTTTTCTTAAAAATTAAGATTTTTCTATTTAGAGCAATGAAAATTTTCCAGATTCCTTAAATTTCTTAAAATCTCTGAATTCTCTGAAATTCATGAAATCCTGGAATATTCTGAATTTCCTACATTCTTTTAATGCTCTGCATTCCTGAAATTCTTTCAATTCTCTGAATTCCTTGAATTACCTAAATGCTCTAAAATCCCTGAAAATCCTTGAATATTCCAAATTCTTCAAATTCGTTGAATTCTCTGAACTCCTTCAATTGCTTCATTTTTATGAATTCCTTTAATTCTGTGAACTCTTTTAATTCTCTAAACTCTTTTAATTCCTCCAATTTCATGATTTTATTAAATTTCTTGAATGCTCTGAAATACCTCAAATTCACTGAATTTCCTAAAATCCTTAAATTTCTTGAATTACCTAAATGCTCGATAATCTCTTAAATGCTCTGAATTCCTTGAATATCCGTAAATCCTTTATTTTTGTGAATTCCCTGAATTCTTTCAATATTCTGAATTCTCTTAATTTCTTGAATTCTTAAATGCCATGCAATCCCTGAAATTTTCTAAAATCCCTAAAATCTTCGATTATCTTGAATTCCTTTAATATTAAAAAATCTCTGAATTCATTGAATTCCCTGGAGTCCTTGAATATTCTGAATTTCTGAAATTCCTTCATTTTTTGAATTCCTTGAATTCAAAATATTTAGGAAATTCCTCAAATTCTCTAAATCACCCGAATTCCTTAAATATTCTGAATTCTTCTAAATCCCTGAATTCCTTCTATTCATCTGAATTCCTCTGAATTCTTTACATAATTTTAAAGTCCTTGGAATTCAGGAAATTCCATGAATTCAAGGTATTTAGGGAATTACACAAATTCAAGGAATGCAGATGATTCATGGAATTGCAAAGCACGGTGAACCTCAACCAACTTTAACCTAAAAAATATATTACAAGAAGTTTCTTGCGGAATATAATTCTTACATAGTATGTGCATATTTTGCGTAAAAAAATCGTGGAAGCGCTTTTTTCAAAATAAAATTTTTTTATTATATACCAACAAATATTTTAATAAAAATCTTTTTTTACTCAGGGATTGTTAAAAATTAAGTATTGTCAAAACATGTTTACAATTTTTTTTGCAAAATTATAACTGTTGAATCTAGAAAGGGTTATTATATTCCTTTAGTGCAAAAGGTTATTAAGAAATTATATTACTGGACTCTTTTCTGCAGAATTTTCTCCTCGGATGATGTTCGGATATTTTTAATATGCAATTAAAAAAATCGTGTAAGCCCTTTTTACAAAAAAAAAACGTTTTTATCCTTTTTTTAATTTGTGAATTTAAAATATTCTTCCTCTTCTTTTTGCTTCTTTTTGCTTAAAAGGTAAGTAAAACCCCCGTTCATCACTGCAAAAGGGTTGAAACAGTTTTTTAATAACCGGTTTGTATCAGGTTGTAATTAAATGATGCTGGCTTGATTAAATTTTTTTTTAATTAAAACAAAAATAAAAGCTTGAAATTTTGAAAAAAATTTTGTTTTGGGTAATTTCTTTTTCATCATCTAACTTGAAGGATCTTTCGGTTAAAGTTGGTTGAGGCTCGCCGTGAAGGATTTCATAATATTGCAATTAATTAATTTACGTTTTACAATTTAAAATTCTGTAATTCTTATGGTTTCTTATACTTTATGAAATTTCTTCAATTTGTAAAATTTAGAATTGAAAAGTTGACTTTTGATCTTCAAAATCATCAAAATTTAAGAATTTTTGTTTATACGTTTTTAAAACTCAAGAGTTGAAAATCTTCAAAATTGAACTAAAAAAAGCATTCAAAACTGCATAATTTGAAATTATACTTATTAAAAATTTAAGGATCTTCCATTATTGCCATTATTCAAGATAGACCAATTTCGAAAAAATGTTCAAAATTTTATGATTTTAAACTATAAAATTAGAAACCTAAACAAGTTGGCGATTTTTCAATTAGAAACTATTTCATTACATATTTTAATTAGATTTTTTATTCCTGTAAATTAAAGCATATATTGTAATTTGATAATTAGGCTATACAAATAAGAAAAATTTAATAAGCGTGCTATGCGCTTTTTTTGGTAGTATCAAATAATTCGTAATTGGTTCCTTCCAAATGTTTTTCAGGAACTCGATGGACTTTTACAAGTGAATCGCTTAACTCACAAATTGCTGAGCAAGTGGCTAGCTTTGGACGAATATGACGCGATGTTTCGAGAAGCCAATCATAACGTCCTCGCTCCGTACGGAAGAATTACTCTCCACGTTTTTTGGGAACTCAACTACGATTTCCTCCCAAATTATTGCTACAATGCAGCCACGAATAGGTAAATCACTCATGACCGATTTTGCATGCATTCAGACAGTCTAACCCTGATGATATCACGGAATTGGTTAGGGCTGAGTTTCGCGAGGAAAATGTGAGACACATTTTTTTTTTAATTTTCACGAACTTAGGGCTACTAGAATATTTAGGTAAATAATGAAAAAATTAACGAAATATTTCTTTAGAATGCTGTTTCGTGAGAACAAACTGACATAATTTCATTTTCATTGCGGCATCTTGTAGCGCAATCTACACTCTTTCAAGTCCACTAAAGTAACTAGAAAAATTTAACTTACCAAAACGGCGTACTTTAAAAAAAAAGAAAACAAACATGTACGTTGCGTGCGCGAGTATTAAAATTAATGTTAATACTATTTTTTTGTATTTCGCAGTATCTATTATCTAAAATAATATAAAAGAAAAGCCGGGGCAATTAACTTCAGAATTATTATATAATATTTTTATGCAATATTGTATAGACAGTCGAACCTTTGCATTTTTGTTCAAATGATTTTTGTTTAAAATAACCTATTCTCGATGAAAAACGCTAACATGCCCTATTATTGTTCAAATATTGAAAATATTCTTTAAAATCTAATGATTTTTTATTAACAATAGCAATTTTAGACGAAAACACTAAAAGAGCGTAACAAAAAATTGTTTGAAATTGTAAATCTTCTTTTACACCTAATGTTTTTTGTTTAACAAGGAGATAATTCAAAGTTAGAATTTTTGTCTAAATCTCATAAATTTCCTACTGAGAGTCAGTTCATTGGATGATTTCCATACAGATTTCAACCTTAAAAATTGAACTGTTTCAATTGTCCGATTGAAACTTTATAAAATATTTTCAATTTTAAAATAATTTTAAATTGATAGATTCATAATAATCGCTTTTATTACATTTAAAATCCTATTCAAATATTGTTTCAGTCTAAAATATTCCATTGTTAACCCATTCAACTTGAAAATTTTAAATTTAATTAATAAAAAGAACAATTTTGTAATGTTTAGCAATGTTTGACTGTTTATTTAAAATGAGCAATTACAAATTCAATATTTAAGTTAAACAATTTGGAACTGCATTTTTTGAAACAATAAACTGAATTATCAGAATTTCAGAGAGATAAATTTACACTTTGAACGTTACAATTTTAATAGTTTTTTTAAATTTCATTTTTAAGTGAAATTGGTGAAATTTGATGTATAAATAATACTTGAACAGATTTCAAAAAAATTTTAGCAAAGATTTGAATGGATTTAAGATAATAAAATAATTTTCTTAAGATTTCTAGGAAAATTGAAAATAATTTTTTATTTTGAAAAATTAATTTTAAGAGAATATTTCAAAAGATTTCCAAAATTGTCAAAAAGCAATCTGGAAGATTTAAAGACAATTTTTCAGGATTTATTAAAAGATTTAGGAAAAATTGGATTCGTTTTAAAATGTGTTTAGATATTTAAAAAAAAATTTTAATAATTTAAAATTTGAAAAGATTCCAACAATTTTTTAACAAAATGTAGATTTTTGAAGATTTTGAGATAAAATTTTGAAACTTCTTAAAGATTTTTAAAGCTGTCAAGATAAAAAAATTCTTAAGATTCCTGGGAAAATAAAAAATATTGCACAACAAAAACAAACAATTATTAATTTAATAGAGATATTTAAAGGTTTCGAATAGATTCAAACATAATTGAAAACTTGAGAATATTAAAAAAAAATTGTAAACAAAATGTAGATTTTTGAAGATTTTGAACCAAAAATTTAGAACATTTTTAAGCATTTAAAAATTTTTGAAGGGAATACAAAAATTGTATTAAGATTTCTAGGAAAATTGAAAATGATTTTTTTGTTTGAAAAATTAATTTTAAGAGAATATTTCGAAAGATTTTCAAAATTGTCAAAAAATAATCTGGAAGATTTTAAGGCAATTTTTCTACTTTTTCAAGATTTATTAAAAGTTTTAGGAAAAATTCGAATAATTTTAAAAGATATTTAGAAGTTTTTGAAGAATTTCAAGAATAATTTTTAATTTGAAAACATTCCAAAAAATGTCAAACAAATTCTAGATTATTGAAGATTTTGAAATAAAGTTTCGATGGTTTTTAAGGATTTTGAAAGGTTTCAATATAATAAAAAAAAAATGTTAAGCTTCCTGGGAAAATTTAAAAAGATTTAAAAACAAATTTTTATATATGAATAAAAATTGAACAATTATTAATTTGTAACGACTTAAAATAAAAATAATTTGACTTCTAATTTAAAAAGTGTTCAGTGTAAAAGAAAATTGTAATACTCCTATTTTTAATTTTTCTAACTTGAAATTGCTTCAAATTAATCTTTGAACTGTGCGATTTATAAAAGTAAAAAATTTTTATTTTTCAGTTTAAAGGCATTTAATTTTAAATTGTTCAGGACCATTTTATACCTGTAAATTATTGAGATTTAAATAAAAAATTGTAAGCTTTAATTTTAAAAGTTTAAAATTCAGCTGAGTGTTTAAATTTGCAATTCAGTTTTTATAACTTCAAATGAAAAAATTTGTAGCTTTAAGAGTTCGAATCTTAAATTTAAGTGACCGTGGAAAATTTTTGTGAACCGTGAAAAACCAGGAATTTTTTCCCTCGATTAAAATGGCCACCCTGATTTTGAAATTAATTTTTTTAAAGGTTCGTAATTGTATTCTAATTTCTAAATTGATTTTCAAGGTTCGTGAAGTGCCACGGGATCCAATTCGTCCAACCAGTTCACAGAGACAAACCGCCTCAAATGTCTCATCATTACCTCTGGGGAAGCAAGCAGTTAAATCTCGCCTACACGACCCAATTCGGTCAATATTCCGGATTTGTTGGTCCTTATCATTTTCGGACGATGTGCAAACTCCTTGGATATCAGGGAATCGCAGTAGTCATGGAGGAACTGCTGAAAATTGTAAAATCCCTGATTCAGGGAAGTCTTCTCCAATTTACGAAAACCCTGATGGAAGCTATGCCGAAAGTGTGCAAACTTCCGCGTTATGACTACGGATCTCCTGGTGTTCTGGGATATTATCACGCTCAATTAAACGATATCGTCCAATATCCGGACGCAAAAACGGAGCTCTTTCACAATTTCCGAGAGTTCGGTAATACGATTTTGTTCTGTCTTTTGATGGAACAGGCTCTGTCGCAAGAAGAGGTTTGCGATTTGCTGCACGCTGCACCATTTCAAAATATTCTTCCGAGGCCTTATTGCAAAGGTGAGGGCGAGAACATTTTTTCTGACGTCAGATTTTTACAGGGTGGCTGTTTTAATCAAGGACAAAAATTCCTTTAGAAAAATGTAATTCGGAAATTTTCAATTCAAACGCTCAATAAGTTACACTTATCAAGTTTTGCACGAATTTTACAACAATTTTTTATTTGATGCCGTTAAACTGCAAACTGTTCCATTCAAAAACTTTTATAAATTTAAGAGTTCGAACAAAAAATTAATAAATCATTTATTGGATTACAGTTTGAATTTAACCATTTTCAAATAGGTATATATCATTCTAAAATTACCCCACATTAAATTGAAAATTATTAAATTTCCAGCGCTTTGACCTACAAATTATTCACGTTTCAACGCTTTCGATTTAAAATTATATAAATTCAAATTTGGAACCAAAATATATTTTAATTTGACACTAAAATATTATCAAATTTTTCAAGCTTTCAAGCTTCTAATTACAAATTGTTTAATTTCAAACAATATAAAATGAAAATTTGACTGAAAATGTAACTATTACAATTTTGGTTGGAAATTTATCTTCCTTAGTTGAAATTGCAACTGTGCGATTAAAAATTAATTTGTTTAGTTTGAGGATTCAACTATTTTGTTAATTTGTTTTTAATGGAAATCATTTTTAATTGAAAATACAACTACTTAGTTGCAAGTTAAACTGCTCTGTTAAAAATTCATTATTTTGGTTAGAGATGTATCACTTTAGATGAAAATGGATCTTTTTGGTTGAAAATTGTCCTTTTTTAGTTGAATATTCGACTATTTGGTTGTAAATTTATCTTTTTGGTTTGAAAAATCATCTTTTTTGGTTGATAGTTGAACTACTTTGTTAAAAATTCATTTTTCTGCTTGAATATTCATCATTTCAGTTAAAAATTCATCTTTTTTGTTTGTAAATTTATTCTGTTGAAAATTCGTTTTTTTTTTGTTCAAAATTAATTTTTTTCAACTCAAAATTTGTCGATTCCATGTTTAGCTTAAAATTGATATTTTTTAGTTGGAAATTCATTTATTTTCTTGAAAATTATTTTTTTCTAGATTGAAATTAATCTTTCTTGGTTGAATATTCAACTATTTGGTTGAAAATTTGTCTTTTTGGTTTGAAAATTCATCTTTTTTTTTTTATAGTTGAACTACTTTGTTAAAAATTCATTTTCCTGGTTGACCATTCATCATTTCATTTGAAAATTCATCTCTTTGGTTGAAAATTGAACTATTGTGTTGAAAATTCGTTTTTTTTTAATAATTTTTTTAACTGAAATTGTAACCCTTGGTAATTTTTGTTTAGGTTGAGGATTTAACTATTTCGTTCAAAATTCGTCATTTTAGTAAAATTCTACTGTCTTTTATTTAAAATTAAAATCTTTTTTTGGTTAAAAATTCATTATATTGGTTGAAGATTCATCACTTTAGTTGAAAATTGATCTGTTTGGTTGAAAATTTAACTATCTTGTTGAAAATTCGTTTTTTTCAACATTTTTTAAAACTTAAAATTGAACTATTCTATTTCTGGTTACAAATTGATATTTTTTGGTTGAAAATTCAAGTATTTAAATTCGGCTTCGCTTTTTTCAACAGAGGGAGAGAAACCGGAGACGAAACAAAAAAGACTGGAAGCAAAGTACGCGGCGCTTCAGATTGTTCCTAATGTGGATAAACTTGGGACTGCGAAGGTATGGATTTTATTTGGAAATAGAAACTAAATCCAAAATTATTCTGGCGATTTGGATTCCACCTTAAGCTTACAATTAGTAAACCCTGAATGTTGAAGGGAATTTTTAATTTTTTTAGCAAGCGATGATTGCAAGGGAAGGAGATTTACTGACTCGAGAGAGACTTTGCTGTGGTCTTTCGATTTTTGAAGTAGTGCTGAGCAGACTTCGCAGTTTTTTGGACGATCCGATTTGGGTGGGACCACCTCCAGCCAATGGGGTCATGAATATAGACGAGTGTACTGAATTCCACAGACTTTGGAGTGCTCTTCAATTTGTCTATTGTATTCCTGTCGGTGATACGGAATTCACGGTTGAGTAAGTCTATTTTAAATTTTAATTCTCTTATTCTTTATATAAGTATTGAGGGTATTTCATTTTTTCATCCTTTCTCATTTTCTTCATATTTTATTTCCACATATTTTTCGTTACATACTTTCTTTAAAATTTGTTGTAGTTTTTCTTATCGCAACCTAATAATTTTTTTAAAATGTTTCAGAATTTTCCCAACCACAAATTTTATGTTCGTCAAAATAAAAAGTGAATTTGTTTATTGACAACTATTTTCAATAAAATTCAAGAATTTTATCAAACAATTATAGAATTTTGAACGTGTTTCGTTTGGATTAAAATGTGAAAGAGCTCACTTGAGTGCTTTTTTCAATTTAGAAAATTATGAATTTCTTTCAATTTTTAAAACTAAAATATTAAATCATTCAATTTTGAATGCAATTATTTTCATAATTTCATAAGTTTCAAGATCTTTAATTTAAGATTGTTCAATTTCGAAAATTTTAATTTTTAAGTAATTCGAATTTCAATTGTCCTATTGGAATCGTTCGAATGATTACCAATTTTAATTGATAATTAATATTTCAGAAATAATTTAATTGAAAAATTGAACTTCTACACACAAAAATAAAACAATTTATCCAAGTTCAGATGTTTTTATAATGGAAATTTTTCAGTAAAACAAAATTAAACAAATTGAGTTGGAAATTGTACAATTTTTTTAGTTTAGGTGATTTAAATAGAAATTTAAAAAAAATGTATCAGATAGAATTGTTAAAATTCTGTCAATGAGTAAGAGATACTAAAATAATTTATAGTAATTTTGAAATTGTATCTAGAATTTTAATTGATTGAATTTTAAATCTTATACATATTTTATATTCCTGGAAATTTAAGTTTATACACATATAATTTCAATGTTTTCGTTTTTAGTTTAAAGCGCTTCAACTTTAAAATTGATCGAGTTTAAACTTTTTAATTTTGATTTCAGTTTTCAATACTTACAATGAAAATTTGTCCAGTTTGTGGGACTTGAATTAAAAAATTTGAATGAATTGCGCAAATTCTTAATCTTATAAAAGCAAAAAAATAACGAAGCATTTTTTCTGATATTTCAATAAGCAATGTTCCATTGATTAATAATTGTACAATAATTTGTCCAGAAATACACCTGTCATTTTTTCAAAACTTATCCATAAAAATATGTTTAAAAAGAAACTTTTTTCAGGCAGTTATTCGGAGAAGGTTTGCACTGGGCCGGATGTGTAATGATCATCCTTCTTGGCCAACAAAGAAGGTTCGAGGCTCTCGATTTTTGCTACCACATCCTCAGAGTCCAACGCGTCGACGGCAAAGACGAAAACGTCAAAGGAATCGTAAGTATAAGTAATTAATTAACATTGAATAAGTAATAAATTAATTTAAAATAATTTTTAAACCGGATTATAACAATATGTTCCCTATAAAAATACAGAGTTTAATTTATCTACCAGGGCAGCCACAAAACTTCAGTTTCAAAATTCCCTGATTTTTCCCTACCCATTTTTCATTTTCCCTCACCATTAATATTTGAAGACCAAAATTATAATTGTGTAACATTTTTAATATAAAATCTTTTATGAATGGAATAAAAAAACTTTATATTTAAATTTATAAATGTTTAATTTATTATTCTCAGGGCTTGCCACAGTCTAATTTACTTGAAAAAATTGAAAAGTGACCTATTTCAAGAGAGAAAGAGACCGTAAGACTTTAAAAAAAATTTAAGTTAGGTTCAAAGAATTCAAAATAATTGGAAAAAATTCAAAAAATCCCAAAAATTCCATTGATTTCAGTAAAATTGAAATGAATTTAGAGAAATTTAGGGGAAGTGCGAAAAATTCAATGAAATTCATAAAGATTCATGGTGAATTAAAAAAAGTGAATTAAATAGAAAAAAAAATATATGAAAAAGTCATTGAATTTAGTAAGTTTGAAATGAGATTAGAAAAATTAAAGATAATTCAAAAGAATTCAGGATAAATTGATAATAATTCAGGGTGAATTTCAAATGAATTCAAATGCCTTGCAAAAAAGATTGGAAAATCTATTCAAATCTTTGAAAACCTGCGAAATTCCTCACTTTTACTTGAATAAATTCTTTGAAATCCATTAAAATTTTATAAAATCCCGTGAAATTTTATGAAATCTGATATACAGTGAGGGCTTTTAAAATCCCTTAAAATTATTGAAATCCTCGGAAATCTGATAAAATCTAGGAAATTCTTTATAACCGCTTAAAATTTTGTTCAAATTCTTTAAAATCAATAAAATTCTTGGAAATCCATTGAAATTTTTTTAATCTCTTGAAAATGCCTTGGAATCTTATAAAATATCATAATAGTATATTGTGTTACGACTCAGCAAACCGCGTCTTTGACGTCCGAGGCCGATGTTTGCTGTACGAGGCGTACATGCGCGCGCCGAAGGCGCGCGCATAGCCGAGTACTGCAAACAGCGGGCGAGGTCGTCAAAGGTTTGCTGCGGAGTGACACACGATATTTTATGCAAACCCGATATAGTTTTAGTATGCGAGAGGGCATTGAGTGTGAAGTTTTAATGGGGGTGACGGGGTTCGGGGGGCGAAGCCCCCCGTAAGGAAAAATACAACAATCATTTTGAATAACTATAACTAAAATTAAACATAACATTAAATGTTGCACGTCAGCTTCATACTAGTCTTATTATAGACATGTGCGGTTATGTTCATTTTAGTTTTAGTTAGTCAAATAAAATCTTTGCCATCGCGACACAATTGTTATCTATCGGTTAACGAAAGACTCGCGGACCCACGTGTTGCTGCGTGTTGCCAGCCGGCATGCTCTGTTCATTTGTATTGCACAGTCTACAAACATTTGTGATATGTACCACGCATGCGTCAGAAGAGAGAGCCAGGAGTGTCGCCGCTTTGGA
>CAKNYM010052060.1:59457-90465 GCA_932195095.1 Andricus curvator
GGTAGAGGTTAGGATTAAGGATTGCATCATTTTAACGTTAAATACTTTAAATGTTTCGTAAAATTTTTGAAAAATATTTGTAACATATGTTTTTGTTTCATAATACTCTAACTTAACAGTACTCTTACTTATAAATAATATATAATAAGTCATTTAATTAAGTGGCTCATCCCGCTCCAGTGCCTGGCTCATCCCGCCCCAGGCATGAGGCGATATGAGCCAAGCGCACTACTTTTTCATTTTCGTTTCTAATTCCGCATATACTTTTTCATTTACTTATATCTTGGCAAAATTACAATAAAAAATTTTTGCAGAATATATATAACGACTTATTTTCAAGCAATAAATTAACAGATTTTAAATACTGACGTGAAAAAGACAACTATGCTCATCTCGCCCCACCCTACCCTAATGTCCAACCAAATAAATGAATTTTCAACATAAATTATGGAATGTTTAATTGGAATAGTTACATTTCCAGTTTTAAAAAAATAATTACATTTTTAAATAAAGTTATGCGTTTTCAGGAAAATAATGAATCTTCAACTGGAACAATAATTGAATATTGAAGTAAAAAGATGAATTTTCAATCAAAATTATGAATTTTCAACCAGATACCTGAATTTCCAACTAAAAACGATCAATTTTCGACCAAAAATAGAATAGTTAAATATTGAGATCCAACTGTTTCTTATTTTAAATTAAAATCTTCTTCTATTGAAATAACAACTATTATATTTTTGATTGAAAGTTCATCTGTCTAGGTGGAAAATTCAACTCTTTAATTGAAAGTTGAACTACTTTCTTAAAAGTTAATTTTTTTCATTGAAGATTCATAATTTTAGTTGAAAATTCGCTTTCTTAAATTAATTTTTTAACTGAAAATTGAACTATTTTGTTGAAAATCTAACTGTTTTATAGAAAGTTCATATTTTTTGCTCGAAAATTCAACAATTTGGTAGCAAATCAGGTTTTTTTTTGTTAAAAATGCAACTGTTTGGTTGGCAATTAATCTGTTTTAGTTAGGGATTCAAGTATTTTGTTGAAAATTCGTTTTTGTTCGTTAAGTCCAACTGTTTTTTTATTTAAATTAAAACGTTTTTTTATTGAGATATCAAATATTACATTTTTCATCGAAAATTCATCTTTTTAAGTTAAAAATTCAACTCCTTGGTTGAAAGTTGAACTACTATCATCAAAGTTCATTTGTTTTCGCCAAAGATTTATAATTTTAGTTGAAAATTCGTTTCTTTTTCGGTACAATTTTTTTTTTATTGAAAATTGAACTACTTTGTTGCAAATTCAACTAATTGGTTCAAAATGAATTTCTTATTGAACATTCATATTGTCGGGGTTAATATTCAACTATTTTGTAGAAAATTCGTCTTTTTGGTTTGAAAATTGAACGATTTGGTAAAAAATTCAACGGTTTGATACAAAATTAAACTATTTTGTAGAAACGTTGTTTTTTTTTATTAAAAATTATTTCTCCTGAATGAAAATCCATATTGTTCAAACTATTTACTTAAAAATGTATGCGATTTGTTGAAGATTCGTCTTTTTTAGTAAAAAATTATTCTTCTTGGTTGAAAATTTAACTATTTGGTTAAAAATGTATGTATTTTGTCGAAAAATCGTCTTTTCTGACAGAAAAATTGACCTACTTGGTTGAAAATCCAATTCTGTGTTGGAAATTTATCTTTTTGGTTGAAAATTTTAATATTTGTTTGAAAATTCAACTGTTTTGTAGAAAGCTCATCTTTTTGTTTAAAAATGCAATTATTTCATTTGAAAATGAATCTATCTTGATTGAGGATTCAACTATTTTGTTAAAAATTCGTCCTTTTTGGTTCAACTCAACTGGTTTTGATTTTAAATAAAATTCAATTCCATTTTCCGGTACATTGTGACTCGTTGACATGACGGACAAATTTTTTAGCCAATTAGCGAAGAAGTTCAAAAATATTTTTCAAGGAAAACTAAAGAAATAGTGGTTTTCGCGGACGGTTGTGAGAAAATAGTGTCTTTAGTGTCATTTTTTCGGAATTGTAGCAAAATAGTGTCATCGCTAAAAAAAAAAGAATCAAATAGAGTTAATATTGCGGTGCGTCTGAGGCCTGATCTAATTTTCTTGAATATCAAGGAATTAAGAGAATTCAGAAGTTTTTTTCGGAAGTCTTTTGAATTCGAAAGAATAGAAAGAATAAAAAAACACGATGAATTCAAAGAACTTAAAAGAATTCAAGTGAGTTAAAGATAATTCTAAATAATACACTAAACCAGAATATCGATATTTTTGTGTTTTGAGTTTGATTTAATATCCAATATTTAATTAAATGATCTGTATTACGTTTTACGACTCCGTCGTCGTCTCCTGTGGCGAAGGTGTTTTCGTTTATGATCGTCAGAGTGAAAATGGGACATCTAAAAAATATAAAATTGAAATAAAATAGAATAGTTTTCATTATCTTAATTAAAAAAATTAAAAAGAAGGCTTACTCGTGTGCCTCGTCGTATAATCTTGTAAGTTTCTCGCTCTCGACGTCCATAAGCATAATCGACTTATCTTTTGCTGTGGAGAAAAGTGTAGTGCCATCAGCACTGAATTCTACGTCGCGACAGGATTTCACATGCATTTCAATTGTGGATAAGAGTTCTGTTTCCTCATTATTGTATTTATATCTGAAAAGTATGAAGATTAAGTAAGATCTGACTTTAAAAAGAGCTGTCAATATGCAGTTATTCAGGGTGTCTAGCGATTCTTAGGAAAAAATGCAAAGTCTTTTCCAGGTTAAGAAATCAAGTTTTTCCATGTCTCCTTTTTTGTACATCAAATAATGTAATAACTGTTTGCTATACATGTAAACAAATGAACCAGTGCATTTTGTATTGGCTACCAATTTATAAAGAAATCAGAACAAAATAAATAAATAAACAAATTCCTAATTTTTCGCGAACACGACTCAAATTTATCATCGTACTAATAAATAATATGCAACAAAGAATGTACCGGCACAAATTTTGATGCAATTAATAATTTGATTTAGCAGAAATCAAAAAACTATTTTGGACATGACACAATACGTAAAATAAAATGAAAGTAAAAGTCAAGTGAAATATTTGTGAAATATTTTTAAATCTGCTAAATTTCTGTGAAATCTTAGTGAAATCTCTGTCAAAGCATTGAAATTTTTGTGAAATCTTTTGAAATCTTTGAAAACTTAGTGAAATCTTTGAAATCGTTGTGAAATCCATTAAATATCTAAAAAATGTCAACAGATGTAAAAAGATTTCACAAAGATTTTTAAGCATTTCAGAAGATTTCAAAAGTGAATTATTTTGAAATCTGTTAAAATTTTTGTGAAATCTTTGAAATTTAGGTCAAAATTAAATCTTTAGAAAATCTTTTGAGATACTTGGAATCTTATGTAACGGTTTCAAACCTTTGTGAAATCTTTTGAAATCTGTTGAAATATTTGTGAAATATATGTGAAATCTCTGCGAAATCATTAAAATCTTTGTGAAATATGTTGAAATATCTGTCAAAGCATTGAAATTTTTGTGAAATCTTTTGAAATCTTTGAAAACATAGTGAAATCTTTGAAATCGTTGTGAAATCCATTAAATATCTAAAAAATGTCAACAGATGTAAAAAGATTTCACAAAGATTTTTAAGCATTTCAGAAGATTACAAAAATTTCAAAGATTTCAAAAGTAAATTATTTTGAAGTCTGTTAAAATTTTTGTGAAATCTTTGAAATTTAGGTCAAAATTAAAACTTTGTAAAATCTTTTGAGATACTTGAAATCTTATGTAACGGTTTCAAACCTTTGTGAAATCTTTTGAAATCTGTTGAAATATTTGTGAAATATATGTGAAATCTCTGTGAAATCATTAAAATCTTTGTGAAATCTCTGTAAAATCATTCAAATCTTTGTGAAATATTTTGAAATCTTTGGGAAATAAGTTGGAATCTTTGTGAAATCTTCTACATATATTACTAAAATCTTTCTGAAATTGTTGAAATCTTTTTAGATCATCGCAATCCTTGAAATCTTCTGTAATGTTTAGAAATCTTAGTGGAATCTTTGAAATTTTTGTCTAATCTTTTAAATCTTTTTAATTGATCTTTGAACTCTTTCTGAAATCTTTGTCAAATCCTTTCAATAGTTTGAAATCTTTGAAATTTCTGTGAAATGTTTTGAAATCTTTTAAAATCGTTGTGGAATACTTTGAGAACACTTGAAATATATGAAATTCTTAGAATCTTTGTGAAATCTTTTGAAATCTTTGAAATTGTTATAAATTCTTTGAAATGTTTGTGAAATCGTTAAAATATTTGTGAAAACCCTGTGAAATATTTGTGAAATGTCTGTGAAATCATTGTAATCTTTGTAAAATCTTCTAAAATCTTTGTGAAATCTATTAAACATCTCAACAATTTTACATTTTCACATTTTTGAAATCCTTGAAATCTTCTGCAACGTTTTAAAACCTTCGTAAAATCTTTTGAAATATATGTGAAATCTCTGTGAAATCATAAAAATTTTTGAAATCTTTTTAATATATTAGCAAAATCTTTATAAAATCTTTAAATCTTTGAAATCTTTTGAGATCTTTGCAATCCTTGAAATCTTCTGCAATGTTTTAAAATTTTAGTGAAATCTTTGGCATTTCTGCCTAATCTTTGAAATCTCTAACCCTTAAAGAACATACCTCCAAATACACCTCCAGATATTTTTGGCTGAAAAAAATTACGAGTGATGGTGAAACAATACAAAATATAAAAAAATATCTCCAAAGCCTCATTGATAATTTAATTATTTGAAAAAAATACTTGAAAAAAAACGTACACAATCGGAAAATAATCAGAAAGCCCGTGTGGTCACAGTGACCCTAAGTGTCCTTTGAGGGTTAGAAATCTTTGAAATGTTTAAAATCTTTGTAAAATTTATTATAATCGTTTAAAACAGTTGAAATATTTGAAATCTTTCTGAAATATTTAAAAACCTTTTGAATCCTTTGAAATCTTGTTGAAATATTTTGAAATAGTTTGAAATCGTTGAAATATTTGAAATCTTTTGAAATCTTTGACATTTTTGTGAAATGTTTTGAAATCGTTGTAAAATCTTTTAAATGCTTACAATATTTTTTAAATCTTTGTAAAGTCTTTTGAAATCGTTTAAAACAGTTGAAAGTGAAATTTTTTTAAATCTCTTAACATTTTTTTAGACCATTGAAATTTTTTAAAGTCGTTTGAAATCTTTGAAATATTTTGAAATCTGGTGAACACTCAAAAGTCGAGTGGTCAGCCCCTCAAAAAAGCCGTTCTATAGGCATGGCATCATTCGAATTCTGAGAGTAAATTATCATCAACATTTTCAACCAATAATTTTTATGATTCATAAGTTGAATATCACAAAAAATGTATACTTTAACATTCTTCACCACGTTTTAAAAATGAAGATATTATTTAGTCAAAAATGTTTATTACAATCTATAAAATAATTAGTACATACGTGCAAAAATTGCTTTGAAATCTCTTCAGATATTCTATAATCAACAATAGATAAATTATATTTTAATTTTTTTGAAACTTTTCATCAGCAAGATTTCTTTTAAACATGTTTCTTTTATAATAGATTAAAAGATTTAAATAACTCTTCGCATTTCAATAAAATAAATTATTTAAAAGCAAAAAATAAAAAAATCATTCAAATTCAAGGCTCTCATGAAAAATGCAAGGAGATTTACAGGTGTTCGAGGTCGCTAGACAGCCTGCGTTATTACCATTCATAATTTTATAACGTTTCTTATTAAATAATAAATAATTAATGGAATTATAACTTCTAGTTGAAATACTCACAAAAGAACATCTCCTGAGATCATTGCCAATGCGATTAAGTCTCTATTGGGATGGAAGCAAATATCCATTACTGTATCTTCTAAATTTATCGTTGGAGGATGATCTCTGTGCTTTTCCTTTGATTTGATAATCGCCTTCACGACTTCGTCATCCTCATCTTCTTCATTTAAAACTATATCTGTATAGGAATTTTGAATTCAAATTTGATAAAAAAAGACATAAGAATCCGAGGGGCTAAATACTCCTGCAATCTGATGTACTCTCTCTCTCTCTCTCTCTCTCTCTCTCTCTGCAATCTTATGCAATCTTTTCCGATAATTAAATTATTATAATTTTTTCACAATTCTAGAACAATTATTATAAGAAAATATTCAACGAATTGCAAGGAATTTCATGGAATTTCCAAACATTTCAAGGGATTTTAATATTCAACGAATTGCAAGGAATTTCATGGGATTTCCAAACATTTCAAGGGATTTTAGAGTATTTCAAAAATTTCCAAACATTTCCGGAAATTTTAAGGATTCCGAAGAATTTCAAAAGATTTCACAATTTTCAAGGGATTTTAATAAATTTTGTATGATTTCCAATGATTGCAAGGGATTTATAAACAACTTTGGAAAATAACTTAATTGAAATGAAATTTTAATGGATTCCTAGCGATTCCAAAGAATTCAGGGGATTTCAAAGATTGCTAGGGATTTGAACATTTTTTTAGAGAACTTTAATGAATAAGTTCAATTTATTTTATATTCAAGGAATTTGAAAGTATTTTAACAGATTTAAAAAATTGCAATGTATTTCAAAGAATTTTGTAGGATTTCCACATACTTCAAGGAGTTTCGAGAGAAGTTTGGAAAATAAATTCAATTCAAGGGATTCATAGTGGTTTCAACAATTTTAAGGTATTTCAAGGAATTACAAAAGATTCAAAGGATTTTTGATTGAATTTCCAATGATTTTAAGAGATTTCAAAGATTTCTAGGGATATTAATGCTTTTTTTAAAGAACTTTAATGAATACGTTTAATTTAATTTAAATGTTTCAAGGGATTTCTACTTATGTTAATGGATTTGTATAATTTCCCGACAAAAGTTTTCAATGTATTTTTAGGGATTACAAAGGATTTCAAGAGATTAAAAAATATCAAGCGATTATAATCAATTTTGTAGGATTTCCAAAGATTCCAAAGATTTCTAGGGATTTCAAAGATTTTCAGGGAATTGAACGTTTTTTGTCAGTTCAATTTATTTTTAAGGGATTTGAAATGATTTCCACTTATTTTAATGGATGTTTACGAATTACAAACGAAATATTTAAAGGCATTTTAAAGTATTCCAAAGCATTTCAAGAGATCTAAAAAATTTCAAGAAATTGAAAAGAATTTTTTCGGAATTCCAAAGATATCAAGGGATTTCTAAATAACTTTGGAAAATAAATTAAATTTTAAGTTATACTTAGCGATTCCAAAGATTTCTAGGGATATTGAGGTATTTCAAGTAATTTCACAAGATTGACAGGATTTTATTGAATCTCCAAGAATTTCAAAGATTTCTAGGCATTTAAACAGTTTTATTATCAGAGAACTTTAATGAATAAGTTTAATTTAATTTATAATCAAAGGATTTCAAATGATTTCTAGAGTACTAAATTCTAGAGAATAAAATTTCAGTTCCCTAGAAATACGTTGAAATCTCTTGAAATTTGAAAAATCCCCTATAATCTTTGGAAATTCTACAACATTCTTTGTCATACCTTGAAATTTTAAAAACCTCTTGAAATTCTTTGCAATCTTTTAAAATAACTTAAAATCTTTTAAATGCTTTGAAATTTTTGTAATTCCTTCATATCCCTTCAAATTATTGAAATAAAATTTAACTTATCCCTTAAAATTCTCTAAAAATTCGTTAAAATACCTAGAAATCGTAAAAATCTAATAAAATAAATAAAAATCATTTTAAATTCCTTGAATGAAAATAAAATTAAACGTATTCAATAAAGTAAACTAAAAAACTAAATTCTAGAGGAATTTAAAATGATTTCTATTTTATTGGATTTTTACGATTTCTAGATATTATAACGAATTTTTAGAGAACATTAGGGGATAAATTAAATGTTACTTCAACAATTTGAAAGAATATGAAGGAATTACACAAATTTCCAAGGATTTAAAAGATTTTAAGTTATTTTAAAAGATTACAAGAATTTCAAGAGGTTTATAAAACTTCAAGATATATCAAAGAATGTTGTAGAATTTCCAATGATTATTTCAAATATTATAGGGGATTTTTCAAATTTCAAGAGATTTCAACGTATTTCTAGGGAACTGAAATTTTATTCGCTAGAATTTAGTTATCTAGAAATCATTTGGAATCCCTTGATTATAAATTAAATTAAACTTATTCATTAAAGTTCTCTAATAAAAAAACTGTTCAAATGCCTAGAAATCTTTGAAATCCTTGAAGATTCAATAAAATCCTGTAAATGTTGTGAAATTACTTGAAATACCTTAAAATCCCCTGAAATCTTTGGAATCGCTAAGCATAACTTAAAATTTAATTTATTTTCCAAAGTTATTTAGAATTCCCTTGATATCTTTGGAAATCCTACGAAATTCTTTTCAATTTCTTGAATTAATTAATATTAATATATTAAAATAAAATAATATTAAAAATAAATATTAATTTTTAAGATCTCTTGAATTTCTTTGGAATACCTTAAAATCCCTTTAAATGATTTCTTTTGAAATCGTAAACACATCCATTAAAATAATTAGAAATCTTTGGAATCGCTAGGAATCCCATACAATTTCATTTCATTTCACTTACTTCCCAAGTTTCTCTCAAAATCCTTGGAAATCCTAGAAAATTGATTATAGTCGCTTGATATTTGTAAAATCTCTTGAAATCCTTTATAATCCCTTAAAAGCCCTTGAAAAATTTTCTTGGGAAATTATACAAATCCAATAACATGAGTTGGAGGAAATAAAATACATACTTTAAATCTTGTGGAAATCCTTGAAATACCTTAAAATTTTTGTAATCTATTTAAAATCTTTTGAATCCCTTGAAATATCCCCTTGTAAATCGTAAAAATCATTTGAAATCCTTAAATATAAATTAAATTAAACTTGTTCATTAAAGTTCTTTAAAGAGAACTATTGAAAGCCCTAGAAATCTTTGAAATCCTTGGAGATTCAAAAATATCCTTGCAATATTATGAAATTATTGGAAATACAATAAAATCCCTTAAGATCTGTGGATTTACTAGGAATACCTCGAAATGTTATTCTCTAGAATTTAGTTCTTTTGAAATCCCCTGTCATCTATGGAAATCCTACAAAATTCATTTAAATCCCTTGAAGTTTTTTAAAACTCTTGAAATCCTTTTGAATCCTTTGAAATCCCTTGAAATATTTCCTTTATAAATCGTAAAAATCCATTAAAATAAGTCGAAATTATTTGAAATCCGCTTGAATATATATTAAATTAAACTTATTCATCAACGTTCTGTACAAAAAAAAACCGCTTAAATCTCTAGAAAATCTTGAACTCACTTGAAATTGCTAGGAATTCCTTGAAATCTCAATTCATTTATTTTCCAAAGTTCTCTGGAAATCCTACAGAATTATTTGAAATACGTGGAAATTTTGTACATATCTTGAAATCCCTTTATATCCCTTAAAATCCTCGGAAATTTTTGAAATCCTATAAAATCCCTTGAAATGTTTCGAAACCTTACGAAACTGCGTGGAAGTCACTCGAAATTCATTGGAATTCCTTAAAATCCCCTGATAGTTTGGAAATCATTTGAAATCTCGTGAAATTTTATTTAATAAATCTAAAGATATCGCTTAAAATCGGTGGAAATTCTCTAGAATCCCTTAAAATTCATTCAAATCCATTGCTGCATTTGAAAGTAACTCTTGGAATTCTGTAGTTCTGTAATTCTGTAGTTTCTTTACTTTTTAAATTATTTCTTGCAATATTTTTATATTATTTATCCGAATGCTGATTATCCTATAATCGTTTTCTATATAATGATTTTGGAATTTTTGAATTATAGGAAAATCATTATACGCCTATACTAATTTTCCTATAATATTTGTTCGTAAGGGCCATGCAATTTCTATAAAACATATGAAAATCAATTTAAAATCTATCAAATCCATAAGATCTTTAGCAATCTCATGCATTATTTTTCAGTCACATATATACAATTTTTTGCAATCCCATGCAATCTTGCAATCTAGTGTACACCAAAAATCCGAGTAATTAACCCCTCGCTAGAACGTATACATTAAAAAATAACTTTCTTCCTTTATGAAAATTGAATCAAATCTTTTTCGCAGCCAGTAAAAAATATTTTAATAATTTACATGTTCTTACCTGAATTACTATCCGAATCATTGTCGGAATCATTGTCCTCATTTTCATTCGCACTCATTATGTGAGTATCTTGACTACTGAGACTGCTTATGCTGATATCGTCGTCGTCACTTGAACTCGAATCATCTTTCGATGTGCTTCCTAACAAATGTTTAAATTGAAGTATTTTAAAATAATCGGAAATTTAAAAACTAGGACAATTTAAAATTAAATTCCAGTTAAATTCCAATTAAAAGGAATAGAATTATCCTATCTAATTGAATTGGTGGAACGAAATTCTCGAAAATCTCGCACTCAGTGTTGTTGAATACCTAAATAAGTTACATACTGCGTGAATATGAGTGGCTGTTTTCAGTTTGTTCTTTTGAATTTTCTGGAATTGTACATCGCAATTTCCAAATGAGGAATTTTAATTCTAAAAATTTATTTGTAAAAGAGAACATTTAAATTGCAAATTATTCGTTAATAATAAAAGCAAAAATTCTGCTCTTAACATTTTGATCAAATGTTTAAAAAATGATAAAAGGATTCTATGCATAACCCCCTCATAAAATTGTATTTCTGATTGTTTCTAAACATTATTGATAAAAGAGACAATTTTTAATTGTATAAATGTATTTTAATATTGGGAAATAATTATGTTCTTAACACTTTGCTACCACACTATAATTTCTAAACTTTTTTACACTTTCAAAGAGATGAGAAAAATGAAATTGTGGACAAAAACTTAAAATATCTAGATTATTATGTAAGCTTTGATTTCAAGGCAATTTTATTTTTTATTTTTGAAGAATTTTAAACAAAGTTAAGAAAACTTTGAATTATTTCAATATATATTTCAAAGTTTCAGAAGTTTTGAAAAGTCTGAAATAATTAAAAATTTGAAAAGATTTAAAAACCTTTCAAATGATTTCCTAAAACTTCGGAAAACAATGTAGAAGATTATGAAGCAAAAATTTTTTATTTTGCATCATTACAAAATTTTAGAAAAAATTCGAATGAATTTAACAGATTTATAGAAGTTTTGGAAAGATACAAAAATAATTTTGAACTTAAAAAGATGTCGACAAATTTAAAACAAAATATAGATTTTTGAATATTTAAAACATAAAATTAAGAAGCTTTTTAAGAATTTTGAACGGTTTCAAAAGAACAAAAGAAAATTTTCTTAGAAATCTTCTAGATACTTTTTTGACATATCTGAAATATTCAAAAATCTTGTTGAATTTTTTCGAGAAACTTAGGGAAATTATATTTATATAACCTTACAGAAAATAAACACAGAAACTTCAAAAATAAATAGTTATTCGAAATTTTTATTTTGTATTAAAAATGATGTTTCCCTTCAAATTATTATTTACCTAAAATGTTGTTTTTCTTCACTGAAAAATCTTTTTTGGTTGAAAATATAACAATTCTGTAAAAAATTAACCTTTTTGGATGAATACAACCCTTTTTGATTGAAAATTAAAATATTTTTTAGTTTTAATATCAACTATTATATTTTTCGTCAAGAATTAACCTTTTTTCGTTGACAATTCAACTTCTACGTTAAAAGTTAAACTATTTTGTTGAAAATTCATCATTTTAGTTCAAAATTCGTCTCTTTGGTTGAAAATGTAACTATTTTGTTAAAAATACGTCTTTTTTGGGATAAAATTAATATTTTCTGTTGAAACTTCATCTTTTTGGTTGAGAATTAAACTATTTTGTGGAAAATTCGTTTTTGTAATGAATTACAGTGTTTTTGATTTGTTGAAACATATACGTCAATTTGACATCTTATAAAATTGTCAACATGAATTGGTCCCCTTGATTTTCAAGTTATTACTTCTGCACTTTAGATGCAAATGATTGAATTTTAAAAATCATGATGCACAATTGAAAAATTTATGATTTTTAACGACTTAGATTCAAGATCCTAATTTACGAATGCTCTAATATTTAAACGAAGTTTGGAATTATTTAATATGTAACGCTTCGAGTTTGAATTGAATAATTTGAAAGTTTCCAATAAATTGAAAGTATCCAATTTTTAACGTTTTTAGAATAATTTAACTTTAAAAGTACGAAATATTTGAAAATTCTTCAATTTTTACGCTGAAAAAGACAGTGATTCTTTAAAAACAGAAATTACATTTTTTGGTAAAAAATCTAGCCAATCACTTTGAATTTCACTTGATACTACATGATATGATACTTATTTATAATATAATATTTATCATCATTACAATTTCAATTTAAAATTATAGTTTTGAATGCGAAATTCTAAAATATGTGGTTTAATTTTTGAGGCCTTGAAACTAAAGCTTTTTTGCTTCAAAAGCTTTAATTCGAAAATCTTTGATTTAGAATGTCTTAGTTTTTGGAGGTTTCGAATTTCAAATTTCACAATGTTGTAGTTTTAATGATTAAGAATGTCAGGACAATTTCACTACTAAATCTTTCAAAATTTCATATTGAAGGCATGACAGTCAGTTTTCAATTCAACGATTTTATATTAAAATATTCTAATTTGTTTGGTTTCAATTATAGTCAGTTTTATATTTAATAATTTCATATGTAAATATTCTAAATTGTTTGTTTTCAATTTTAAACGTAAAAATTGTCTGGTTTTTTAAAATCTTCGAAATCGTAGAATATCAAACTGAAAGATTTTATAGTTGCACAATTTTTAGTTTAAAGGAATAGTAATTAAACCATTTTTAATTAACTGCCTCCAAAATAAATTCAAAACAATGAAAAAGTAAGACAATAACTTCTCAAAATTCAAAACGTAAAAATGCGAAAATTGTAGAACCAGGCATTGAAAATTGAATTATTTTTTATTTGAAAATGTTTCAAAATATTGAACATTTCAAACTCGATTTTAAAAAAGGCCGTGTCTAGGTTCACCGAAATTCGACCAGTGTAGCACAAATACTTTCGCTGAGCTTCGTACTACAAATTTCGAATTGAAGAGCTTAAATTTTTGCAATTTCAAACATTGAAATCATATATAACTATCTTGTTTTATATATATTTTTTTAAATTTTCATTTAAGTATTTTTAAATTGTCCGATTTTCAGTTGAAGATTTAAAAAAATAAATCATTTAAAATTGAAAAATGTTTGGTTGAAAGATTTCAAGAATGAATAATAATTTTATAAAAATAAAACAATCTGAAATTGATTCCTCAGTAATTCAATAATTACTTTAATTTTCAATAGTTACAATTTTCGAGTTCTGAATTTTCAGGTTGAACGCAAAATTTTCTATTTTTCCCTTTCACTAAAATTAATTTTAGTTTTATACGAAGTTTCGATTCGTTGAAGTTTGAACTTTCCGGAGTAAAATTTATTTTTTGATTTGAGAACAATTTGTCTAATCAATGTTAATATTAAATTATCATTTTTGTAGTGTAATAACAATTTAAAATTATAGAATTTTAGAAGCTTTAACTTTGAAACATTCGATTTAGTTTTCAATTTCAAATTGTCAAATTTTAATCGCTTCGAATTGAAAATTATTTAAATTCAAAAGTTTTCAATTTTAAAGTGTTTGATTTTGAATTTTTTAAATGAGAAATAATACAATTTTCATTCCTCTGAATTTTAAATTTACCAATTTTGAAAACTCGAATCTGAACATACTCAATTTTTAACGTTTTTAAATTGTCCTATTTTCGAAATTTCAATCTGAATTCATTCAGTTTCGAGATTATTCAATTAAAAATATTTCAATTTCAAACACTATCGATTTAAAATTATTCAATTTTTGAACGCTTTTATTTAGAAATTATACAAGTTCAATTCCTTTTCATTCCATTCGAAATATTGTCCTTTTTTCAAAATTTTACCTAACCTAAAATAGTTTGAATTGTAATATTGGCAATTAAAATTAGTTTAATATATTTATTTTTCAATTTCTAGCGCTTTCAATTCGAAATTATTAATTAGTTTTTCAAAAATGTTTAGAATTCAATAATTTAAAGTATTTGTTTCATAATTGATTTTTAAATTGTTTAAATTATTTAAATCAATGTATTAATGCTAATAACCATTATATTAAATCCAAACTGTTATCTTTTCATCAATTCGCAAATACAGATTCATTTGAATACAATTTTTTAATGCCTTATTTTTTTAATCAACTGTCATGTGCTAAAAAATTGCAATACATTTTCAAATGCAATTAAAAATTGTAATGCACGGATTTTTCACTATTTCTTTTAAAAATGACAGTACTTTGAAATATATTCTAATGATCGATATTAGAAAATAAAAAATGAATCGAAATAAAGACTATACAAAGACATTTAAAATATTGGCATAAAACTTTGTTCAAAATAATCTTTTGTTTTCTTCCGCGCTCAAAAATATTTTGATTTTCACGCCGAACATAACCCCAAAGAAGTTAAAATTGATAACTTTAATAACTAGTTTGATGAATTGTCATTCAAACCTTATGATTATAAAGTATAATTAATAAACTCTAAAACCTAGAATTAATCACAAAATTCAGTTTCTTCTGCTCCAAAATATTATGAACTTCTTGACGAACATAACCTCAAATTGAAAACAAATTTGTAAATTCATTCAGTAATTTTCAGCCGATAACTTGTAATAATTATATTAACATATTAGTGCTGAAGTGCAAATTAATATTTTAAACATTTCCAAATAATAAAAAGGCTATTACCTATCAATATTCCAGTGTTCAGCAGCATGGTTTTGCGCGTTTTACGTGACCAGTTCGAAATCTCACGTTGCACTTTTGTTTAACTGCTATATTATGACGATTTTTGGGTTTTAACAATTCTCCTGTGGATATATTATAGTAATTTTTATCACTGAATTGATATCGCGTCAGTTTTCGGATCGAATTAACCGAAAAACTTTATATTTCACCGATTTCACGAGAAAAATTGGAGTTTTCGGTGTTTTGCATGGTATTTTGTGAACGACCGAATGCTTTGTTTTGACGTTGTTTTGACTGCAGTAGTCACGACGTTCGAAAGGACAACGTTAGTCAAAATTTAAATTCAAATTACAAATGCCAAACTAAGAAAAATTGAGCAATTAATCGATTTTTCAAACGTAAACACCATATTATACATATTACAAGAAATTTAATTGACAAAAAGGCCTTCGCATTGTCTGCTTTGATATTCAACAACAACAAAATTAACTAGATTAATTTTTTATTCAGAATGACATTATGCATAAAGAAATGACCTAGTTAATTTCATTTAGTTAATTAATTATTATAATATATTATAAAAATTAATTAATTTTTTTTAGCTATATATTATCTAAATCCTAACTTATATTTTTACGACTAGGGAACGAGTGAGCGAGCAATCGAAAGGGAGAGCACATCAGCATCTTAATTTACTTCTTTACATAACCATTAACACTTCTCTTCTACCTTAACCTTGCCATTTTTTCACATACACTCATTCATTCTTCCTCATTCGCTCCTCTAGCTCCTCCAATTCTTCCATCCACTCATCACTCAATCCATCCTCCCCTATAGAATCTTTACCACATTCTCTTGCCAGCGTCCTTTATCTTGCATTCCTCTCCTACACCCTTCCCATACATTCTCCCATGGCTCCTCTTCCCATTCACAGATTCTGCATTTTTCGTTCTCTTTCTTTTCCCAATACATCCATTTGCTTACCACGTTTCACAATCTCAATCTTGCTATTCTGGCCCATCTTCTCTCTCCTCATCCCTTTTCTAGATTCTTTGGTACTTCTTCCTTTTTTATAATCTTATACCATTTATTATATTTTTATTCCTCAGTCATCCTCTATATTTCCAATAATTATCTTTTCCTGTCTCTTTTCTCCAATTCTTCATAGTTTAATCCAGTCTATTCTCAAAAATCTATAGCACTAAAGAACTCTCTCCCTTCTTCTTCTTTCTCGTTAATTCTATCCCACCTTTCCCATCCCTTAGCTTCGTCTCAAACTTATATGCCCTCTTTCCCTCTCTATAATAGTTCATTTATCCATTTGCGTTTATTCTCTACATATATCCAAGCGCCCTCCGCAGTCTACCCCTAGCGTCCACTTTATATACCTTCCTTGTAACCTCTCAATCTCTTCCCTTTTCTTCCATCCCCATATCTCTGCTCCATAGCCTAATATCGGCCATAAGCGTATTAAATAATAACTACATTCTCCTCTTTTAATCTTTTTTTATCCTTTGTCTTATATGAGCTCTATATGATCTCCATTTGAGCTCCTCCCCATGCTTTCCTTTTCATTTCTTCTGCTAAGTCTGAGATCAATATATTAAATAAAAGTGGGGTCAGAGGACAACCTTGTCTTACTCCTCTGACCAACCAGTCTCTCTGAAAATTTCCAATACTCTATTTATTAAACCCTCACTTATTTCCTAAACTCTGTCTGATTCGGTAGCTCTAACTTTTTTACCTCAGCTTCTCTCTTCAACCTCCCCGATAAAACAGTTACATATACACCCCTCTCCTCTCCATACTCCGCCCATCTTTCATTATTCCTATCACCTTGACTATTTCTTCCCTTGTTATTTCCTCTTCATCTTCTGTTTCCCTACCATATTTTCCTCCTGTCCTAACTTCCCTCTATACCCCTTCTAGGAAATCCATACCATATTTTTTCCATTCTACCATCTCAATATCCTGGCTTACTCTTTACTTCTTCTTTATCCTTATTGTTATTACTCTTTCCTTCCTCTAATGTCACCATTGTGGGAAAGTGATTAGAATCTATATAATCCTCGACCTCTAGTTTCTTGACCTTCTCTCTTACCTCGTCCGCGCGTCGTCCACTATCATATAATCAATTACCATTCCGTATCTCCTCGCACATTCGCCTTCCTCATCCTCCTCTATATTTCCGATCAAGATTAACCATCCCATCTCCTCCAAGCTCTTTAACAATTTCTTTCCCTCCCCATTCAGTATCTTGTTTTTGGAATTTTTCCTTGCTCCCCTCCCCATTGAGTATTTTAGCATGACATCACGGCCATGATACGATAGGTGGAAATGTCAGGGAGGTTAGCATAGTTTGTGCATATTTACATGTGAATGCATACGACTTTTGGAAAAAAATATTCTAAACCTAAAAGTAAGTCATAAATGTATTGATGGTAATATTTTTCAAATACAAAATGTATTTGCGCAATTATGTTTCATCTTTTTGTGGGTTGACGACCTTTCAGTTTCATGAAATAAATAAAATTTCCAAAATTTGAGGTTAGTGTACCAGATAGATTTGATCATAATCGGGTACACTTGAAAAATATTACTATTCATACATTTATAACTTACTTTTACGTTTAGAATATTTTTTCCAAAAAATCGTATGCATTCACATGTAAATATGTAACAACTAACTATTTAAATGTTGATGGGCGACTGGAAATTCGTATAGCCTAAGCAAAATCAGAATATGCCTATTTTTTTGTTTTTCTGTAGAGTCATTTTTCAGCTCGCTAAAATGTTTTTAAAATTGTTGAGAAAGTAATGTTAAAGTGATATCATTCATTATTCATTCCTGTTATTATTACGCTTTTCTGCTTAGATAGAGATCTATCCTAAAACTTTATTACTTGAGAGTTGAGGTCTTATTGTTCTGTCACTACCTGAAGAAAAGTATGTGTATGCATGTGTATGTATGCATGTGTGTATGTATGTATGTATGGGGGGGGGGGGCTTCTTTCGTTTGGACACCTAGTGGGAAATCTTAAAAAATACCCTGCTCAATAGAGTAATTATTTATGTATTATTATCACTTTTATAAAGTTCAAATAATAACTAAAGATTTTAAACTTGAACTCATTTAGATTTAAACATTTTGTATTGAAATTTTAAAATAGAAATAAATTTTATCTTCTTCATGAAGAACATCGAAAACTCGCAAGTTTTTAAACAACATTTTTTAAATATTAATAAAAACATTAAATTAATATAAATTAATAAAAAATATAATGTGGTATTTCGAAACATAATTCATTTGTATAGTTAAAAAGTGTTGAAGTTAAAATTTTTTAATTTAAAACTGAAATAAGAAATTCAATTTTCTCTCTTTAAATTCCTAGAATTTAAATTTGTATATTGTCGAACACCTTTAAATTTATTGGAAATTGCATTTAAATACCTACTCACAATTTTAACCAGTGGGCACAAACGTTAAAGAACGTTATTAGAACGGCTCAAGAACGTCCTAAGTCAGTAAAAATAACGTTCCTTAAACATACAATGTTCCGGAGACATTTTAATTACGTATTTGGAACATGAAACGTTTTCAGAACATTATTTGGTCTGACGTAGGACAGTTTTTGAAACGTTCAAATAAAGTTGTTTCATTTGTACGTCCAAGAAACGTTTTTAGGACGTTCCAATTACGTTCTCAAACTTCGTGCCCACTGGGTAGTTTTCTGAAAAAGTATTATAATCACGAAATAATTATCACATATTGTATTTATCATTTATTTAATAATTTACAGGAATTTTACATTAGTTTAAAATCTGTTTCTATCTACTCAATTTCTAGGTTTTAGGATTTAAATAAATTTAGCGATTTAATATAAGTATAATGTAGATGAATACTAAAGAAAAATAAATAAATAATAAAATACAATTTATCTATATCATTCTTTTATTATTTTAATTACTTTCTTTACCATATATTATAATATAATTGTTAATGTTTAAATAGTTATTTGTGATACAAGTACGCAAAATAGGTGACTGCGAACTGGATTGGTTCGCAGTAAATTTTTTAGAACTTAATTTCTCGCGTTTTAATGTAATTTTGCATAATAAAAATTAATTTTGATATAGTAGATTATCTACTTATGACCGATTCTATAAAAGAGACCTCTGTTGAATCTAACATCAAAATACTGGTATTAGGACTCCAAAAAGATTTCTATCACCAGTGTTTAAAGTTACCTATGCCAGTGTCTAAAGTACCTCATCTCGAAAGTGCGCATGCGCAACTTTTTCACCAGTGCCTAAAGTAAGCCATCTCCAAACTGCGCATGCGCGAAAATTATTCGCACATAGTCTGCTCAAATAAGATCCTTTAGGCACAATTTAGAAGCATGAAAACGTCAACTTTAGAGGCGGGTGTTGCAAAAATTATATTTAAAAATGGAAAAACGTATAAAATTGGAAAACAATCTCTTCCATAAATTTCGAAATAGAATTAGATAAGTCAATGTTTAGAGTATTAATTTGAAGAAATCTACGATTTTGAATTGCTTATGATTTTATAAAAGCAATAACAAATTTATAGCCAATAATTCATAAATCGGAGAGAGTAACTAACGTAATCTCTGACTCTGCTTTATGCAAATTATATCCTCATCATAACAGGATTTTTTGTAGAATAACTAAGATAATGGTACAATTTGAAAATTGATGTGATCTGTAAACAGCAATTGTTTTTTAAACTAAAAAATGGCATTTAATTTACATTAACGAGATTTATATTTAAAGACAAATAAGGAATTACTTTTTTTTCTTTTATTATGTAAATAAAAAATGCGAAATTATATAATCATCAAATAAAAGTTGAAAACATGTAATAAATAATGAATCATAATAATAATTATATTCATTAAATAAGCAACCATTAAAAAGCTTGTTGAATCCGAAATTCATTTTAAACTTTGAATACTTTAATTCTGGATTTCGTAAAATTATAAGTTTCTTCATTTTGGATTTATTTTGTTTAATTTTCAAATATTTCTGAATAAAGAATTATTAATAACACATTAATCAGCTAATAATATTAAATAAACAAAAGAATATTATCTGTTGATGATTGAAAATTTTATTAATCATATAATAATTATTTTCAATCTGATATTGAATAAAAATAAACTTGTCATAAAAAGAGAAATAATCAAAGGTAATAAATTTCCTTGCAGGACAAACGAGTTGGTATTCTGCTAAAGAAAAATTTGCAATTCACGAATGCAACTTGCAGATGCATAATGATAGGTCAGATTTGCTGACACGCTAATTTAAAAAAAAAGAATTTATGCGTGGTTTGAAAATTACGAGATGTTTTCTCAGTATTGTTGTGTCAGTGGAGTAGACAGGACATCAAATTGATTCTCTTTTCGAAGCCAAGTGAGACATTATAAACAATTTTTTATTATATCTTCCTGTTTAAGAAAATAAAATTTCAAAACTGAAATACAAGTTAATGTCACTATAGATTTTCATTATTTAACCATTCACTTGGGGTGATCGCTAGAGAGATTGATCAGCAACCTGGGTCGGAGCAGTGTTGCGGAGTAAACGTGTCATTCAAATAAATAACACGAGAATTCCAGATCAATCTAAAATATATATACCTAACACTTATATACCTATCCACCTCATACCTATATTCCTACCTACCTTATACCTATATACCCATATACACACTACTATTCTCCAACCGAGCAAGTCATGCCTACCCCGAAAGGGAAATGGCTTAATGGTATAATAATAATAATAACCATTCTCAGACAATTCTCTGTTTTTATGAAATTTTTTTGCGCCTTATGTAAGGGGCCGTCCATAAACCAATTACCAATTTTGAGCCATTGTCCCCCCCCCCCACCGCCACCCCGACCCCCCTCGTTGACGATTGTATCAAGATAGTTTAATTTTCGACCCACAAAGATGCATTTTTAACCAAATGTTAGAATTTTAAATAAAAAGATTCTAATTCAACCAAAAACAGATGAATTTCCAACAAAAAATTTAATTCATAACTAAGGTGGAAATAAATAATATTATATATATATATATATATAATATATAGTTTATAATAGTTTAATTTTCAACTGAAATGAAAATCATTGTTTGAACCTAAGATGGAATCGTCATATTGTCGGTTTAAAAAATTAATTTCCATAAAAAACGAACTTTTAACCAGTTGACTTCAACCAAAAAAGACGAATATTTAACCAAATAGTTGAATCCTCAACCAAAAAGATAATTTTTCAACAAACATGATTAATTTTCTAACCATAATGACGAATTTTCAATAAAATACATAGACTTCCTTAAACAAATAGTTGATTTTTCGACCAAAAAAGATTAATTTTTAACCAAATAGTTGAATTTTCAACCAAAAAGATGAATTTTCAATCAAATTGTTGAATTTTGAAACCAAAAAGATGAATAATCCTCAAAACAATTGAATTTTCAACCCGAAAATATGATTTTTAATTTAAAAATTCAATTGTCTATCAAATAGTTTAGTCTTTAACCAAATTTGGTTAAGGATTCAACTACTTCGTTAAAAATTCATCTTTTGGTAGAAAATTCATTATTTGATAGAAAAGTCATTTTTTTTGGGTTGAAAATGAATTTTTTTGTTCAGGACTCAACTTCTATGATTGAAAATTCAACTGTTTTCTAAAAATTTCGTCTTTTTTGCTTTAAAATTCAACGGTTTTTGGTTGAATTTTAATCTTCTTTGTTTGAAAATTTCGACTAGTTTCTTGCACTTTGTAGGTTGAAAATTCAACTATTTTGATTAATTCATCTTCTTTGGATGAAAATCAAGTGGTTTGTTAGAATTTCGTCCTTTTGGATGGAAAATTCATCTTCTGCGGTGGATAAGTCATCTTTCTTGGTTGAAAATTCATCCTTTTTCGTTAAAAATTCAACTCTTCAGTTGAAGATTAATCTGTTTTGGTTGTGGATTTAACTATTTTATTGGAAAATCATATTTTTCGGTTAAAAACCAACTACTTGGTTCAAAGTTTGCTACTTTGAAATAAATTGCAACAATAAATTGTTTCATCATTTTAGTTGAAAATTTATCTGTTTTGTAGAAAATTAGTATGTTTGACTTAAAAATTCAACAATTTGATAGAAAATTAAACTATTTAGTTAAAAATGAACTTTTTTGTTGAAAATTCATATTCTCGGTTGCAAATTCAACTATTTGGTTAAAAATTATTCCTTCTTGATTGAAACTTCATCTACTTGGTTGAGAATTCAACTATTTCGTTAAAAATTAATCTTTTGGTAGAAAATTCATTATTTATGGTAGAAAAGTAATTTTTCTGTTGAAAATGAATTTTTTTGTTGAGGACTCTACTTCTATGATTGAAAATTCAACTGTTTTCTAAAAATGTCGTCTTTTTTGCTTTAAAATTCAACGGTTTTTGGTTGAATTTTAATCTTCTTTGTTTGAAAATTTCGACCATTTTCTTGCACTTTGTAGGTTGAAAATTCAACTCTTTTGATAAATTCATCTTTTTTTAGTGATAATTCAAGTAGTTTGTTAAAATGTCGTCCATTTGGATGGAAAATTCATCTTTTACGGTAGAAAAGTCATCTTTCTTGGTTGAAAATTCATCACTTTTGGTTGAAAATTCAACTGTTCGGTTGAAGATTAATCTGTTTTGTAGATTAAACTATTTCGTTGAAAATTCTTATTTTTTTGTTAAAAAACCAACTACTTGGTTTAAAGTTTGACAACTTTAAAATAAATTGCAACAATTGTTTCATCATTTTAGTTGAAAATTTATCTGTTTTGTAAAAAAATTCGTATGTTTGACTTAAAAATTCAACAATTTCGTAGAAAATTGAACTATTTGGTTAAAAATTGGTCTTTTTGGTTTAATTCATCAGGTTGGAAATTCGCTCTGTTTTAAAATTAATGTTTTAAACTGAAAATTTTCATAATTCTATTTTTGGTTCAAAAACAATCTTTTTTAGTTAAAAATTCAACTACATATTTTGTTTACAGTGCATCTTACTTGATTGAAAATTATTCTATTTCGTTGAGGATTCACCTATTTTGTTAAAAATTCGTCTTTTGGTAGAAAATTCATCATTTTTGGTATAAAAATTATCTTTCTGAGCTGAAAATTCAACTGTCTTCTGAAAATTTCGTCTTTTTGGCTTTTTTTGGTCTTTTATGGATGACCTCTATGCCATTACGTGATTTCTAGAAAACAATGACATTCATTATTTTATCCTTTTTATATCATATTTCTTGTAAGATAAAATTATTTTTTACCATTCCATTTCAAATTAAATTTCTTTAGAAGTCCTTGAGTTTGAAACTGTTAATTTTGAATCCTAAAATTTTGAAATTTGTTTATTTAAGCATTTCTTCAATTCAGAATTGTTCAATTTGAAAGGATTTTAACTGCAAACGTTTACGTCTTTTTTCCTAGAAAAAAATATAATAATTTGTTTCTAGGACGAAAAATATTATTACAAACAATTTTTTTTCCAATTTAGAAAATTGTTGAAAAGATGGCGACTATAAAATACGTCCCTCTTGAAGAAGAACTAAAAAGGAATCCAGAATTAAGGAAAGAAGATATAGAAGCTTTGCGAGAATGGTGTGAAAAACAACCCCATTTGCCAAAAATGACAGATAGTGAACTTGTAATTTTTTTACATAGTAATTATTATCTTATGGAGCCAACAAAATCGACAATAGAAAACTATTACACCTCTAGGACGCATCTTCCAGAATTTTTTTCAAATAGGGATCCTATAGGTTCAAAAGACTTGAGAGAAGCTATGAGAATTGGGTAAGTTACTCAAAAATTACTATTATCATTATCATTATTAATTAGAGCTGGGCAATAATTTTATAAAAATTTAATTTAAATATTTAAATTAAAGATTATATAGATGCTACATGAATTATGTACACATAATTATTGAATTGCATTTCAGGAAAAAACTTAATATGCAATAGCAGTTTTAATTGATACTTGATGTACAACTTAGGGGCCGTCCGTAAACTGCGTTACCAATTTGAGAGGGAGAGGGGGGTCCTTATGATACATTTTAACAGTTTGCAAATTTTGTGAAAGATGGCCCTGCAACGGTACAGTTCAATAATAACTTTTCAATTTTGAAAATCTCTTTCATATTTCAGACTTCACATTCTTTCCCCTATTCCCCTCTTTCCCATTTTTTAAATAATTCTTCTTTTTTTACCTGTTTTCAAGAAACATACCCATTCACCTATTCTTCTTTTTTTTTGTACCTAAATTCTAACTGTATTAATAGAACCCAATAAGAAAATCCAACTGTTTTTGAATGAAGAATCTACTATTGTAATTTTAGTTCTGAATTCATCTCGTATGGTTAAAACTTCTACTATTTGATTGAAAATTTAATTATTTTTGTTGAAAATACAACTATTTTGTTAAAACAGTAATATTTTTAGTCAAAAATTCAACTACTTGGTTAAAAGCTAAACTACTTTGTTAAAAAAATCATTTTTTGGTTGAAAATTCATCTCTTCGGTTGAAAATTCATATCTTCGGTGGAAAATTTAACTATTTTGTTGAAAATTCATCTTTTTTTGTTAAACTCAACTGTTTTTGATTAAAATTAAAAACCTATTTTGGTTAAAATATCATCTATTACATGTTTCCTTAAAAACTCAGATATTTAGGTTGAAAATCAACTACTTGGTTGAAACTTAAACTACTTTGCAAAAAATTCATTTTTTTTGTGGTAGAAGATTCATTATTTTAATTAAAAATAAATATTTTCGGTTAAAAATTTAACTGTTTTGTAGAAAGTTCGTCTTATTGACTTAAAAGCTCAACGATTTGATAGAAAATTAACTTGTTTAGTGGAAAAATCATATTTTCGGTTTGAAAATTCAACTTTTCGTAGATATATCGTCTTTTTGGCTTCAAAATTCGTCTTTTTTGGTGGAACATCAATTTTTACTTGAAAATTAATCGTTTTTAGTTAAATATTCAAATATTGCATTTTTCATTGGCCATTCATCTTTCTTAGTTGAAAATTCAACTACTTCTTTGAAAGTTGAGCTACTTTGTTAAAAATTCATTTTTTTAAGATTCACCCCTTTGGTTGAAAATTTAACTTTTTTGTTCAGAATTCGTTTTTTTTTGTTGAAAATTAATTTTTTAATCTGAATATTTGAAGATTCCAATTTTGGTTGAAAAGTATCTTTTTTAGTTGTAAGTTCAACTATTTGGTTTAAAATTCATATTTCTTGATTGAAAATTCATCTAGTTGGTTGAGGACTCAACTATATCGTTGAAAATCCGTTTTTGTCCTTCAATTCAACCAAGTGAAAAATCGTATTTTGGTTGTAAAATAATCTTTTATGGTAGAAAAGTCATCTTTCTTGGTTCAAAATGAACTTTTTGTTGGAAAATCAGCTTTCTTCTAAAAAATTCGTCTTTTTGGATTGAAAGTGCAACTGTTTTTGGTTAAATTTTAATCATTTTTATTTGAAAACTCAACTATTTGGTTGAAAATGCAACAATTCGTTTAAAAATCTAACGACTTTGTAAAAAATGCAATTATTATGCTAAAAATTCACTATTCTGTTAATTCCAGCTTTTTGGTAAAAAATAAAAAAAATTTCATTTTTTTTCTGCTTAAAAATTTAACAATTTGATTGAATGTTCAACTACTTTGTTGGAAATTCGTCTTTTTGCTTGAAAGTTCAACTATTTGGTTGTTAATACAACTGTTAAGTTAAGAATAATGTTGTTTCTTGAAAATTCGTCTTTCTGGATTGGGACTTTATCTCTTTTGGTAGAAAATATTTTTTGGTTTAAAATTCAACTATTTTGTTACGTTACTTGGGGGGGGGGGGGCAAAACTACGGCTGTCGATGAGGTGGACGGGTGGTCAAACATAATCTTAAAACTGGTAACGTATAGTTTACGGACGATCCCTTACAATCTTATCAAAATAATGTAATATATACTTTGATTCCATTGCAGAGTTAATAAATACTTAACTTGCAATACTCTTACATTAATCGAAAAAATGGCATTCAATGTTATTTTTCACGTTATGAAATTAGGAGGATACTTAAATTAAATAAATTTGTGTTGTTTTTTTATGAAAAAAGATATTTTTTAATCAAATCCTTTTTTTATTACTAAAAATATTATAGAAGCAACATTTTTTCAGAACTCAATCGATATACTTCTCGAGAGAGGTAATATTGATTTAATTTTTAATGCTTTAAATTGATTTCTTTAAATTGTGAAACTTTAAAAGCTTTAATATCTGCATATATGGGGCAGAATACGTCAAGTGTACCCACCTAAAACATTTTTTTTTTGATCGGGTTGAAACTTGGCTGAATTGAGCGTCTGGATTCCATAACGCCCTTAGCACTCGGCCTCGCTCTCCCAGTACCCAGTAACCCAGTGGGCACGAAATTGAAGAACGTAATTGGAACGTTCTAAAAACGTTCCTTGGACGTACAAGTCAAAAGACGTTATTTGAACGTTTGAAAAACTGTCCTAAGTCAGACCAAATCATGTTCTGAAAACGTTCCATGTTCCAAATACGTCCTTAAAACGTCTATGGAACATTGTATGTTTAAGGAACGTTATTCGGACTGACATAGGACGTTTTTGAGCCGTTCTAATAACGTTCTTTAACGTTTGTGCCCACTGGGAAGTTGCCGAAACGCGGATATGACAATGTGCGGCTTGACGAGCCGCACAACTTTTTTGCGAAATTTTTTTATCAAATCGATAGTTTTTTCACTAAAAATAAAAAACCGGACATTTTTATTGTACTGATTTTAAAAATAGATTTTCTTCTGATATTTGCAACAAAAAAATTATTGCAAACCATTACCGTCAGGAATCGTTTCCCCAGTCTTTGACTGAAAAAAGTCTCCAGGGAAGTTTCGTGGACGGAAATCTTCCAGTGACAAAGTTGTTCCTTGATGTTCGACTCGAGTCGAGTGCGTGCGCAGCAATAAAAAATCTCGCGTATCATTTAAACAAAGTAAACGATTTGGCTCAAATTTTGTCAAAGTTTTCCTTGAACATCAAGGAACGTACAACTTTGTCACTGGAAGTTTGCCGTCCGCGAAACTTCCCTGGAGACTTTTTTCAGTCAAAGTCTGAGGAAACGATTCCTGACGGTAATGGTTTGCAATAATTTTTTTGTTGCAAATATAAGAAGAAAATCTATTTTTAAAATCTTAGTGGGCATCGGCAGAGGTTTTTCTATTTAGGGAAGAAAACGAGCTCACCTCGTCGAGCAGAAGCCGAGTTTTCGCTAGTATAGTTTAAAAAGTCATTGATTTCAGTACAATAACAATTTCCGGTTTTTTATTTTTAGTGAAAAACTATCAATTTGATAAAAAAATTTCGGAATAAAAGTTGTGCGACTCGTCGAGTCGCACATCGTCATATTTTTTTCGCACATTTATCCGCGTTTCGGCAACTTAGGGGTACTGGGAGAGCGAGGCCAAGCGGTAAGGACGTTATGGAATCCAGACGCTCAATTATTATTATAGGCCCAGTGGGCCTATATTAATTCATCAAACCACAGGTCGATTTACCAACCGGTCTAAATTAGACCAAGAAAAAATTTCCGGCCCACTTTTTATCCTACATGATTTCAAAGAGTTTAAAAAAAGCTATTTTTTTAAATAGAAATTTTTTTTAAATATGTTTTTTTTCAAAAAATCAATTTCAATTTTGATTTTCAAACAAAAAATTTAAAATACAAAAAAATATATATATCGTTATTATAGTCTTAAAGTATATGAAAAGAGCTTTTCAAAACACTGATAAAAGTCCAATCGGGTCATCCTAAAAGAAGTTATACCTACTAGCGCGAAGGTGAAGAAACACGTGAAAAAGTGAAAACTTCAGGCACCTGTATATTGACAACCGGTTGATAAATGGAACTGTGGTTTGGTGACTATAATTCAGCCAAATTTCAACCCGATCAAAAAAAAATTATTTTTTGTGGGTACACTTGAGGTATACTGCCCCATATGTTTGCAAATATTTGGAATTTTGAATTGGTTAATTGATATTATGTACGTAATTTTTTTAATTTGTCATGATATAATTTTTTTCATTGGTCAGCTTTTAAATTATGCAATTTTATTCACATTAATTTATAACACATTCAATTTTCAATTTTGAACTCTCATTAAAAATTCGTTCAATTTCAAAAACATCAATTCAATCGTTATTTGTTAAATTTATAAATGAATGAATTATTTATTTATTATTAAAAAATTTGAAAGTTCTTACAATTTTTAATTTCTTAACGAGGGGCTCACAACTCGACCTATGGAGTATACACTGATTCCAAGTGATTTTAGTGACTTCATGTGAATTCAACTGACTTCAGCGAAGGTGTACACCTGAATTCACGAGTTGTTAACCCCTCGTTTTTTAAATATAAAATGCATTTAATTTGAAATTTTTTATATTGAGAAAATTTATTTTATTTGTATAATTTATGTTTTCAATTTCAAATATAATTTTCTAAACAGTACGAGATTTTTAAATTAAACTCATGGGGATTTTTGTGCATTAAAAGTATTTATTTTCGGGAATATTTAAATTTAGATAATCCCAAAATCCCTATTTTTTTAGAACACTATACAAATTAAAGAATTATAATTTTTAATTATTTATGAGACACGTTCTTTTATGTCTAGCAAAAATTTATTGAATAACTATTTCAATACAAAAATTTCCAAATTTTTCAACTTTTCTTTTTTGATTTTTTTGCCTAAAAGTTTTTCAAAAGACCGAATCCATTTCAAATCAGGCAGGTTCTAAACTCCAGGTCGCATAATATCTCAGCGACGAAAAATGTTTTTTATAGAAAAAATTAGACGACACGTATTTTCAAATTTGAAAAAACAAATTTACGAAGTTACAAGTATTTGAATTATGACGTCAAGTTTCACAAAAAAAAAACCCACCCTTATATGGTTTTCGATTTTTTCCTTCAAATATTCGAAATCTAATTAAAATCTCCTGATATCCTGCAAAATTCGTAAAAAAAAACTTTTGTATCTTTGGAAATCCTTAAAAATCGTTTGAAATTTCTTTAAATTATTGAGATCCTTGGAAATCCATTGAAATCCTTCAAAAACTGCAGAAATCTCTTTAAATTCTTTGCGATTTCGTGAAATATTTTGAAACCCTTGAAATAGCTTGAAATCTTCAAAATCCCGAAAGAATCCCATGAAATCCGTGGAAATCCGTGGAAATCCTTTAAAATCTATAACAATCAGTTAAAATCCATGAAGTTCCTTGAAATATTTCGAAATATAACGAGATACCTTCAAATCTTTGAAATCCCTTTAAATTGATTAAAATCTTTTCAATCCGTGGCCATCTTTCCGAATCTCTTGAAATTCCTTAAAATATTTTAAAATCCATTAATATTTTTAAATTCTTTATTATATTTGAAAATCTTACAAAATCCGTGCATATACTTTGGAATCCTTTGAAATCCTTTACAATTATTTGAAATCCCGTTAAATCATCGAAACGCTTTAAATCTCTTAAAATCTGTGGAAATCTTTTAAAATCTCTAACAATTAGTTAAAATCCTTGAAATTGCTTAAAATCGCTTGAAATCTTAAAAATCCCTTCAAAACATTTAAAATCCGTAGAAATCTCTTAAAATCTCTAAAAATTGGTTAAAATCCTTGAAATTCAGTGAAATATTTCGAGATCCTTTCAAATATTTGAAATCTCCTTAAATTTTACTGCAATCTTTTAAATCCGTGGTAATCTTTCCGAATCTCTTGAAATTCCTTGAAATATATTTTGAAATCCATTAAAATCTTTTAAAAGCCATTAAAATTTCTGCAAATCGTTTAAAATCCTTTATCGCAATTGGGAATCCTTTTTAATTAAATTTAATCATTTGAAACCCTTTCAAATCTTTGGAAATCCCTTAAAATCTCATAAGAAGAATTAAAATCTTACGGAAGAAAAGGGGGGGGGTCATACAAATCTTTTGACTCCTTACAATAGGGGGGGGGGGGTCTAAAATTTAGAAAAACATCCTTACGTAATTATTAATGGACGTTCCCTAACTTCGTGAACAAATTTTTTTTTTCTCAAATCGGAAACGTACGTGTCACATAATTTTCTATAAAAAACATATTTCGTCCCTGAGAGATTATGCGACTCGAACTGTAGAACCTGCCTGATTTGAAATAGATTCTGTCAGTAGTTTGAATAGAATCCCACTGACAAGGGTAGTGCCAGTTAATGTGTTTTTTGTTTGGATTCATGATTTTTGTAAATAAAGGTTACGACCCTAAAGTAAAATTGTGAAATACTCAGGACCCAATATTTGGTCAGTTTCGAGAAAAGCGACTTCAAAGTTTCCGTCACGAGTCTTATGGAACAGAGAAATAGGGGAAACCTCCCTACAGTGGATAATGCAACCTACAGTGGATAATCATTAATTAAAAATACTAATATATCTAAAATACTTAATTTAATTTAAGTAATAGTTAAGAAACTATACGTGTTCATAAACTAAAATTAAATTAATTATTTTCTTCTTATTGTGTTCTTCATTAATGATTATCCACTGTAGGTCCTATTATCCATTGTAGGGAGGTTTCCCCTATATCTTCTAACTGTCCGCGTACCTCAAGAGGTGTAGCACAAGTTTGTAGCCGGAAGGTTGCGGGTTTGATTCTCGCTGCCTATACTTTTTCCAATTTTTTTTTGCATTTTATTTTCGAAGTGTCTTCATATACCGAAAGAATACAGCTATTCGAACTGAAATTTCGGTGCAAATAGCCCCTTCACATTCACTGAAAATAAATTTGTTTGCAAAAAATGCAAAAAAAAGTGCAGGTAGCGAGAATGAATCCCGGAAACTACCGAGTACAAGCTCGACGCGCTACCGCTTGAGCTACTCAGACAGTTGGAAGGTATATTTTGCTGTAGTTAGATGATATCTTTGCTGTTTTTTCGAAAGACATCGTTATTA
>CAKNYM010052060.1:90865-136301 GCA_932195095.1 Andricus curvator
TAAATACTAACGACCCTAATGCCAATTGAAAAAATCTTCTTTACAGTATATTTTGCTATTCCATAAGATTCGCAACGAAAACTTTAAAGTCGTTTTTCTCGAAACTGACCAAATATTGAGTCCTACAAATTTCACAATTTTGCTTTGGGGTCATGACCTTTATTCACAAAAATTATGAATCCAAAGAAAAAAACACACTACCTGGCAATCCTCTTGTGAATGAAAATGAATTCAAATGAACTGAAGTGAACTCAATCTGACTCAAGTGAATTCCAAAAATGAAATTTAAATACTTTTCAAGGATCTACGTTCCTTTGAAGGGAACCACAAAGGAAGGTTACAGAATTATTTATTCAAGGCTTACTGATCTGGAACCATCTCACTTTGTTTATAACGACATGATGAAATTATACAACATGATTATGGATCTTTTTATCCTTCATGAAGGAGCCTATAAAGGACATATTATTTTGATGGACATGCAGGGACTTCTTATTAGTCATGCAGGACGTTTAAGTCCTTTAGGAATTAAAAAATATCTCTACTATTTACAAGAGGCTCTTCCAGTTCGACTCAAGGGTCTCCATTTTATGAATTCTGTTCCTGTGATGGACATCATTTTATCAATGATGAAACCATTCATGAAAAAAGAACTGATGGATGTCGTGAGTTCAAACTTACACCTACACACAATTATTGCACATAATTTAATGCTCACAATTTTTGCACATACTGAATTTTTTCAATTTTGCTTTATTGAAAAACTCGACGTAATTTTTAAAACTAATATACTAGCATCATAAATCACGCGCTGCCCGAGCGTCTAATTTCTCCATTTGAGGGACAAACGAAATTTTGAATACAAAATAAAAATTTTGAATAACTATTTATTTTTTAGGTTTATTTCTTTATTTGTTTTCAAGGTTATATGAATATAATTTTCCTAAGACTCTTGAGAAAATTCAAAAAGATTTTTGAAAATTTCTGATATGTCAAATAAAAAATTCAACAAAACAGTTAATCTTCAACCAAATGATTCATTTTTCATACAAAAAAAAATTAATTCTTAACGAAAAATGTAATAGCTGATATCTCAATCCAAAAATATTTTTGTTTTAAATAAAAAAACAGTTGAATTTATCCAAAAAAGACTAATTTATAACAAAAAAGTTAAATGTTGAATCTTCAACCGAAATGATTAATTTTTAACCAGTTGTATTTTTCACCAAAAGAACATTAAATGTGTTCCATAGGAGACTAATTTTCTACAACAAAGTTAAATTTTTCAACCCGAAAATATGAATTAACAACGAAAAAGTTAATATTCAAACAAATTCAACTAAAATGATCCATCTTCAACCAAAAAAATGACTTAATATTTGAATCCAAGAAGATTTGAGTTTTAAATAAAAAACAGTTGAATTCATAAAAAAAGAAAATATCAACAAAATAGTTGAATCCTCAACCAAAAATATGAATTCTCAATCAAGAATATTAATTTATTGTTAAAAAAAAAAATTTCAACAAAATGGTTACATTTTTAACCGAAGAGATGAATTTTGAGCTAAAATGATGAATCTTCAAAAAAACTAGTGAATTCTTAACAAAGTAGTTTAACTTTAACCAAGTAATTTTTAATTTAAAACCAAAAAGATGAATTCTCAATGAAAAATATAATAATTGATAATTAAACTAGACAATATTAAAATTTTTTAATCAATAGAGAGTTGAACTCATTCAAAAAGACGAATTTTCAACAAAATAGTTGAATAGTCACTCAAAAAATATTTTAATTATAAACGAAAATTTGGAATTTTAATAAAAAAAGGTGAAATTTCTACCAAAAGAGGTGAATTTTCAAACCAAAAAGACAAAAATTCCAAAAAAATGGTTAAATTTGCAACCAAAAAAAATTTGACAGCCAAAATAAAAAAATTGTAGACAAATTATAATTTGAAAAAAAAATTTTGATACCAAATAAAAATTTCAAATAACCATTTATTTTTTAATTTTCTTTGTTTATTTGCTTTAAGGTTAAAGCATTTTAGGAAAAATTTGAGTAGTTAAAAAAATATTTAATACTGTTTATATCTGAAAATATCTTTTGAAGTAACTCGAATGATTCCTCAAATTGCTTTAGAATCTTCCGGATTCATTTTTGAAAATTTTGTATACCTCTTGTAATGTTTTAAAATTATTTTAAATATTCCCTCAAAATTAATTTTTCTAAATAAATGATCACTTTAGCTACTCTCAGGAATCTGCAGAATTTTTTTTATAATCTTCAAACCTTTCAAAATCTTTACAAAATTTTATTCTGAAAACTTTAAAAATCTACATCTTGTTTCAAGTTTTTTGAAATTTTTTATTATTTTTGAAATTTTGTTAAAACTTAAAAATATCTTTTTAAAAAATTGGAATTTTGCCCAAAATTTTGAAAAAATTAAAAAAAAATTTCTTCAAATCTTTCAGATTCCTCTTCGATAATTTTTAAAACCTTTTGGAATGTTTTAGAATCTTTTCAAATATTGTCTTAAAATAAATGTAAAATAAAAAATCATCAAAAATTTTTTGAGAAAAAGTAAGAAAACTTTTTTCTCTTGAAATCTTTTTAAATTCCAATAAAGCTCCTAAATTTTTTGTTTGAAAACTTCCAAAATCTACATTTTGTTTCAAATAAAATTATGTTTGTATCCCTTCAAAACTTTTAAATATCTATTAAACTTATTGGAATTTTTTCTAAAATTTTGTGATTTTGTAAAATTGAAAATGTTTGCTTTAAAATCTTCTACATTCTTTTATACAATTTTATAAAATCATTTAAAATGTTTTTAAACATTGAGAAAAAAATTTAATTATCTTAAAACCTTCCAAATCCTTAAAAAGCTTCAAAATATTATTTCAAAATCTTAAAAAATCTACATTTCGATTATAATTTGTCGGTACCGGGAATTTTTTTGTTACCGGTACCGACCATTTTTGTATTGTTACCTACATTTTATACATTTCGCAAACTAAGATATTCTAAGTTTTTGTCCATAATATCATTTTTCTCATATATTTGAATGTGTGAAAAAGTTTACAAATAATTATAGTCTGGTAGCAAGATGTTCAAAGTCACAATTATTTCCCAATATTAAAAAACAATTACGATTAAAATTTTCTCTATTATCAATAATGTTCAGTAACATTCAGAAATAAATGTTATCAACACATAAAACTTGAAAAATTTTCAAAAAAATGTAAACAAAATGTAGATTTTTGAAAATATTGAAGCCTTTTAAGAATTTCGAAAGGTTTCAAGAAAGTACAAAAATTTTCGTGAAATTTCTGGGAAAATTTAAAATGATATTTTTATTTACCAAAATTTTTTTTTAAATTATAAAGATCTCAAAACATTCAAAAAGAATTCGAAAATTGTCAAAAAAGCTTCTGCAACATTTTAAGGCAATTTTTAAAATTTTGGAGAATTGTTTCAAACAAAATGTAGATGTTTAAGCTTTTGAAAAAAAATTTTTAAGATTTTTAAAGATTTTGAAAGGTTTCAAATACTACACAAATTTTCTTAGGATTCCTGAGAATATTTGAAGTGATTCTTTATTTCGACAAATTAATTTTGAGAGGATATTTAAAAAGATTATAGAACATTACAAAAGAGTTCCAAAATTGTCAAAAGTGAACCCGAAAGATTTTACAACATTTGAATTCACATGAAGTCACTGAAATCACTTGAAGTCAGTTTACACTTCGTCGGTCTAGTTGTGAACCTCTGGAATAATTAGAGAAAAGATTTCCAAACAGTTAAAACAAAACACAAATTTTTTAAGATTTCTAAAAAAATTTCAAGCTTTTTAAAAACTTTAAAAATCCAAGAAAATTCAAGAAAATAAACATTTTTTCTCAATATTCTTAGAAAAAATGTTAATGACTTTTTATTTTTTTCTAAATAATTAAAAAAAAATTTGAAAGGATATCAATACATTTCAAAAGACTTCTAAAAATTTTGAGAAAAATCTGGAAGATTTAAGACCAATTTTTCAATTTGTTAACATTTTAGGAATAAATCGAGTCAGTTTGAAAGATATTTAGGACAAAAATTCATCTTCTCTGGTTAAAAATGAAACTGGCAAATATTAATCTGTTTTGCTTGAGGATTTATCATTTTAGTTGAAAATTCATCTCTTCGGTTTACAGTGCTATTTCGTTGAAAATTCGTCTTTTCCTGTAAGAAAATTAATCTATTTCTATGAAAATTCACATTTTCGGGTTAAAAAATTGAACTATTTTGTAGAAAATTCTTCTCATTTGAATTTGGACAATATTTCATATTTTTTTGGTTAAAAATGCAACTTGTAAAAAGTAATCCTTTTTGGTTGAGGATTCATCCATTTTGTTGAAAATTCGTCTTTTTTTGGATAAATTCAAATACTTGGTTAAAAATTAAACTTATTTAATCAAAATTCATTTTTTGGTTGATGATTTATTATTTTAGTTCAAAATTCATCTCTTTGGTTGAAAATGTAACTATTTTTTTTAAATTCATGTATTTTGATAAAAATTTGTCTTTTTGGTCACAAATTCATTATTTTGATTGATAAATAATCTGTTTTGGCTGAGGATTTATCATTTTAGTTGAAAATTAAGTAATTCATCTCTTCGACTGACAATATAACTATTTCGTTGCAAAGTCTTCTTTTTTGGTAGAAAACTCATCTATTTCATTGAAAATTCATATTTTCGGGTGAACAAATTTAACTGTTTTTTCTCAAGAATCTTAAGAAAACTATATTTATATAAACTTGGAAATGAATAAAGTTGAAAAATAAATCGTTAATTGAAATTTTTATTTTGTATTTAAAATTATTTTTCCATTCCTTTGTTAAAAATAACGTGTGGTCTTTTTTTTAGACGTCGAGTTTTACAACAGGGTGGCTTTTGTCTTAAGCTTAAAATCTTAAGCTAAGAAATCTTTTGTGAGTGTTTTAATAATTCCAATAAAAATTGTAGCTACACATCCATTCGAACAAAGAGAGTTTGGCCAAATTTGTCCCAATTGAAATATTGCCAAATGAAACTGGTGGCAATGCTGGCACAATTGCAGAATTAAGAAGCAATTGTCTCAATAATATTGAGGAACATCGAGCCTGGTTTATTGAAGAAGAAGCCACAAGAAGAGTAAACGAATCGCTTCGTCCTGGCAAAGGAAAAACTGCCACTGACCTGTTTGGTGCTGAAGGCAGTTTCAAAAAACTTGCTATTGATTAATTATGAATTATATAAATTATAAATAAAGCACAAATATTTATAATCTAGGAGCGGATTAAAGCCACTGTGACGAGCACTGTGAAGTTAGCTGACGAGCGCAGCTCGACTCTCACTTGCGGAGAACCGTGAGTGCAGTTCCGCCGACCAAGCTTGGGCGGCGTGGCATCGCTATACGTGAGTGGCACGGCGTATCCAGTGGCTTAGAGGTGGAGGGGATATATAGGTTGGAAAGAGAAGGCAGATACCACTCTCGGTCACCTCGCTTACTCCTGTGTATCCCCTCCACTTCCAAGGCGCAAGATAGGCCACGCCACTCACGTATAAGCGACGCCACGCCGCCGAAGCTTGGTCGGTGGAACTGCACTCCGTGTCAGCCCGGCCGCTGAGAAAAGCCCACCGGGAATTTAATTTAAAAAACCGGGTTATAAATTAAGCAATTACTTAGTAGGGTGGGCCAAAAAATATCAAAATGATGAGATTCATTGGTAATAGCACTGAAAAGTTTCTTTGTGGCATTACGAACAAATTTAATCAAAAAATTTCTGACAAATGGGCAAGTCGATTGAAAATTTTCAAATTTTTATTTTTTTGAATTTTTTGTGCATGGGAAATTTTTGTTTGTCCAAAGCTTATGACAGTGAATAACCTTATATGGAAAAAGGTAAGAAGACATTTTTGTCGTCGAAATATAATATTTCAAAAAATGACAATAAGTGCAATTTTGTTAATTCATATCTACTTAGGGGGACATGGGGCAAAACGGGACGATTTTGCTTTAGGATTTTTTTTCTCATATTAAACTATTTTTTTCCGCTTTCAACAATATAGGTGCCTTAAACGACTAATAATGTACTAAAAAAAATTTTGTCGCATTGAAAAATTGCCGTTCTACTTTTTTTTATTGATTTTTGAAGAAAAGTTTTTTGTCCCGTTTTGCTCCTAGCACGGAGCAAAAAGGGGACGCTTTGTTAAATAAGAAATAAAATTGTATTATGAACTAAATTAATTAAAGAAGACTAAGAAACGAAGTAGTACAGTTACAAGAACTTGCTGCAACAAGTTTTATTGCTCATTTTTTATATAAAAATGACCAAAATCAGGCCTTTCAAAATACGCAGACATGAATTTCGTCTCCGTCCTCACCGTCGAAACCTGCGAAAGAATGATGAGCGTGCATTGAGACTGCATTGGACCCACTGTTCGATCGAAAAATCGTGACAGTATAAAAAAACGCGACCTGCGATTTCTGCATTCGGCAGAAATCGAAAGCAATGTGCGCTCTACTACATCGCGTGCGGTGTTCCGTTTTGCCCCTGCCCATTCTACCCCCAAAGTACTTCTTCCAATATGACTCCCGAAAATCGCGATAATACTTCCAATAAAAAACGACTCAACGCAAAAGAAGGGCTATTTAGTACACAAAGGAATGGTGCTGAAGCAATTTTAATTAAACAAACATTTATATTACTTAAGTGTAGTTGCAAATCAGTCAAAATTATAACTGGGCACGAAAACGATCCATGCGTCTCATAACTTGGAAAATAACAACAAAATTATAACAAATTGACATGGGAAATCTCGGGAACGACTCAAAACGAAGTTTCTACAATTTCCAGTTGATGGCGTCACACCACAGAGGAGATATATAATCATTGTCCCACTTTGCCCCTGTCGTCATTTTGCCCCATGTTCCCCTAAATTTGCAAGAAATATGTTTTCTTTTTTTTTTATACTTTTTTCAATAAAGTAAGAAAACACTTACTTATTTTTAAGTTTCAAACAACATTTTGTTCTATTTTTTACGGATCCTGAAACATAAGCCATTTTACACAAGATGCGTAAAAATCCATTTAAACAAGATCCATAAAAAATAGACTTTTTTAAACTAAAAATATGTACGTGTTCATTCAGTTTATTAAAAATAACATAAAAAATTAAAAATATGAAAGCATTTGTTTTGGAAACTTTAGGTACAAATTAACAAAAGTGCATATTATTTCCTAATTTTTTGAAATATTATATTTCAAAGAACAAAATTTTTGTTTACTTTTGTTCCAGCTAAGGTTATGTTGTGTAAAAATGGCTCATGTTTCAGGATCCGTAAAAAATAGATAAATGTTTCCTTAGTTTATTAAAAAGAGCATACAAAAATAAAAAGACTGAAAACAAATTTTTCTTATTTTTTCTCCTCTAAGGGTATTTTCAATCGACTTGCCCAATGTTGAGAAATTTAAAAAAAAAATTATTTGTTCATAATGACACAAAGATACTTTTTAGTGCTATTACCAATGAATCTAATCATTTTAAGTTTTTTCGGTCTATCCTATTACTTATTAAGCACAAGCATCCGGAAAAAGAAAAAAAAATCTGCATACAAATATTAACACTTGCAAAAAACTTTCTGTCAAAACTTTTTTCCATTCAATAACCTAATCAGACAAATAGATTATTATTAATTGATAATTGTAATTTTTTTATAATTTGTTACATTTCTAGAACTGTGAGAAAATGCAAGTTTTTAAATAGTTATGTAACAGTTACGGGCCGTTCAAAAACTACGTAATACTGCTGGTAGGGGCTAGGGGGAGGGTCATTCTTGAAAAAATTAAAATTAGTGATTTTGTTTTACAATTAAAGCACCTAAATATAGACTTCACACTCTTTCTTTTCTTTCTTCTATTTCCCCTTTTTTAAAGAATTCCTCTTTTCTCCTTGTTTTCAAGAGACTTTCCCTTTTCTCTGTTCTTAGCTTAAATGCGAACTGAATTATTAGAACCTAAGAAAAACTGCAGCTATTTTTCATCAAAAGGTAATTCTTTTTAATTAAAAAGTCTACTATTATATTTTTTGTTGAGAAATTCATTCCTTTTGGTCAAAAATTCTACTATTTGGTGGAAGATTTCAATATTTTGTTGACGATTCGTTGTTTATTTTACTTGAAAATTAATTTTCCTGACTGACAATTCAACTAATCCATTTCGGGCTTAAAATTGATCTTTTTTAGTTAACAATTCAACTATTAAATTTTTCGTTGAAAATTCAACTACTACTTGGTTGAAAGTTGAACTACTTTGTTAGAAATTCATTTTATTGGTTCAAGATTGAACTACTTTGTAGAAAATGAGTTTTTAACTTTGCTGGAAAATTACTTCTTTTTTTTAAACTGAAAATGTAACTATTTGGTTGGAAGTTTACGTGTTTTGTTGCAAATTCATCTTTTTTGGTAGCAAATTAATCTTCTTCATTGAAAACTTAACTACTTGGTTGAAAAGTAGAGCTACTTTGTAAGAAATTCATTTTATTGGTTGAAGATTCAACTATTTTGTCCAAAATTCGCGCTTTTTTGTTAAAAATTGCTTTTCCCAAATTAAAATTTAACTATACCATTTTTGATTAAAAATTGATCGCTTTTTTGTTTCTTGTAAATTTGTGTCATTTGGTAAAAATTCATCTTCTTGCTTGAAAATTCATCTTTTTGGTGGAAATTTTTTTGTTTGTCTGAAAATTCAATCATTTCATCTTTGAACATTGATCGCTTTTTTTCTTGTTGTAAATATGTGTTTTTTGGTGAAAAATTAATTTTCTTGCATGAAAATTCATCCTTTCGGTTGAAAATTCGTGTTCTTTTCACTTGAAAATTAATTTTTTTAACTGAAAATTTGACTAATTCATTTTTTTATTGTAAATTAATCTTTTTCTGTTGAAAATTAAACCTCTTGGTTGAAAATTGAACTACTTGGTTGAAAGTAGAACTAAGTTAAGAATTCATTTTCTGGTTGAAGATTCATCATTTTTTCGAAAATTCATTTCTTTGGTTGAAAATGTTAATATTTTGTTGAAAATTGTTTTCTTGTTTTTGTTGAAAATCAATTTCTTTTAACTGAAAATTTAACTAGTCCATTGTTGGTTGAGAATTAAACATTGTCACATTTTAATTATAGAACAGTTATGTCACCTGAAAGAAAAAAAATATTAGAGAACTATTCCGTCACCCAAATCTAACAACTCTTAAAGAACATTCATGTACCCCAAATGTACCAAGTATCATATGTCATATCATTAACTAAAATTGTTACTTTTTGTTATAAAACGGTTCTGTCATTTAAATGTAACAACTGTTATATAACAGTTATTTCGCCTAAATGTAACAACTTTTATGAAACATTTATGTAACTCAAATGTAACAACTGTTATTTAACATTTCTGTCACCTAAATGTAATCATTGTTATAAAACATTCTTACCTACTTAATACAAACAGTACCACTAACTAAATTTTAATAATAATTCATTGATAATTTAGATCAGGTTATGCCCAGCTCTATAAGAAATTAATATGAACCATGGTATGAAGCTTGAAAATCATAAAATTATCATTCAAAAAATTCCAAGTTAAAAAATAGTCTTATTGGGATCCCATCGGGATCCCGGATAAAGTCTCGCTATTTACTAGGTATAAGAAAAATCAGTACTTAAGTACTGAAATAGTTTCATTTTATTTTTTTCGGCATGTTTACGCGTGCTGGTCGGACTTTTTTTTAGGACAAAAGTATCGAAAAAGTCCCACGTAATTTTTTGGTATATGAAGCAGAACTTTTTTAGCACAAAAGTACCAGAAAAGTCCCACTCAAGTGTTTATTAAATTTGTTCAAGCCCTAAATAATTTTTGGGAGAAAGCACTACAAAAGTTCCATTTTTTTCAAACTTTTACAAGTGCTAAAGTACCAAAAAAGTTCAGAATATGTTCCGTTCCACAAGGACTTTAATAGCAAAAAGTACTAGAAAAGTTCCACTTTCGTTTTTTTTTAATTTTCACGAGAGCTGGTGGAACTTTTTTAGGACAAATGTATCGAGAAAGTCCCACTCAATTTTTTTGTATTCTAAGCACAACTTTTTTAGTACAAAAGTACCAGAAAAGTCCCACTTAAGTTTTTCTTCAATTTTTTCAAGCCCTAAAAAATTTTTGGGAGAGAATTACTACAAAAGTTCTATTTTCTTTTTTTGGAAACTTTTACAAGTATTGACGGAATTTATGTCCCAAAATCTACTGCCGAAATATAACTAAAATATTTAAAAAGTTCAAAATATGTCCATTTTCACCAGTTCTTTTTTAGAACAAATGTACAAAATTTCGAAAAAAATAAGTAGGACTTTTCCGATACTTTTTCCAAAAAATTACTGATAAAATTTTGTCCCAAAAATGATTAAGGGCTTACAGACATTTAAAAAAAATTAGGTTGGACTTTTTTGGCACTTTTGTTCTCAAAAATCTTACTCGAAATAAAAATTAAAACATTAATTGAGACATTTTCGATACTTTTGTCCTACGGAAGTCCCATCAGTACTTGTAAAAATTTCGAAAAAATACAATGGGAATTTTCTAGTACTTTTGTCACAATTTTGACTTTTCAAATTTTTCAAGAAATTTAGGACTCACACAAGTACTGATTTGTCTCATGCCTAGTACTTTAGCGGGAACACATCCGGGATCTCAATGGGACTTTCTTTTTTACTCGAAATTGATCCCTAATTTTCCCGAAGATTTGAAAAATAAAAAACGAAAAATTGAAATCTTTTAAGGATCTATGCTCCTATGGAAGGGACTACAAAGGAAGGATACAGAGTTTTTTTTTTAAAGCTTCTCGATCTGGAACCAACGCATTTTGTTTACAATGATGTGCAGAGATTATACAATATGATTCTGGATCTTTTTAACATTTCTCACGGAACCTCTACAGGACACATCATTTTGGTAGACACGAAAGGACTTTCATTTGGTTATGCTGCTCGTTTTACTCCTTTAGGAATTAAAAAATATCTCTACTATTTGCAAGAAGCTCTTCCGGTGCGACTCAAGGGTATTCATTTTATGAATGCAGTTCCAGTGGTGGAAATAATTTTATCAATGGTGAGACCATTCCTGAAAAAGGAACTACTGGAAATTGTAAGTTCACTCTTATAATTTCTGTATAATTTATAAGACACATATATATTACGTTACCCCATGTGCCACATTACCTCATGCGTTATAATGGCCTAAGTGTCATATTGCCTCACATGCCATATTACCTCATGTCATAGAAATTTCACTTTTTAGTTTTTCAACAAACGTACGCCATTTTAGTATTTAAAAAAAAAAAATAAAACATATAACTATTAACCGTTTTTCCATTTTTCTAGATATATTCATCTTACGGACTTATATTGAAAATTTTGCGCATACATATAGGTTTAATAGTGTAAGCTGAAGGTCGCCTAACCTACTAAAAAATCAAATTTTTCCAGCTAAAAGTCAAAATTTTTAAAATAATTGATAACTCAAAAATTTCCTGGAAAAAATCATTGAGTCTACTCTGATAGAAGCATATTAAAATCTTTGATCCAATTGGTAGAATAATGTAGGCTCCAGATCTAATTAAATTATTAAAAAGTAGAATTTTTTGCATAAAAAGTGAAATATCTCTAGAAATAATGTATGAATAAAATGTTTTCTAAAAATAGCACTGGAGCTTTATCTAGTGAATTTATCCTGACATTTTTAGACAAATCGATAGAGAATTGTAGGCTATATATGTATAGGTCGACTGAATTGTTAAAAAATAGAATTTTGGGCATATAAAGTGAAAAAACTCTAGAAATAATGGTTAAATCCAAATTTCCTGGAGAATTCCCCTGGACCTTCATCTATTCAAATTATCCTGGAATTTGTAGACGATTCGATTCAGAATTGTATATGTCAACTGGACTGCTAAAAAATAGAATTTTTGACATAAAAAGTGAAAAAAACTTTAGAAATACACTCAACTCCCGACTTAAGAACCCCCAGTTTACGATATTCCTAAAACTGATGGCCTCTGCAGTTTCGTGGTGAGAGGAGCCGCACTCTAAGCGCGTTAGTTGTATCCGGTTGCGTCATGCTTCCAAATCCAACAGAAGTGATTCATGCGGCGCTGCCTCTTTTTATTTGGATTTCTTCGATTTAGGACCAAGGCCAATGCAAGCCATGTCTGAAACCGTTCTTATACCGAGAGTTGAGTGTAATTAATCAATCAAAATTTCCTAAAGAAAAATTATCCTGAAATTTTTAAACGATTCGATTTTTAATTGTAGACCTTAGGTCGACTGAACTGCTAAAATGTAGAATTTGTATTGCATGCTGCATACATTTAAATTTAAAAGAGATCCTCACAATTTTTATTTATGTACGTATACCTTCAAAATAAAACATTATTTTAACTGTTAAAAATATTAAGTATCATTGTTTTCGAGAATCTGAAACTTCGATGATTCGGAATTTCATGAATTCATTAATTTCGGCAATTTCAAATTTTAAGATTTTGAAAATTGTGGGAATTTAATAATTTTGGAATATTTCAGTTTAATTAATAAACATTTTCGGTAGTTTTATTTGTTTTTTGTTAATTTAAAATTTCGGCAATATTCATTTTTCGCAAATTTTCTGTTTCGGTAATTATATTTTACGTGTTTTTCAATATTCGGGATATTTCTTTTTTCAGAAAAATTATGACATCCCAAAGATGAATTTCGAAATATTATGATAAATTTGGGAAAATTAAGTTACTAATTAATTAATTAATTAAGTTATTAATTAATTAAGTAAATTTAAGACAATTTTAGGAAAATTCAATTAAAAATTTGGTAATTTGCCGTTACATTTTCGTAATTTTATGAAACATTTCGGACAATTTTGTTACAAATTTCGTAAATTAAAGGTGTCCTTACGTAAAAGTATCTAATAGTGCCAATTTAGAGAATATACACTTACAAAATTTAGATTTTAAATAAGAAATTTAATGAAATTATGAAATTTTTTGATTTTTTGTTTAGATTAATTTGACTTCATTACTGGTTTTGTCTTTTTCTTTTTTTTCTGCTGCTTCTTCGAGTGCATTGTTACTGTTACTAAGTGGAGTAAAAAGTAAAATTCATCAAAAGAGAGCAGCAAGAATCATAAGTGGTAGTACAGCTATGGGAGCAACACTCCACTTGCCGAACGAGAAAGTTTCTGTTCCACGCGAATTTGTTACTACCCAGATAACAATGTTGCACGCACGATGCGCGTATTGTGCGGGTATTCGTGCGGGATAACCCGCACGTCGTGCACGCATATGATCACACAGCTGCGACATCAATTGATGCACACATGGGTCGCACGTCGTGCAGTCACAATGCGTGTGGGCAGATTGCACGCACGAAGTGCAGGTCTAATGGGAGGGTTAATAAATAATTAATTTAATTGTTTTTAAATTTAAAATAACAAGGGGAAAATGGATTTTATATCGTTTATTATTTTATTAAAGTCGTGGATCTACATATAACTCACTTATCGCAAATCTTTGGTAAAGTTAAACGCAATTGGTAAAAGAATATTATAATAAAGTTTGCTTCAGTCTCAAACTTTGGCAAAATTATTAGAAAAGCTTGATGAAAAAAAAATCCACAATAACTTAAAATCCAAGAATTCAATTATGGATTATATTGCGATATATTTGATAAAACGCATAAAACTGGACACAATAAGAGACGTTGGGAGCAGGAAAAAACAATTACTTCTTCTTCTTTGCAAATGGAGGAAAAATGACACATTACGCACTAGTCAAGCGAGCGTTTAGCGATTGTATTTACTCCGCGTATCGTTGATATACTGCCATCGCGCGCTTTTTGAAAATGATTATATATTTCAATAAAGATTTCGCTCAGTACATTTTAAACTTATATTATTATTGATATTATTTAAACGATTATATATATATATATTTGCATATATAATGATAAAAATTATGCTCAATTGATTTAATCAATTAACATTTTTTCAAAACTTAATGTATCTACAAATTTTTTATTTATAATTGAACCGCCGCATATGGTAGAAGAGGGTATACAATTTTTTGGTCAGAGAGCAAACGGTCCCTGAAAATGATAAAATTATTATTTAACAAATATTTTTTGATATTATTCATTAAATTCAATTTCCAAAAATTAAAGTTCACAAGAATTTTCAAAAGCGGTGAAACACCATTGCGCTTGGACCAAAACATGTTAAGCCCGGTTCAATAATTAGTTTTTTAATATTTTTAATATTACGTTAATTTTTAATTTTGATCATTTTAAATTTCCGTAAATTTACTTCATCCCCGGCAATCACCGTGCCTACACGATGTGCGTCGCATAATATCAACACTGCGTGACAGCGAAATGCGACGCATTTTGCTCGCACTCTGGTGCCCATCACTTGAACGAGGCACGTGTTGGCAAAATTAATGCATTTTCGCACGCACGACGTGCCTCGCATGATTGTTATCTGGGTATTGGTTGGTAAAATAGGGAGGTCGGTAATTTCTATATTATAATTTTACCAGCGGTCGGTAACTGAGCCTAGAACAGAAATGTGCTCGGTTGGTAAGTGAAGTAGTGCTTTCATAGCTATACTACTATAATTTCATTAATTTTTTTATTTAAAATCTAAAATATTTGATATTTCTCAATTTTGTAACTGTATATTTTGTAAATATATATGACTTTAACATCCTTAACACATACAACTAAGAATGTAAAAAAAAAATAATTGCTATTTTAAAAATCAAGAAAGAAATCAAAGGTGGCCTTCTTGAGAAGATTCACTTTTTAGTTTTTTTTGTTTAATGTACGCCATTTTAGTACTTCAAAAAAATTTCAAGTTTCATGAAAAATTTTGAAAAAGTGTAGATTGCACTACAAGCTGTTATAAGGAAAATTAAATTATGTCAATTTGTTCGCAAGACACAACCTTTTAAAGAAAATTTTTGTTAATTTTCTCATAATTCACGTAAATATTCAATTAGCCCTAAGTTCGTGCAAAAGTTTTTTGGTGAAAAGAAAAAAAATACGTGTCTCATATGTTGCCCTGGAAAAAATTATTTTTCAACCTCAAACAATACCGTGACATCACCGGGGACATACCAATCGGTTAGGAGAATTTGTGATGGAATAAATAATACAAAAGTAATGAAGGAATTAATGTAAAATCCCTTTAAATAATTTGAAATAATTCAAAATTCTACGTTAAATAAATGAATAAATCAATCGTTCGTAGGTTATCTATTTTATTGCATAATTAGCTCCTAGAATATCACCCAATTCAGTCATTTAATTTCTTTTCATTTTTGTGGCGGTGCTCATTTGATCCTCGTCTATCTGCTTGCTCTACCCCCACTATCAAACTTCCCCTCATGCAGCCGACGGATCTCCTTGCTAACCTTAAATGAAATATAAAATACCAAACCTACACATTCTTTAATGTTGCAATTAGTAATTTGGAAATAAAATATTTGAAATCTACATTTTTTGGCGACTCCAACGATGTTACTTGATTTATTAAGTTGAAAATTAGAGTAAGTGCACTGTTAGAATTTTCCGTTTCGTAAAATGATGATAAATGTAGGAAAATTAGGATAAACGTAGGAAAACTTAGTTACTGATTACTTAATGTCCCGTCACCATTACGGAATTTTCTAGAATACATTGTAAACAAATGCCACTATTTTTTCGTGATTGTCCGGTAATGTCGCTATTTCTTAAGACTTTCTTGAAAAATATTTTCAAACATTTTCACTGATTAATTTTAAATTTCGTCTATTGTTTATTATTTAAGTTTCGGATTGTACGACATGTTCGACTTTTTAAAGAAAAATCTTTCGAAATTCTACCATTTCAATTTGTAATACTTATTGGTTGAACATTTGAAAGTCAAAAACATTCAAAATCGAATAATCTCAAATTCGAACATTGTGAACAATAAACAAATTCATAGGTATTTGAATCCTACTGTTTCGTATAATTTCCAAGCGAAATAACACTTCTATAAATTAGACTTAGCATTTACATAATACAATCTTTGAGAAAGTCAAAATACTATTATTTTCCCTGAGAAACTCTTCTAATTTTCAGATTAGTAAGGCAATTACCAGATCGCACTTATTCTAATTTTCAACTTATTAGCGCGAGTAACATATCGTTGGAATCGCGAAAAAACATAGATTCCGGAAATCATATTTCTAAATAACAAATTGCAAAATTACGATTTTTATATGCTTCGTATTTTATTCCTCATTAGGTACAAAGGAGCCCTGCTGGCAAGGGCAGGCGGTAGCAGCCTGGCGCTCTCTCAGCTGCGTGAGGGGAAGTCGCAATTTTCCTATTCTACATTCCAAATGCTCAAACTGCGAAATGAAAAAATATAACTTTTTTTTAATGAAATAAAATAAAATTAGGAAATTTGCTGGGTGTGTTGTAATAATTTAAATAAAAATTGTAGTTATACGTCCATTCGAAAAAGGAGACTTTGGAAAAATTCGTTCCAATGGAAATTTTGCCAAATGAGGTTGGAGGAAAAGCTGGACCAATAGATGAATTAAGAAAAAATTGTTTCAAAGAATTGGAGGAACATCAAGCCTGGTTTATTGAAGAAGAAGCAACGAAAAGAGTAAATGAATCCATTCGCCCTGGAAAAGGAAAAACTGCCACTGATCTTTTTGGAGCCGAAGGCAGTTTCAAAAAACTTGATATTGATTAATTATAAATTATAAATTATGACTAAAAGCCTTTATGATTAAGGTATTATATAATTAGATAATTATTAATTAAAAACATGTTCAAAATATGCTGAAAAAGAAAACATTGCTCAATTAATGTTATTAGTTTTTAATATTTAAAAAAAAATTTATATGTTACTTTAAAGGGATTGTAAATCAAATTTTATGAATCAAATACTGAATAATAATAGATATTGGCTTCAAAAGAAAATTCGTTTCTATGAACTGTTTTATTCCTGAAAAATGAATTTAATAAAAAGAAAATATAATTTGAACTTGGTTTTAAAAATTTGTTATCGTTTAAAATTGAACGGTCCTAACTTAGAAATTTTCCTATTTTTCAGTTATTGAGTATTAAAAATTAATAAATCTTTCTAAACTTTAGAGAGACTTACATTCTTGAAATTTGAATTTTCGGCTACATATTTAAACGTCTTAATTTAAAACTCTCAAATTAATGTTTTAATGGTTGAATGTTTCTATGTTAAATTTTGTATTTAATTGTAATTTAATTTAATTCCAAGAAATTCTTCAATTCCAAAAGTTTCAAAGTCAATTGAAATTATTTTATACTTAGAACCTCATAAGCCTAAATTTCAAATTTTATACGTTGATAATATTCTTATTTTTTTGTATAAACTCAAAGTATACAATTCTAAACAAGCTCTGATTTACAATTAAAAATGAGTCAATCAGGGAAATTGAAATTTGTAATCGTAAAATTTCGTAATTCGAATATGTCCACTTATGATTTTAACATTTACAATTAAAAATTTCTTAATAATTTTAAAGTGAAGATTGATACAGAATGAGGAGAAACGACTCTGGAAATCCACTGGACCACTCGGTTATCCGGTGCAATCCAACAATCCAGTGTAATCTGAGGTAATCCACTTTTAATCTGGACTAATTCACTTGTAATATGGAGTAATCCACTCATAACCCGGAGTAATCCCGTTTTAATTCCAGGTAATCTAGTATAATTAACTTGTAATCCAGAGTAATCCAGGTAATTTGGCGTAATTTAAATAGGTAGGTAATCCAAAAAGATTCCAACTATTTTGTTAAAAATCTGTTTGTGTTTTTTGTTGAAAATTAATTATCTTGATTGAAAATTTAACTAATCCATTTTTGGTTAAAAATTTATCTTTTTTAGTTGAAAATTCATGTATTTTATTAAAAATTCGTCTTTTTCGGATCAAAATAATTTGTTTTAACTGAAAATTTAACTGTTTTATTTTTGGTCCAATTTGTCTTTTGTAGTTTAAAATCAATTTTTTTGTTGAAAATTCATATTTTTGGTAAAAAATTCAACTATTTTGGTAGAATATTCAACTTTTTGGTTGAAAATTGAACTATTTGGTTAAGACGAATTTATCTTTTTTTTTTGTTGAAAATTCAACTACTTTGTTGGAAGTTAAAATCATTCGTAATTTTTTTTCCAAGAGTTATCTCTTTGGTTGAAAAATGAACTATTTTGTTGTAAATTCGTTTTTTATGGTTGAAAATTAATTATTTTAATTGAAAATGTAACTGTTTCATTTTTGGTCAAATTTGTCTTTCATAGTTTAAAATTAAGTTTTTTGTTAAAAATTCATATTTTTGGTAAAAAAATGCATCTATTTTGGTAGAATATTCAACTTCTTGATTAAAAATGGTAACGACTTTCCCAGCTCTGTGAAACGAAAAGCGGGGAATAGCGCACAAAGTGGCTTCATTGGAAGTAAGACAGAAAAAATTAATGTTCTAGGGACACCAGGTCCCTAATTACAATTGTCAGGTACTTCAGGTATATATTTGACTCTAAATTTTTAAGTGACAAATTCGTAATTATAATTCTTTCCCAGAAAGTATAAAAGAAAATATATAAACATAACCTAAATTGATTCTTTGCACACTTATTCATTTCTTAATTATTTAAATATTGAGCTGGTCTTGGCCATGGGTTATTTCGCGTTTAAAATATCTTTATGTAGTTTATAATTCTGGAGAGGATCCAAAATGAAGTGGCAGGCCACAACATTACAAGATTAAACTATTTGGTTAAAAATTTATCTGTTTTGATTGAAAATTTATCTTTTTTGGTTGAAAATTTATCTTTTTTGGTTGAAAATTCAGCTACTAAGTTAAAAGTTTAACTTATTTGTAAAGAATTCATTTTTTTAAGATTCACCTCTTTGGTTGAAAATTCCACTATTTTGTTGAAAATTCAATTCATATTTGAAACTGAAAATTGAAAAAATAAGTTCAATATGGTGCCCACATAGAATTGAAAATTCATCTCTTTGATTGACATTTTTTTAGTAAAAAATTAATATTTTCAAGTGAAAATGTAACCACTCCATTTTTTAATTAAAAATATGGTAATCGTTTTTTGTCTACTGGTCTGATTTATTGATATAAACAGTAAGACAGTTTCGTCCGTCGACGCCGGACCTCATCAGATAAAAAAGCTTAAAATTAGATAGAGTAACAATTTCCGGTATGCATAGTTCGAGTATTCGTATGAGTTTCGTAATATTTAGTAAAGTTGTTTAAGTTGGTAAAATCAATTTTAAATACATTTTAAAAAGTTAATAAAAACATTTAAGATGGACTGTATAAGAACTCCTTGGAGCTCTACCCATGGTCTCGGTTTTGTAATTTTTTTGTAATAATAAATCATTTTATATTTGGGCCAGCGCCATGTGTACTTCCTCCGAGATCATGGGCAAAAAAATGTAACTTTTTTGTTGAAAATTGTTTTTTTCGGGGTATGTCAGACGAAATAATGTACTGAAAACGTTTCATGATCCAAATACGTCCTTAAAAAGTATCTGGAACATTGTATGTTTAAGGAACGTTATTTGGACTGACATAGGGCCTTTTTGAGCTGTTCTAATAACGTTCTTCAACGTTTGTGCCCAGTGGGGTATCATTGAGAAGTTTAAAATTCTACTATTTGGTAGAAAATTCATGTGTTTTATTGAAAATTCGTCTTTATGGTTAGAAAATTAATCTTATTTCTTGAAAATTCATCTTTTTGGTTGAGAATTCAACTATTTGGTTAAATATTCGTCTCTTGTGGTTGAAGTCAACTGGTTGAAAGTTCGTTTTTTTTTGTATGAAAATTAATTTTTCAAACTGAAAATTGGGCGATTCCATTTTAGGTTCAATTTTTTTTATTTGAGAATTAAACTATTTGGCTTAAAATTCACCTTTCTTAGTTTTCATTGAATTTTGAATCTTTTTTGATTAAAATTCCAACATTCGGTTGAAAATGCATCTTTGTGGGTTGAAAGTTCAACTATTTTGATAAAGTCATCTTTTTTGGTTAAAAGTTCAACTATTTTGTTAAAAATTCGTATTTTTTGCTTGAAAGTTCAACTATTTAATTAATTATTAAATTAATTATTTATTAATTTTATTGTTGAAAAATCATCTCTTTTGGTAGAAAATCTTTCTTGGTTGAAAATTCAAACGGTCGTCAACCAGGAAGGGGGGGGGGGGGGGGGCAAAAATGGCTCAAAATTGGAAAAAGAGTTTAAGGACGGTCCGAAAGGAATTTGAATATGTGAAAGGCGTAAGTTACCAATAGAGTGGATTCGCTCACAGCTTCTTGCAATATTTCTTTATACGTTTACTTTCACTGAAAGAAAATATCTTTGGCAGTATACGTTGGTGAGTGAGAAGGTGAAGATCGTATCTATTTTGTGAACAGGATATAAAATGTATCCTGCAATAGTGAGTGCGTCATTTATTATTCAAGTAAAACCTTAATTTGTATCTAATTCTGTTAATTTTTCTTTAATTAAAACTAAAAGCACAGGTATTTATCCTACTTCTGAAAAATGTATTATTTCTATCTATTATTTAATAAAATCTTTAGTTTTTTTCAATTATTATTTTAATAGAAAATAAATAGGATAACAATATTAATATTACAAAATAAGGAAAAATTAATTTAAATCAGGAAAATTGTAAAGAAAATTTATTTTAAAAAATGTTATTTCAATCTACAGATTTGTAAGGAAATGATTGAGATTAGGATCGTTTTTGCAATTTCTATTGAAGATCCTAAGGGACATTTTGTTTTGTTATAAATATTTTATTGGAAAATTTAGAAAATGAAGATGTGAATTTACATGAATTATTTGTGCGAAAAATATCCTACCTGAATGTTTATGGAATGTTTTTTTGTAATTCAATTTCTGATTATTCCAACAATTTTTTTAATTTAACGGGTCGACTCAATGCACGGAAATCTTTAGAAAGTTACGTGTATCGCAGCGTCATTCAAATGCGAGAAAAATAGAATGCCAAGGACGTAATATTTAATTAACCACGAGACAAGGTTTTTATTCGCGCTTTTTATTCCTTTAATTTCTAGACGAGTGGATAATATTCAATGCCTTATTCATTCATAACCCTTAAAGTCAAAATGCAAATTTCAAAAAAATGACTCGCTTAAAATGCATGAAAATTAGGAAATACGTTTTATGTAACAAGTATAAAATAATAATTATTGTAATTATATAAGAAGGCGTTCAAAAACTACGTCACATTGCCAAGGGGAAGGGTTAACACAGAATGTGACATCACATTCATTCCCCTATTCCCCTCCTTTTCCCTTTTTTAAAGAGTTCTTCTTTTTCCGTCTGTTTTCAAGAAACTTACCCTTTCTCTCGTTTTCCCCCGCTTAAATGCGAACTGAATCAATAAAACCTAATAAGAAAATTCAACTATTTTTCGTTAAATGTTAATTCTTTTTAATTTAAAAGCTTACTATTATATTTTTGGTTCAGAATTCATCTATTTTGGTTGAAAATTATATAATTTTATTGAAGATTCAACTATTTTGATAAATATAACTTTTTTGCTTTTTTGAAAATTACTTTTCTTAACTGTAAATTCAACTAATCAATTTTGTTGTTGTTGAAAGTTCAACTGGTTGAAAGTTGAACTACTTTATAAAATATTCATTTTATTAGTCTAAAATTTGATTAAAAATTCGACTATTTGATTGAACTATTTTGATACAAATTTGTTTTTTGTTTAGTTGAAAATAAATTTTCTTATCTGAAAATTTAACTAATCCATTTTTGACTGAAAATTTATCGTTTGTAGTTGAGAATTCTAATATTAAATTTTTGTTGGAAATTCATCTGGTGGAAAGTTGAACTAATTTGTCAAAAATCCATGTTATTAGTTCAAAATTTGGTTAAAAATTGTATTATTTGGTTAAAGATTTAACTATTTCGATGAAAAATCGTTTCTTGTTTAGTTGAAAATTAATTTTCTTAATTTAAAATTTAGCTAGTTCATTTTTGACTGAAAATTGATCGTTTTTAGTTGAAAATTATAATATTAAATTTTTATTGAAAATTAATCTTTTTTGGTTGAAAATTCTAATGACTAAAAGTAAAACTACTTTGCTAAACATGAATTTTATTAGTTTAAAATTCAACTGCATATTTTGTTGAAAATTAACTTTTTGGTTGAAAATTTGTATTTTCAGGTTAAAAATGCAACTTTTTTATAGAATGTTCATCTTTTTGTCTTAAAAATACAACTGTTTCGTTGAAAATTTTATTATTTTGGTAAAAAATTAAACTGTCAGGTTTAAAATTAACTTTGGGATTGTAAGTTCATATTTTTGGGTAGAAATTTGAACGATTTGGTTAACATTATTTGTTTTCTCTCTTGAATAAAAAAATCTTTCTTGGTTAAAAAGTCATCTTTCTTGTTTGAAAATTCAACTGTCCTAAAAATGTGTTCTTTTTGGCTTGAAGATTCAACTATTGGTCTAAAAGTATACAACTATTTGTGGTTGAAGTTTAATCTCTTTTGTTTGAAAATTCGAACATTTAGTTGAAAATTCATCTTTGTAAGTTGAAGATTCAACTATTTGTTGGAAAATTCAAGTATTTCGTTTAAAATTCCTTTTTTTTTGCTCGAAAATTCAAATATTTGGTTAAAAATTCAACCATTTTGTTAAAAATATATCCCTTCCGCCTAAAAGTTCAACTGTTTGGTTAACTATTTGGTTGATAATTAATTCTTTTTTTTTTAAATTTAAATATATAGTTGAAAATTGAACGATTTTGCTAAAAAGTCATATTTTTCGAAAATCGTCTTTTTGGAAAGAAAAATCGTCCCTCTTGATTGAAAATTCATCTTTTTGGATAGAAAAGTTCTTGGTTGAAAATTCAACTGTCTTCTAAGAAATTCATCTTCTTGGCTCCAAAATTTAACTATTTGGTTCAAAATTCAACTATTTGGTTACAAATTCAACTATTTTGTTGAAAATACGTCCCTTTCGATTTAAGGCTTAACTATTTGGTTGTCAATGCATCTGTTTGCTTAATATATAATTAATTTTTTTTCTTGACAATTTAGCTATGTGGTTGAAAATTCAACAATTTTGTTAAAAAGTCATCTTTTTTCGAAAATTCAACTATTTTGTTGACAATTGGTTTTTTAAAAATAGAAAGCTCATCCCTCTTGGTTGAAAATTCATCTTTTTTTATAGAAAATTAAACTGTCGTATAAAAAATTCTTTTTTGTTTTCAAAGTTTAATATTTTTCATATAAAAATTCGACTATTTGGTTGAAAATTCATCTCTGTAGGTTGAAAATACAACTATTTGTTTGTAAATGCATTTTCATGGTTTAAAATTAATTTGTTCATAAAAAATCACCCTACTTCCTCTATTTTGAGAGTATTTTAGGTTGTGAAGTCTGTGAAAATATTAGTTTTGTATCTTTTGTCGTTTATTTCATGTGTTTATTTTTACTTACAAAAATGGGGGTGGGTTCGTATTTGTGACATCAACCTGATGAGTGAGGGGTGAAAATTTTTTTCAAAATATCGTGACGTAGTTTTTCAACGGCCCCCAACGTAACAAATAACAAATTCTCTTTGAAAAAAATATATATATAGTTTGTTACACAAATTCTGGGATTGAAAAGAAATAAAATAATTTTTTTGTCCTTGTTGTGTAAAATGATGTTTTGTATATATTTTAAATTAGATTTTGCTCGTTTTGGCGAGTTCTTGTCTTGGAGATGTTTCACATATTATATCATCACAATCTGAATATGTGGAAGCAACAACTCCACCACCAGCCCCAAGACCTTATAGTTTTGAATATACAGCAGGACGTTTTCCAGGACATGTCGACAGAGCTCAAAAAGAATATGGAGACGGTGCCGGAACTATTTATGGTAATAAGAATTTTTTAAATAAATAAATAAATCATTTTCTGATCGAAAAACATTTTTTTTAAGGTCAGGTGATACTCCCGTCGTACGATTCCTACTATACCGACATTTTTTCGAAAAAATTGACACATCGACATATCGACAAGTTGACATATCGAGTTTGCTAATTGGGAAATTTAAATAAATAAATAAAAGGCACTAAAGAACGTTTGTATACTACTAAATTCTTAGAATTACAACCATTTTTTTAAAGAATTTTTTTATTTTTTTTGTATTTCCAAAAATTGAGAAACATACAAACGTTCCTTTAGGTCTTTTATTTAATTTCCAAAATAGGAAACTCGATATCTTAATTCAAAATGTCGGTATGGTAGGAATAGTATGACGTAAGTATCACATGGCCTTAAGGCCATTTCATGCTTACCCGAATATATCTTTGCCCGAATTCTATCGTATGACAACTGTTTTTTTAAATCTAAAAATGTATTACAATTCCTTAGTTAGTGTCCCTTATTTAATTTCCCAAATTTTCAACGTGATATCTCATTTCATCTGGATGTGAGTTATTCAAAAAAAATGTCGGTAATGTAGGAATTGGGTGAGTATGGCATATGGCCTTAGATTTATTTATTTAAAATCTGCTTACCGACGTTTACCAACATCGATGGTTTTGTTCCACGCTAATTAGGTTCTGCTGTCCAAGGTAAAATGATACATAAGTGACATTGTCGCTATAAGGTCGTCTTTTCCATTGTCAGGCTTAAGAGAATAACCAGGAACCGCAAAATCACTTACGTATCTTTTTACCTTGGACTGTAAAAAAAAAACCTTGCACAAAGTCAAGGATCATATTCAGGCTGGACACAAAACCATTTAGCCCGGAACAGAACCATTCAATACTCATTATGTCAGTAAATGAGTAAACTACTAAACTGTAAAAGTCTGAAATTTTTGGTATTGTAAAATTTTCGAAAATTATTATTAACTATAGCAGTAAATGAACGCGCGCGCTTACAAAACTGGATATTCATTTCCTAAGATTAAAAACATAAACAATTTAAAAATCCATTATTAAATAAAGATTTAAATCTTAAGAATTTTTAAAATTTTTGAATTATTTAATAATTTTTGAAAAAGGACAATATTTCGAATGGAATGAAAAAAATTGACATTATATTATTTTTAATTAAAAGTGTTCAAAATAGAATAATTTGAAATTGAAATAATTTTTTATTCGAAGCGATTAGAATTTGACAATTTTAAATTGAAAACTATGAATTGAATGTTGTAAAGTCAAAAATATAATTTAATATCAAAATTGAGTAGACAAATCTTTCTAAGATTAAAAAAATTCATCGTTCAAAATGGAAAAATTTTCGATAAACTATTTTAATTCAAAAACTAAAACTTATGACAGGGAAAAATTCAAATTTCAGAACGCTAAATTTTAACCATTCAAAATTAAAGAAATTATTCAATTAGTGAGGTATCGATTTCAGATAGTTCTCTTTTTTTTCTATTTTTATTTTAAACAACACAGCTTCTAATTTCTTAGTTTAGAATCGTTTAGTTTTTAACACTTAATTCAGAATTATTATTCATTCTTGAAATCTTCTAAATAAATATTTTTCAATTTTAAATGATTCATTTTTTTGAATCTTCAACAGAAAATCTGGCAATGTTAAGATATTACATTGAAAATTTAAAAAAATAATAATGCAAAACAAGATCGCTATGATTCCAATTTTTAAAATTGCACAATTTCTAACCATTTCAGACTAAAATTTAGAAAATTTCATCAGAAAGGAATTGAAATTTCTACGTTCACAATTTAATATTTTCATATTCGAATTTTCAAAATTGGATCTTTTAAAATTAAAAGGAATTACATTTTATTATTTCTAAAATGAATAATTCAAAATTTTAAACTTTTGAATTTATATAATTTCAAATTCGAAGTGATTAAAATCTGACAATATTTTGAAATCAAAAAACCAAACTGAATGTTTCAAAGTCAAAGCTTCTGAAATTCTAGAACTACAACATGTTATTACACAATACAATTATAATTTAATATTAAAAAAGGTTAGACAATTTTGTTCTAAGAACAAGAAACAAATTGACTGTCATTTTCTCCGTTCAAATTGGAAAATTCTCAATTATAAAACATACAAATTTAATTATTCTAAAAAACGTTCAAAATGAAGTAATTATAATTGGAAAACATTAAAAATGAAGAATTTTATGCCACGAAACGTTGAAAATTGAACGAATCTAAACTTCATGTAAAACTGAAAACAATATTAACAATTTGAATCTTTGAAAAAAATTATTGTTAATTATATTTTTCAAAATTTATCCATTTCAATGTTAATTGCAAAATCAAAATTTATGAACGGAGAAAATGGACAATGTAGTGTGTAACATGAAAATTCAGAACTTTAAAATTGGAACCATCTAAAATTGAAGAAATTAATCAATAACTAAGGTATCAATTTCAGATAGTTTAATTTTTATCTATTTTGATTATAAACAACACAATTCGTAACTTTTTCATTTCAAGACGTTTAATTTTCAACAGTTTATTTAGGATTATTATTTATTAGAATTCTGAAACCAAGTTCTTACAAATGCTTGATTTTCAAGTTGTGCATCATGATTTTTAAATTCAGTCAATTTAATCTAAAGTGCAAAATTAATAATAACTTGATCGAAAATCAAGGGGAACAACATATGAGCTTCAATGTGGATAGAATGCATGAATCGTAGATTATTATATAATAATAATAATAATAATAATAATTTGAAGAAATTTAATTATTTTTCAGGATCTTATTCGTATTTGGATCCCAAATTCAAAGTTCGAACAGTAGAGTACAAAGCAGATAAAAATGGATTCCAACCCTCTTTGATAAATTATGAAGATGTTCTTGCACCTCCCCAAGATTCAGAAGCTGTGAGGCTTGCCAAGGAAAGACATTATGCTCTTTATGCCAGAATTGCGAATAATAATGCTCGAGGAGTTCAAGCCAACCCTCCATTGGTAAAAAACTTAATTTTTTCTTTAAAAAATAATGGAAAGAAGTTTTAAAATAGAGAGATTAATTAATATTCGAAGTTAATTTAATTAGAAGGAGTTTTTTTTTCAAAATTATATTTTAGAAATGCTAGTATTCTGTTATCGACACTTATCGACTTTGGGTTCTGTTCCTTGATAGATTCATGTCTGTGCTATATATATTATTATCTTTAATTATGTGAGGTTTCCTCGTTATCGATATTACCGACATAGATGACCTTTGAATTCAAACAATCGCAAAAAATGTTGTAGTATTTTATGATTACAAAAATGTTTAGAACTTTTTATTATCAAAGGTTCCACCTGATAATTAAATCGCAGGTTTTTAGCACGGGCGCAAACTCATTTAACATTGGAGCGAACCAACAAATGGCAAAACCAAAAACGGCTACCTATACTAAGCCGTCAGTACTAAAGAAACCTTATGTGATAACAGAAATGAGTTAAATCTCAGATTATTGTTAGCACTAACACGAACCCATTCAGTGTATAACAGAACCGGACTATATAAGAATATAATTTAAATAGTTTCATGTAATACTAGTACGTTTTTCTCGCTTTATGGGCGTATTTTGGAGCATCAAAGTAGGTCATTGTTGGTGGTGGGGTACTTTATCGTCCTAGGAGGATAAAGTGCACTTTATTGTCCGCGAGAAATGCGCGCGCATGTGCTATCGTTACTTCAACCCACGCGCACTGTTTTATTGCGTTGTAAGCAGACAGGGAAGTCTTTTTGCAAATTCCCACTTGTCCGTAAAAATACTACTTCGCTGCCTTGTTGCACAATATACTTTTTTCCGAATTTTAAAATTATTTTCACCGTCAGAAATTACTTCTATATAATTTTTTTTATTATTCTAGGATTCGGTGAGTGTAGCAAGGGCAAAAGATAGGCACTATCATCTCTATCAAAAAATTGCAGCAGAACATGCAGCAATTGCAGATCAAAGGGAAGCAGAAAGACTTGCTTATGAAGCAACTTCCGTGCCAAATGATGTCAACGAATCACATAATTATTAGCTTCATCAAATTATTTTTATATCATTTTTTTGATTAATTAATGATAGTTTTTTCTATTTTTATAGTACGATTTTTTATTAAAATATTTAGTTCAAATATAAATAAATTAATTAATATAGACATGAATTTGAATGAAATAAAACAAACAGAAATAAAAACTGAACTTGTTCTTTATATTTCCGTTTTCCAATAAATAATTTTTTTATCCGACAGGAAGAAACTCATAATCAAGAGCTATGCAAAGTAATCAAGTTGATTGATGTTGAATATTGATAAGGACAGATTATTACGATGGTGCAAAAGTCAATTGTAATAGTGTTATAATTACAACTTATAGTGGTAAAGATTGATCTAGGACTTTATTTGTTATCTAATAATAAGGAAGTCCAACTGAAACATGATTTTAATTCAAGATAAAAAATGACATTGGGACATGTGAGATATACAAAAATTGAAAGACCATGAACAAAGCCAGTGTTTGTTGTATTTTTGTGAACAATGCTTGCTACTAGATTCAGCTGGTTAACTTTCCTATGCATCATTGTAAGTTTTTAACTTTTAAAAAACTTTTTAAATTTTTCAAATAATTATATTTCTCAGTTTAATCAGGTAGTTAAGTGAATTCTAGATAATATATTACTTAAATACTGCTTAAAATTCTCAAAATTGTAGTATATGTTAACAAAATTTTTAATCCATTCCTGAGGAAAGTCATCTGTTCCACCCAATAAATAATGCCTCATTTTCCCGCGAAAAATTCAAAAAGGATACAAAAAGGATATATTTTTTGAAGATAAAAAGAAACATTTATACTTATTTGAAAAAAACTTTCCTTTAGTAATTACATTCATTTTTGCTTTCTCATAGAGGAAACTTTGTAATGGTAACATTTTCCAAAAATTTTTAATTCATTCAATTAAACCTTCCTCAATTTGAAAATGTCTAAACAATTGTCCGGATGTGTGTGTGTGTGGTGTCGCACTTTTTTGTGAATACGATAACTTGAAAACGATGGCAAATAAATTGATGAAATTTGGAGGACTTATTTTCACCACTAATATCTTGAAACTGATCGAAGGATTTCCAAAAATATTTATTGCATTTTTTTTAAGCACTTTATAATATTTTAAAAATCGGTTTTCATTGTAAAACTTTTTTCATTAACATAATTCAAAGTTGATGCAACAACATAAAAGATTCCTCGGTTCGAGACGAATCGATTGACCTATAATATTAATACATTTCATCAAAGATTAGAGAAGTTATGATAATTTATATATTTTTAAAATCGATTTTTATAGTAAAAATGTTCTCATTATCATAATTTAAAACTGATGCGAGAATAGAAAAGTTGTGTTGATTCGAGACGAATCGATTGACCTATAATATTGATACATTGTATTGCAAAGTATAAGGAAGCTATGGTAATGCATATATTTGAAGAAAAAAAAACGGTTTCTTATAGTGAAACTTTTTTCAGTAACGTAATTCAAAATTGATGCAAGAGCGGAAAAGATTCCTTGATTCGAGGCAAACCGATTGCTGGGAAAGGGATAGGCTGCGACAGAACTTTTGCCTTCCCTTTTCCAGCTCGAAAAATTACCATTTTAAATACCAAATTTGATTTGTCTGATTCGTCATTATATTTTAAAAATCGTTTGTATTATTTTGTAATTTTGTATTTTTTGTAAATTTCAATTTTTAAGTTAATCAAAATGAAAACTTTAGTTTGTCTATTTTTTAAAGAATCGCTAATGCTTCATCTATGAGGAAGCAAATACATTTTCTAACGGGACAAAGTGGAAACATTCGAGATCGAATTCACAGCTAGTTTAGTTCTCTTTTAGTTTCAAAAGGAAGAAAAATATAAAAATATATATGCAACTATACCCCATTATTGAATAATTATTCAAATGTATATTCGTATTTTCAAAAAGGTTTCAGTTATCTCAGGAGAGATAAAACCAAAATTTTCAGCTGAGAACCAACATCATCATCATCATCATGAAAATGGAGAACCTGGTTGTTGGGGAAATCGTCTAGGACGTAGGCCAACATTAAAACCTCCTCCAACTCTCACTCCCTCTCCACCACCAGAAAATAATCCAGGTCTTGGAGATAACGGTACAGTAGATTCTAAAGAAGATGGAGAAGATGGTATAGCAGATTCTAAAGAAGATGGAGAAGATGGAGATGATGATTTGAGAAATGATGAAGTCGAAGGTACGAAATTATTTAAATTATTTCTTCAATTCCAAAAAAATAGAGAGAGAGACAATTACTCTGCACGCCTAACTTGAACTAATTTCGACTAAAAAGTGCTTGCCCATCCCAGTTGTTTTCTGAATATGTTTTGTGGATGCTTTCGGCGTATTTTAAGCCGTTAATGAAGAAAATCGTTAAATCTTCTATTTTCAGAAATCATAATCTTTTTTTTTTGTTGGAATATTAAGTATATTTCCGTTGAAATCATTGAAAATTATATGTTTATTGGTAAAAAACACTTTAGTTCGGCATCCAAAAAATCATATAATAATTAAACATCATATATAACATTCAGAAGGCTTCAAAATCTTTTAAAACAAGTGCAAAAAACATTTTTTCAAAATTGCTTGTCAGTATCATGAAATAATGAAGTTTATCTGGAACAGTTTACGAGATATGTGACTTCCAGAAATGAAAAAATATACTTAAATTATAAAAGGACATACATTTTCCAGCAAAGCTACAAGATATTGAATGTCCCATCTATAATTTTCGCCAAATTGAAGGTTTTATACCAATAAGCGTTCAATTTGCAATTATTTCAACGGAAATATACTTAATAACCGTTAAAATTTCTGGAAAAAAACGAACACAACGAGTTTTTCTATTTACAGCGTAAAATACTCGGGATGCATCCACAAAACATATTCAGAAAAAAACTGGGATGGTCAAGCATTTTTCAGTCAAATTTGGTTTAATTTTGAATTTCAGATGGAGAGTTGGAAAAAATAAGGTTTCGACAAGATGAAAATATAATTCTTGGGAAGCAAATTACTCCACACCCGCCACCCAAAAAAATAAATTAAAAAAATAACCATGAGGTTAAATTCAGAATCCAGTTTCACAGGCAAATTAATAAAGAAATCGTTTAAAATTCTTTGCAAATTGTCGATCTATCATCTTTTATTTTTCTTAGCTTCTACTTTGTATGTGTCTATGTATTTTATTTAATTATAAATAAATTATACTCATCTATTTATTCCCTTATCCCTCCAAGGAAATATAGATGTGAAAAATTTTTCACGACACCAAAATATTGAATGATTTTAACCAATCAGAAATGTAGAAGAAGGTCGCCGATTGCTATTTGGAGCCAGTTCCGGTTCGGTTCTGCTTCCGGTTCATCCAGTTTGAGTTCATCATCTGATAGTTGAATATATATATATATATATATATATATATATATATATATATATATATATGTGTGTGTGTGTGTGTGTGTATATATAGTTAAAAGTTTGCCATAAGGACAACCGCAGGATTTCAGCGAAATCACGGTAAAATTTCAGCTGTAATCACGTCTCACGACCGTGAGATAGGTGGTTACAGTCTGCGACGAACTGAATACGATGATTCGGCAAAAGTCTCGTGCACCCTGAGGACACGGAGCGACCCAAGGACGACCGCCTTCTGCATTTTCCCCGCAAGTGTCTCAGCATTTTGTTGACACGCAGGGATGCTTTTCAGGCTATTAACCAGTAAAACCTTGGCACCTCCAAGAGCGCCGATGATCAAGACGATTAGCTTAACAGAATATTCCGGGTATAACCGTCGCAACTCCCTTATAAGGTCTTTACCTCTCTTTCTTTTCTTTCTCCTTGGCTGTGACGTTTTTGTCAGCTGGTGCCGAAAATTCAATAACGAACATGGTTCGTTTCTCGAATTCAAGGAGAACTATGTCAGGCCTCGAGTGCGCAACAGAAACAGTTGTCGAGAATATGAAGTTCCAGTATATGCGGCACTTCTCATTTTCGACAATTGACTCTATTTCTCTAGGAGCGTTTAGCGGAGAGGTATTTGGGCTAATGCCATAAGAGTGACAGAGATGGTAATAAAGCACTCTTAGTGCCGCATTGTGCCTTCGGATGTAGGTCGTTCCCGCATGAGTTGGACAACTAGATAGTATGTGTCCTAGATGCTCGGGGTGTGCATGACACGCTCTGCAGCTATCATCGGGAATGTCTTGGCTCAAAATGTGGCGCCGGTATGCTAGAGTGGAAATGACACCGTCTTGACATGCCAAAATGAAACCCTCCGTGCCCGACTTCAATCCGGGTGATCTAAGGAAAGCAAACGTTAGCTCATACGACATCGACTGATCTTCTGTGGAAGATGCCGTGCATCCTCTTGTCGAGGAGCTGTACGTGGAAGTTTTTCTCCTGTGCTTTCTTAATCCGGGCCTTCAGAAGTGAGTATTTAAGATGGATAAGATTTTATGCATTTTTTTCACCCCTAATATTGAAGTCTAGGCCGAGTGTTTCACCACCCTGCTCCGCTGCTTTGTACAGAAACGCCCCTTTGCCCACTTCTTCGTGTTTCCTGACCATTTTAAGAAGAGCGTCTTGTCCACTTGCGACCATATGTGCTGTACTCAGAATAATCCTGTTGCGAAGACATTCAAGATTCAGTATTCCGCGACCACCTTGACGGCGTGAGATGTAAATTCATGGAACAGAAGACTTAAGGTGCATGCTTTTGTTCATGTGTATAACCTTTCGGGACCCGATATCGAGGGATCTGAGCTCATTCTTCGTCCATGAAACTACTCCAAATAAATAGAGTACTAGGGGACGGCGAGCATGTTTGTTGCAGATACTTTGTCCCTCGTCGACAGTTCGGAAGACCATATCCGTCGGATGAGACGTTTGTATCTGCATCGGAGAGTATCCTTTATAGATGTCACGTCCTGAATGCGGCTCTGTAGCACGCCCAGGTGTTACGTCCTGCCTGTTGGATCTGGCAGAAAAGATTTTCAACCCAGCGATGATTGGCTGGCTTCCTTCTGTTCGTCGGCTGGCTTGCGTCGATTTAAAAACCGACTACCGCGAAACTGGCAGACAAATTTAAAATGAGAGTAAAGAGAACACACTGAATTTCGGAACAATTGTTTATTTATTCACTTTTAACTATTAAAATTATCCACTAAGCACAATAATCCTTTGAAATGGCACACACGATGTATATTTAAAACGAAAGAATTATTATTATTCTACAATCTACTAGATATTATATTCCCTTAAAACAATATGCTATATTAATTTAAAAAACTAAATAACGAGTACCGTAGGTTCGAAGTTAAAGAAGCGCGCCGAAATACAAAATTCTAACTTTTCTGTGCTCTGCATCTATATTTAAAAGCTCATTTTGGGCGGGGTTTATCCCTACTTTTAGAGTTTAGCCAATGGGAATGCTGACGTCACTCAATTTTAGAGCCAAATAACCAATCATAAATGAGGTCACTTTACTCCTCCTACAATTTCAGGCAATTAAAGTGAGTGACAGTTCAAGGACTTGGGTCCAAAGTTCGACTTTTCGACAGGATAACCGTCAATCACTTCGAGTGACGGTTTCCTGTTTGAAAGTCCAAAGATCGTTTTTTATGGCGTCTAGTTGGCGCCATGGCCCATTAATGATACTAAAAATAGCTCAAGGTCTCAAGTTCCTAACCTCTAAATCCATCTTGGGTACCAAACTGCGCAGTAAGTTTGACGAGTGTATAACCCGGAGGAAATACGATACGATACTTAAACATAAACATTCTAAAACGCAATTAGTCTATAGTTTCATAGATATTAATATGCAATTATAATTACTTTTTACATATACAAATGTATGCCCTTTCGTAAATTGAATCAGGATTATTCTTTTTTCGAATGAAGAGAAAGAGAGAGTATGTTGGGGAATTCATATAGTTATTGCAAAATATATTAAAGCTTCTTTTTCATAGACTAAAATTATTAAATATAGAAATTGTTAAAGTAAATCAATAATTCCTCTTTTTGAATCTTTTCTATACTAGTGATGGTAAGAAAGATTTCTTCTCTATCGAATTGGCTATGAAATAAAAATGATTTTATCGACGGCAATGCGCATGCCGTCACACAGGTATGTATAGGTCTCTCCAGCGCAAAGGTGTCGTATAGCGTTTCTGTCAACGAGCTCAGGATCTTCGGGGATGCCATTAAGTTTTCCTTTCTTCAAATTAACCTTGGCGCATTTCTCTAACCCGAACTACATTCCAATCTCTTGAGTGTACTCTTTGACAATTTTTAGAGCTAGATGTAGTTTCTCTTGATTCCTAGCATAGATCTTAAGATCATCCATGTAAAATACATGAGTGACCTTATGCTTTCGGTTTCCAGGTTTGCCGCAGAGATACCCTTCGGAATGGCGAAGTGCGAGAGATAGTGGCAATAATGTGAGGCAAAAGAGGAGAGGGCTCAAGGTGTCGCTTTGAAACACACCTCTCTGAAAGGTGATACTGTTAGTCATCACACGATGTTTTCCAGATGAGATAGTGAATCTGGTTTTCCAAAACGGCATTAATGTCTCTATGCACCTCACGATGTGTGGATGAATCTTTAGGCTTTCCAACAGACTTTTGATAAGTCTATGAGAGGTTGAATCGAAAGCTTTTCGGTGATCAATCCAGGCTATCGATAGAAGTCGCTGATAGGATGCTGCGTCTTTACAGACACATCTATTGATGAGCAAGTTCTTCCGACATCCTGCTACGCCTTTCTTTGAGCCACGTTGTTCATAGATCTCTCGCCACACAGGTCCAATTGTCCGAACAATCCTATCATTTAGGATAGCTGTGAAGATCTTATACAGTGTGTTCAGACAAGTTATTGGCCTGTCATTCTTAGGGTCAGCTAAGTTGCCCGTCTTCGGCAGGACCACTGTGCGCCCTTCCACCAACCATCTGGTCCCGGAGCGGAATAGTTCTTCATGTCTCTTAATACGTTTTTCACCTCCTCGGTAGTGATAGGTGGGCATTCCTCCTCAGCTGTTATGAGGGCATTGCACAGCTCCTTGAAGCTATTTATGCTCCTTGAGCCTTCTTCAAGTGGATGTTGGACTTCGAAGACTTCTCTCCAAAATGCTTCGACCTCCTCTGGTTTGGGCGGATATTCGAAAGTAACTGGAGGGTCTTGGAAGAGTCGAGATGGGTCAGACAAAAACTGTTGATTTTCTCTGACCCACCTCTCTCTCCGCTCTAGACTTCTCCTAGCGTTAGATAGTACTCGTATTCTGTCAACAATATGCTGCCTGGTGGTCAGTAGCTTTGACTTGTTGATTGTGTGATGACGGATCCGCAGTTCGCGCGCGAACTGTCGAACTTTGGCATTTAAAGTCCTGCCAGATGTTATGTAGTCAATCACACACTGAATGCGGGACGCGTACTGTCTTGCCCAGCCTATCTTTGTGCTAAGTTGATGCATTCGTCTTCAGGTCTTATGATCAACCGTTGGTTTTTTTGTACGGTTTGCATCTGCCAAAGTTCTCGCTGCATTCTACACACTACAATTGATAGTCCAGAAGTCTGATTCTTCGGAAAAATCTCCACGAAGCTCATCATATAGTTCAGTCAGATCTTTGGGCTTTGGAGAAATCTGAATGTTGATGTTTCTCCTGGTCCTGAAGCATCGCTCTTCCTCTTTCGAATGCCTGCTCGCGGTTGGTCTCAGTGTCGCCTCTCTTTCTCTATTGCCGGCTTGTTCTGGCTGCGGTTGTATAGGCGCTCCGCTTATATAACCCCATTTTCGGAGGTCCTCGGCACGGTTTCGCAGACATTTTTGCGAAAAATCCGAGAGCTCTGGGTGTTTCTCGCACCACAGAGCAAGCAGTCGCGCCATGTAATCTTTTCGTTCAGGGGCCATACTGGTATCATAGCACTCCAGCATGTCGTCCCTGAGTCGATGCGTCCACTTAAAAGTAATGAGATTCTGCCGGCCAATCGCATTGACTCCATCTTGATTGGCTCCCCCAACTCTAGGCTAGTCGGCATTGTTGTCCGACCCATTGTCGGGAGCCCTGCGCGTTCGATTGTTTTGAACCGCATTTCCTACAACTATGTTTGGTGTTGTCATTGTTGTTCCCACGAGCAGCTAGGGTAAGGGTTAGTCCATCCTTGTAGAGCCCCACGTGCAAGGATAAGGCTGATACTCTGAGAGGTCTGAGAGTATATATATATATATATATATATATATATATATATGCATATATGCATATTGTATATTGATACATAGTGCATGATATTGCATTATCGCACATTATCGTTTAGACACTTAGATTTCATTTTTGCATGGGAAGAATTCTCGTATTATTGTTACCTTTTGTCCTCTGTAACATTTGCAAAAGTAAGACTTGATCGAAATTTGTTGTTTAATATGTTAAAAACCAATCCATTTTGATTGAAAATTCGCGTGAGGCTAGTTTGGGCGGAACAAATCCACCATCATTTTATATAATGCAGAGTAATCATATGTAGTAATCTAGCAGGGTAACCCGATATAATCCGGAGTAATCAACCTCCGTTGGACCGCATTGTTAAGAGTTGTTTCATCGTCGCTGAATATGAAAACACTTCATTTTCAGAAAATACGAATTACTTTATTTGTTACTATATATTAAGTAATATTACATTATCTCATAGTCGATTTTTTTAGCTTTAGTATTTGGTGCCTTAATTCACACATTGTTTTTTTTTTAATTTGTAAACACATATGATTACACTAAATTATTTATTCCCTGTAGAGAAATAGATGCGAGAAAAACGGATGATCAAATTTTGATTTTATTTCTTTGTGAAGAATTTTAATTGTACGAATACTTCAAATTCTTTAATTACATATCCCAGCGACTTACAAGGAAGGTACTTCAGGTGTCCCTCGCCGATTTGATTCTTTCTGACATATGTTGTAGTACTCGAAAAACTAAGCGACACGTATTTTTTATCTGCGGAAAACACTTTAAGGGGGTGAAAAAGCCCCTCAAAGATAGGGGTCGCAAGTGTCGATATTGTATAGTTTTGTGTATAAAAACAAAATTGATTTCGACCAAACTTACTGGAAAAGTTTCCTCGTGATCAAAGATGAATAACGTAACTTTCTCAACAGAAGAAAATGAAGCGTGTAAACCACCCATACATATTTTTAAATTTGTGCTGAAAATTGCTAAATTGATAGGAAAAAATAAAAAATATATATATTTTGCACTTGAGATAGAAATAAAGTTGACGTGTTTCGCCAAAAAAAATTTCAAAAACATTATTGGGTGTAGCTACCCCTGAACACTTTTTATTTTGTGTCTATGATGATATATACTTTCCATACACAAAAAAAATTGGGAAATTAGTTTTATAACGAAGGAAGTAAAATAGAGTTCATCCAACATAAATAAAAAAATTACGCGGGGGTACACAACCCCTACATACTTTTAAATGTGCTGAAAATTGCTTAATTCATAAGAGAACAATTTTAAAAATATATATTTTGCACTTGGGATAAAAATAAATTTGACGTGTGTCGTCAAAACATTTTTTTTTAGAAATTAATGGGGGTAGCTACCCCTAAACATATAGTTTTATAACGAAGGAAGTAAAATAGAGTCCATCCAACATGAATAAAAAAATTGGGCAAGGGTAAACCACCCCCCAATTATGTAGAAAATTGCAAAATAAGTCTAAAATCGAGCAAAAAAATCCGAAGAAAATACGTGTTGCACACAAAAAAGAGGATGAAGGTATTTATGTATTTTTAAGAAAAAAAGAGCATTGAAGAGGGTAACTACCCCTAAATTGTTTCACAAATTAACCTTTATAATTAAATCTTGTGCGCATTATTTTCAAAGTTTGTTTAATTTTAAGGTATGCGATCTGTTATAAATGAATCACCTTGTTATTGTCGCAAGATAAAATTTAACACAGAAGGTACAATAATAGAATAGCTGACAACGAATATTGAAACTTTCCTGTTGTTCCTGTTGGAATAATTTTAAAATTTACACTTTTATCAAATTATTCGTTGTTAGCGATTCTATTATTGTACATTCTGTGATAAATTTTATCTTGCGAAAAAAACAAGGTGATTCAAACCAGGATGGAAACTGGTCCGTGCAAAGATTAAACTGGAAAATAACAGCAATGACGTAAATAATTTACGAAAGCTTGCAATATCAAAACCCCAGAATCCGAAAGAGGATTCAGTCTAGTTTTCAACGCCGTTACTATGCCCTAATTCGCTTATAATTAGTTCAGTCCAGTCTAGTTTTCAACACTGTTACTTTGCCCGAATTCTATCGAACCGTTCACTTCAAGTTGTAAGTGCTGCACTCTGTTCAAATTTAAACCGATTTGTTCATTCAAAAAATTCTGCGTGCGTAAAGTTACTTCGAAAATTCTGTCAAGTTCCAGAACGGGGACTCACATTCATCCAGAAAACCAGGAACATCAGAATCCCTAACCCAAAGAAGCAGAGACCAACAAACTTGACAGGAATCGCAGAAAAAAAAACAAAAATCATCAAGCAGAACGGCAAGGTAACCAATAAATTTTCCAATTTCGATAGTATACATGAAAAATCTGAATAGGGGAAGGTACCCTGCCTTGGGCCATTTTGCGTTTCTGAATTTTTTGCAACTACTTATTGATTAAATTGCAAAAATTGACAACAACAGTTCAAAAGGGTGACCACTCGACTTAACATGGAAATTTTTGTTCAGATTTTTATCCACATTATTACATAAAAAAAGCGTTTTCAGAAAAATTTGACATTTGACCCCAGGCAGGGTCCGAGGGCCCTGCCTGACGTCACACATTCGCATATCTGTAAACTCTGGATAAACCTTATTTTTCTTTTATAATGGATGTTGTTTGTTCATAAAATAAAACAGATATGCTTGGAGAACATTTTTATTCAAAATTATTTACCTAACACTCTAGTACAAAGTAATCTTTGGACGATTTGTACTTTTTCCTTGCGACAAAAAAACTAACCGCTTTTATCTACATTAAAATTAAATTTAATGCCGTAAAAATACTTTTGAAAAATAAAATTAAATAGACTTCTTCTTTTGCAAGTCCTTCGTATCTGATACTGGATTTTTCAACAACTTCTCCGTTTTTTCCGAGTGAGTTTACAATCGTTAGCCATGGCTGTGAAAAACCTAGAATATATGTTTGACCAGGGAAAATTTGGATTTTCTGTTAAAATTTTTTCAGTTGTCTACTGATATGGAAAAATCTGTAAAAAATATAAAAATTGTTTGAACGTGTCCAAATGTATACAATTTGTGTCAAAAAATGTCTTACAATTTAATTTAGATTTTTCACTTATATTTTAATATTAACTGTTGCTTTTAACAAAGCTTTTCAACCTCTCTACAAGTTTGAAAATGAAAGCGAATCCTTTGAATGTTATAAATTTACTGCTTGCTACATTCCAAACATTAAATATAAAAGAAACTCCGACAAACGATAAGGAAATTGAATTAAAGGATCATTTTGAAGCAATTTTGCTGGATGCCATGGAAGAATTTAACGGGGTGGAGATGATGATTGAAGATTCCTTAGATTTTCAAGAACATTTAAAAATTCAGATGCACAAATCATAGAGGATGATGTTCAACACCATTTTCCTGATTCGCCTTCTTTACCTACGGATAGATGCACAAAAGATGAGGAAGAACTAGCATACGACTATAAATTAAGAGCAGTCGAATACTGGAGAAGTGGAAAGAAGAAAAATTTAAGTCTTGAGAGTGTACAGCAAAAATTCAGAAAAGTTCTTTCAGTAAAACAATTAAGAGGTTGGGCCCATACTCTCCATAAAGGCGGTACTTATAGAGAAAAAGTTGCTAGGATATGTGCCATTATATTAGAAAAGTTCAAAAAAGCAGTTGATAACGGGCTAATTGTTCTCGATAAAGACATACGCAGATGGGCATTACAAGCACAAAAAGAGGTTAGCCATGATGATTTGCGCTTCCGCACTGAGAAAAATGGATTATACCCGGTAATAAAAAATATGCGGATATAATCTTGGACTATTAACTATGGGACAGCGATCCAGATTATTAGAACTACAATCTATAGATATTAAGAAATATATATTACAGGATAATATCTTGAATTATTAAACTTTATAATCTGAGATAATAAAATATATAATCCAAGATTTCAAAATCTAATATCCATATTAGAATCCTGGTCCATTAGATAACCTCGAATATATATAATAATTTTTTGCAAACATATTTATAAACCTACACAAAATTTTGATAGACGAGCTCGGAAGTAGAACTGGAAACAAATTTCAATTTTTTAAACACACAATAAGCAGGAAAGTGGCTATCATAAGACTACAAAAACGAAAGTAAAGGAGGCTAAGTTTCTGTACTTGTATGAGTGGCAGTGATGTGTAATGAAAAGAAATATAAACTTACCCATTTTCTAAATCTAAATCTCGTGTGATTTTGCACTAATAATCATTTTATAACTTAATTATTACTTGTTTCAATGCGAACGGATGCATATGACACGCGCCACGATGCGACGTACCATCTGAGACTACATAGGCCACGGTGTGCCTCGACTGACTTCAACCCAAAAGGGCTTGCATATGCCGGTTTTTTTCTGAATATACTTCTGGGATGCCCCACGATCATTTTGAGCCCAAAAAGAAAAAAAATCGCTTGGGCCCTTTTTGAGAAAACTCTTTTTTTGATTGTTTTGAAGAGGTTAATCAACATATTTTAATAAAAATAAGTTAACCGTGGAATTTCATTGGCTCAAACCATTCAATTTGGCATCAAAAAAAGGGCTACAGGTGCTAAACATATTATGAGAACTGAAACCCTTCAATATTTTTGAAAAATGGTGAAATAAGTGGGAAAAAATCAGTTTTTTGAAAATTGCCTTATTCCAGTTCATCCTATCCCAAACACCTTAACATGAATTAAAGCGCTTGAAATTTTCTGCAAAATGAAAAAAAAAAATCAAATTTTCTATCTTTAAACGTTTGGGAGTTATGTTCCTAAGAAGTTGATTTTAAGCGAATAATTTGAATGAAAAAAAATATTTATATAGTTTTGGGGAAATAACTTATTCCCTATGCATATCTAGTGAAAATTACCCTATAATTAATTAAAGACGACTTAATTTTGAGTAGATCTAAAAAAACATTGCTCTAGCTTTAATAAAACCAAAATGATGGCCTTTTGAATATGACCCTTTTTTATGAAATTTGGTTTAACATCAATTTTATAAATAAAAATGCTCGTTTTTCAAAAGAACTCATTTCCTCAGCGCTTTAGGTGAAAGTTGCCAGTAAGTTATTTAAAAAAGACCTAATTTTGAGCAGATTTGAAAAAAAACAATGCTCTAGCTCTAATAGAACCAAAATTATGGCCTTCTGAATATGACCCTCTTTTATGAAATTTTGTTCAATATCAATTTTTTAAATAAAATTGATCGTTTTCCAAAAGAACTCATTTCCCGAGCAATTCAGGAGAAAGTTGCCACCAGATAGGTTAAGGAGGACCTGATTATCAGCAAATATAAAAAAAAAGTAATGCTCTAGCTCTAATCGCATCGAAATTATGGCCTCCTGAAAATTACGATGTTTATGGAATTTTGTTGAAATTTTTTTTTTTAATTTTTCGTTTCTGGAGGATGAGACATGGGAAAATGTTTTTATTATATTGTGTATCTTGTGCTTGAATTAAATGAAGACTTAATTAATTTAATCATGAACTGAAAACTTTTATTAACGATATTATGAAAACATGATTGACTTTATATTTTGTCCAGACGGCTTTAAAATCTGATTGAACAGACTCCATCATGTCCAATGATTAGAAACTTATTTATTTTTAAAAACGAGATATTTTATTTTGAAAATTGATAAGATTTTGATTGTGTATTTAATTTGTTGAAAAAATGATAATTAACATAATTTCATTACAAAGGCCATAATTTCGATGCGATTAGAGCTAGAGCATTATTTTTTTTTATATTTGCTAAAAATCAGGTCCTCCTTAACCTATCTGATGGCAACTGTCTCCTGAATTGCTCGGGAAATGAGTTCTTTTGGAAAGCGATAAATTTTATTTAAAAAATTAATATTGAACAAAATTTCATAAAAAAGGGCCATATTCAGAAGGCCCATCATCATTCATCTAAAACGCTGAGGAAATGAGTTCTTTTGAAAAACGAGAAATTTTATTTATAAAATTGATGTTAAACAAAATTTCATAAAAAAAGGGTCATATTCAAAAGGCCATCATTTTGGTTCTTTTAGAGCTAGAGCAATGTTTTTTTAGATCTACTCAAAATTAAGTCGTCTTTAATTAATTATAGGGTAATTTTTACCAGATATACATAGGGAATAAGGTATTTCCCCGAAACTATATATATATTTTTGTCATTCAAATTATTCGCTTAAAATCAACTTCTTAGGACCATAACTCCCAAACTTTTAGAGATAGAACATTCGATTTTTTTTCATTTTGCAGAAAATTTCAAGCACTTTAATTCTTGTTCAGGTGTTTGGGACATAGGATGAACTGGAATAAGGCAATTTTCAAAAAACTGATTTTTTCCCACTTTTTTCACCATTTTTCAAAAATATTGAAGGGTTTCAGTTCTCGTGAGATGTTCATCACCTGTAGCCCTTCTTTGGATGCTAAACTAAATGGTTTGAGCCAATGAAATTCCACGTTTAACTTATTTTCATTGAAATATGTTGATTAACCTCTTCAAAAAATCGAAAAAAGAGTTTTCTCAAAAAGGGCCCAAGCGATTTTTTTCCTTTTGGGCTCAAAATGATCGCGGGGCATCCCAGAAGTATATTCAGAAAAAAACCGGCATATGCAAGCACTTTTGGGTTGAAGTCAGTCGAGGCACACCGTGAGGCGCCTGGATATTTTGAAATCTGAGATGTTACAATTTAATGCCTGAAGATTATAAGAATTTAACATCTACAGATTATATTTGGTAACATCTTCATATATTAGAAAAATATTATAGATTATACGCGCTAATAAACTTTTCTATACGGTGTATTATTCTTTTATTTTATTATTATATATATATATTCTTTAATTATCCAGTTCGTATAATCCATTTTTGTCAGTGTGCGCTTCTCGAACATGGCTTGCTAAATTTAAAAGCAAACACAAAATAGCTTTCAGAAAAATAAACAAGTTTTTCACCAGAAAGACTTTGGAAAATGTCGTTGAGTTAAAAATGAAGTCAGATGAATTTGTAGCCAGTGTGAAGCAAGAGATAGCAAATGTTGGAGTACAGAATGTTTATAATTCGGATCAAAGTGGTTTCCAATTGGAAATTAATTCCGGGAGAACTTTGGCTGTTGAAGAAGAAAAAAAGGTGGAATGCGTTGTCCAGTCTATTTTCCCGGTAAGAAGAGAATAATTTAAAAAAATGCAGAATCTGAATTGCCATTAATACGTGAATTTTCCTTCATCGAAAGTTCCACCAACGAGTAGAAAAAAAAGCAAAACCTATTCGTTTTAATCGACTTGGAAAAATTTAATGGAAGTGTATTGGGAGGAATTAAAAAATGAAGAAATGCAAAAGAAAGAATAGAAAGAAAGAGAATAATGTCACTTTGAAGACGCAAAAGCTAGTCTTTTTAATCCACTTAGAAAAATTTAATGGAAGCGTATTGGAAGGAATTAAAAAGTGGAGAAATGTCAAAGAAAGAATAGAAAGGAATAGAATAATGTAACTTTTAAGGCGAAACTGTGAATTGAAATAAATGCATTTTTTAAAATAAATAAGTATTGTATTTGGGTAAATTAAGTGAACATTTTTTTCATAATCTACCGAACAGAAACATATTTTGACTGATTTCATATGAAATCTGTCTTGGAACACGCACTACTGCTGTGCAAATTTGCATGGATTTTTTGTTTGAATTTGAATTTTTGGTTTAGGTTAAATTTTTGCAACTTGACTGCTAAACATCTGAAATCGTTTTTAGGGTTTAGGAGAGGAGAGGAGAGAGGAGATGTTTAGTGGCCAACTTGCAAAAATTTAACCTAAACCATAAATTCAAAGTCAAATACAGAAAAAAGTGGTAAGCAGAAAACGGTATAGATAAAGGATGAAAAGTAAAGACAACATAAAATATTATTATTAAAATCACTCCACCGTTATGGTAGACACAAAAATTGAAATTTCCAAACTTATATTCCACAAAAACCAATAGAAACTATGCAAGTGCAGATATTTTGTGGAAAGATTAAAAAGAATTAAAATAATCGAAAATGAAGCATGTCAGAATGAAATTAAAAATAACCATGACAAAAAAAATTGAAATTTCCAAACTTATGTTGCACACGGAGGAATAGAAACCATGTAAGCGCACACATTTTGTGGACGGATTAGAAAGAATTAAATTAATAGAAAATACAGCATGTAAGTATGGAATTAAAAATAACCATGAGAGGTGTGTCTACTGCTCGCATTAAGAGGAATTAAACAATGGAAAATATGTTCGCCTGCATGGAATACAACACAAGTAATCGTTAAGGAAATAGAAAAGAATTGGTTTCGGAGATAAACCTATTCTTTCGTTGGGCACTTCTCCCGATGGAAAATTAGCACATTCAAAAAAATTAAATAATGCTTACTCTTTCGTTTATATCTGAAAATATTAATTTTTCTCTATTCTTCTCTTCTGACCCAAAGCTAAACTATCCAACCACCAAGGCCGGCGGAGGCTGTGTGGAGTTAAGGAGTACTCCACACCTGGGAAAATCTCAGGTGTGGAATTCCATACCTGGGAATTCAGAAGGCATTTCTATATTTTCCAGTTTTGTCTACCAGACTAATATTCATTTCAGAAAGTCACATCATCAGTCATTTATAGGCATCATTTTATAGGCATGTGCGAGCTTTGAGTTTGTGCGTAAGGATAATTGTGTTGTATATTAATATACAATAATATACACTGTAAAAAATTTCGGGAATTTTCCCAGTAATTTTGTAGGTAAAATTTACAACTTTGGGGAGGAAAAATTATTTTCCTAAAAGAGTTGGAAATGTTCCCAATGCTTTGAAAAAATTTCCTTTTTGAAAGGAATTATTTCGATCGGTTTGGGAAAGGACCCCGCACCAAATGTACAGAAAAAAGCCTTATGATAAAAAATTGTAAAAAAAATTTTTTCTTGTATTTTCGAACCTGCAAACTAAAAATTCGAAATAA
>CAKNYM010052060.1:136701-174530 GCA_932195095.1 Andricus curvator
TTTTTTATCATAAGGCTTTTTTCTGTACATTTGGTGCGGGGTCCTTTTACATACTTGTTTGGGAATGAGAAATTCCTACAATATTTGGGAAATTTTCCCAATTATAGGAAACATCTCGCAAATTATCTTATTTTCCTTTGAAAAATTTGCTCATAAGTTCGGGAATAAGAAAATTCCATACTATTTATAAAATGTTTCAATTTCAGGAGTAATTTTACAAAACATTTTTTCGGCAAAATTTCTATTACTGCGTAGGAAAATTTTTTCTCCATATATAAATTAGCACTTTTTCTCCAATTCGAAATTTTTTTTCAGGTAATATTCCGTGTTTACTTGCATTGTAGTATATTTTTTACAGGCAAAATGTAATTAGTAAATTGCATATAATTACCAATATATTTGAAAATCTTTTATTTCAATTCGTAAAAATATAACGTTATACAATATTTTTGAGGAAGGCAGACATATATTATGCACAGTTTTATTCTTTGCTTCAAAAAATTAATCCAATAATTATTTAAACATATTCTCTAAAAAACCTTACATGTATAGTATGCCATTAAGCCATTTCCCTTTCAGGGCAGGCGTGCCACTACCCGATTCGGGTAGTGTTTATAGGTGGATAGTTTCTTGTAGTAAATAACTACAAGTGGGGGGCTCACCACACCCACGACGGGCCAACAGCACGCAGTATTCTCGAATGGTCACCCATCCAAGTACTAACCGCGCCCAACGCTGCTTAACTTCAGTGATCGGACGAGAACTGGTTTTTTCAGCGTGGTATGGCCGTACTTCTTTATAAAACAATATTTAATGTCAAATTAATTTAAAGTAAAATTATATTTGACAATTACACGCTCCGAAAGAGAAAATCACAAATTCTTTATAATAAAAAAGCTTTTATTATTATACTAATGAAAGTTAAATTTTGTTTGACAATTATGCGGTTCTAAAAAGCTTCTTACAGTTTCCTTATAATAAATAACATTTATTCATTACATTAATTGAAAACAAATATTATTTCACATATTTGGTACAATCAACAAAATTTTTGTTTGTGTCACATCTTTTGCGTCCATGAATTGATCTAATCATTATTTAAAACTATACTTTTAGAGCATCCTACACCCAAGAGTTGTTCCAAAACAATAGAGTCAACATTATTAACAATTTTATTGAAAAAAATCTGCCCACATTTTTGCATAGGACTATTAAAATTAAAGGTCAAACCATCGACAACTGAAATTTAGTGATTTTGAATTCTCTTTTGTTAAAGCTCCTTCGGCTTTAACGAACACATTCTCATGACGTGTCTCGTGAGAAAAAAAGGTTGAAAGCAACTTTTCAGATCTGATTTTAAAACAATTTTATTACTAAACATCTTATCGTACCTTGTGTCTTTTTTTAATTTAATTTTTGTATTTGTAACGTCATTTTTCACGATTAAAACAAAAACTACGTGTCTTATCAAAAAATGATTAAGAACAAATTTGTAGCTCTTTTTTGGGTAAACAACTTTTGTTTATTTATTATTTTCGTAGCTTGTGTCGTTTGTCTGAAAATTTCATACTAATATCTGCTGACGGGAAACTTCTTTCACCTCTATTTCTAGTTCTAAAAGAACCGAGTAGAAAATTTGGACCAATTGTAGATAGGACATTATTTAGGCCGAGGTAACATTACATTATCTAATTCTATTAAAAATGGTATGAAAGCAATAATAATTGTTTTTATTATTTGCAGATCACTTCAAGACTTGTTTGGAGGAAATTTATTTTGCAAATGTAGGACCAAATAGCGTTCTACTCCTTGATTCATGGACTGGTCATTGCCCAACTGTAGTAGGAGAAGCAACACCCTCCGATGAAATTAAAAATTTTAAAATTATTCCAACAGGAACAACAGGGAAATTTCAACCTTCAGATGTATTTGGGTTTAGAAATTTGGAAAAATAATGTGCGTCACTTTTCCGATTCTGTTATTTTGATGAATTACGATATCAATTTACATATCAGGAATAATATTATTGAGCTACAGTCTTTGGTGCATAAGCAATTAAACTCGCCAAGATATATATCTTTTTAAATATTCATTATGCAGAAAAACCAGGTAAATTCGAAAATCCGGTGGACTTTAGCTTCGGTGATTCTTGTAAAACACATTGTGACCTGAACGTATTATTTTTGTCTATAAAATATGTATGTATACTTTTTAATGATTTTAATGATTTTGTGGTATAAAAATAGTTCAGGGGTTATACTGTATAAACTCGTATACTTTTTTTTAAATAGTTTTTTATCATTTTCAGCACAACTTTGAAAATATGTAGGGGTGGTTTACCCCCTTCATTTTTTTTTTGAGAAAATTACGTTATTCATCTTTCAACGTATACTTATCGGTATACCCTCTTCAATGCTCTTTTTTTCTCAAAAATACATGAATACCTTCATCCTGTTTTTCGTGTGCAACACGTATTTTCTTCGAATTTTTTTGCTCGATTTGAGACTTATTTTGCAATTTTCTACATCATTGGGGGGTGGTTTACACCCGCCTAATTTTGTATTCATGTTGGATGGACTCTATTTTACTTCCTTCGTTTTAAAACTATTTTTCCAATTGTCTTTGTGTATGGAAAGTATATATTATCAGAGACACCAACTAAAAAGTTTTTAGGGGCAGCTACCCCCATTATTTAAAAAAAAAATTTCTGGCGAAACACGTCAACTTTATTTTTGTCTCAAGTGTGAAATATATATTTTTAAAATGTTTCTCCTATGAATTTAGCAATTTGCAGCACATTTAAAAATATGTAGGGGTGGTTTACCCCCGCGTAATTTTTGTATTCATGTTGGATGGACTCTATTTTTCTTCCTTCGTTATAAAACTAATTTCCCAATTTTTTTTGTGTATGGAAAGTATATATTATCATAGACACCAAATAAAAAGTGTTTAGGGGTAGCTAACCCCATTCATTTTTCTACACAATTTTTAGGGCGAAACACGCCAACTTTATTTTTGTCTCAAGTGCAAAATATATTTATTTTTTATTTTTTATTTTTTTCCTGTGAATTTAGCAATTTTCAGCACATTTAAAAATATGTAGGGGTGTTTTACCCCCGCGTAATTTTTTTATTCATGTTGGATGGACTCTGTTTTACTTACTTCGTTATAAAACTAATTTCCCAATTTTTTTTGTGTATGGAAAGTATATATTATTATAGACACAAAATAAAAAGTGTTTAGGGGTAGCTGCCCCCATTCATTTCTCTACACCATTTTTTTGGCGAAACACGCCAACTTTATTCTTGTCACAAGTGCAAAATATATTTATTTTTTATTTTTTTCCTGTGAATTTAGCAATTTTCAGTGCAACTTTAAAAATATGTAGGGGTGGTTTACCCCCTTCATTTTTTTGAGATAATTACGTTATTCATCTTTCATCACGAGGAAACTTTTCCAGTAGGTTTGGTCGAAATCAATTTTGTTTTTATACACGAAACTATACAATCAACACTTGCTAACCCTATCTTTGAGGGGCTGTTTCACCCCCTTAAAGTGGGAGAATCAAATCGGCGAGGGACACCTGGAGTACCTTCCTTGTTAGCAGATATTGCTTCAGTTACTTCAATTTTTTGTTTTTCGCCACAGATACTTCTAAATAATTTAATTCATTTTAAAGTACTTTACGTAATTCAAATGGATTAGTTACTTCAGATACTTCAGATATAGTTTAGATACTTTTTTCAATACTTTAATTAAGATGATTTCTCTTCTTTCAAACTTGCACAATTCAGAAGACGGCCCTGAATGATTTCAACCAATCAGAAACGTAGATGAAAACTTCCGTTTCCCATAGAGATCAGTAACCAGGTTTCGGTTCCGGATTCATAGATTGCAGTTTGATCTAGTTTGATCCAGTTAATAATATCTTAAAACTTAAAACATATCTGTTGCATACATTGTTGCTTGGAGAATTCTCCAAAATTCTCCATAATCTGAGTGATCAGTTGTTACCTGGTCCTCTGCAACTTCGGCAAATGAAACACTTGATCAAAATTTGTTATTTAAATATTAAATGTTTGTGTTACTCCTGCTCATTTTGAGATTTTGAGCCTTCAAAATCCTCTTTTTTTTTAATAAAGGAACAAACCTTGCGACGCTTACTACTTTCGGATTTAATTCCTTTTGGTAAGATATCTTCTCTTGTTATAATAATCTACAATTGTTGATATTTCGACCAAGAAAATATTTTCATTTTAAATCAAAAATAGTTGAATTGAACCAAAAAATACGAATTTTCAACATAAAAGTTGAATTCTCAACCAACAAAAAATCATTTCCAACAGGAGTTTAATTTTCACCCAAGAAAGATTTTTTAGTCAGTAACAAAAAATCATCCAAAATGTTGCATTTTCAAGACAAAAAGACACGCTTTCTACAATTTTTCATCAAATTGATTCACTTTTTAACTAATTAGTTATATTTTAGTTCACTAAAAAAGATAAAATTTAAACCAAAGATGGAATTTTAATTTAAAAAAAAAACACAATTTTCAATAAAAAAACGAATCAAGCGAAAGGGACGAATTTCCACCAAGATAGTTGAATTTGTAACCAAATGGTCGAATTATTAAACAAAAAAGATGATACTTCAACCAAAGCAGTTGCATTATCATACAAATAATTGCATTCTTAAGCAAGAAATACGACATTTTTAGAAGACAGTTGAATTGTCAATTCAAAAGGTCGAATTTTCTGTCCAAAAAGACGAATATTCAACAAAGCAGTTAAATTTTCGACTAAAAAGATGAACTTTTAACCAAACAGTTGAATTCTCAACAAAATAGTTAAATTTTCATTCAAAAGAATTATTTTTTAACTAACAAAATAAACGAATTTTCAACCAAATTGATGAATTTTCCACTAAAATTACAAATCTTCAACCAAAAAAAATGAATTTTTAAGAAATGTATTCAACTTTCAACCAAAAAATTTATTTTCAACCTAAATAGACAATTTTTTAACAAAATGCTTGATTCCTCAACTGAAACAGGTTAATTTTCAACCAAGTGTTGAATTTTTGAACGAAAAATTTATTATAAACCAAAAAAGATGAATTTTCAAAAACGTACATATATTTTCAACGAAATCATTTTACCTTTAACGAAATACTTGAATTTTCAACTAAACAGTTGAATTTTCAACCTGATCGTTGACTTTTGGAGCGGAAAATACGAAGTTTCTAAAAAAAGTTGAAATTTCAAGCCGAAAATGTGATTTTTAAACAAAAAAGTTAATTATTAACAAAAACGGATTAATTTTTAACCAGACAGTTACATTTTCAATAAGAAATATGAAATTTCTACGAAGAAAGGTGAACTTTTAAAACAAAAAAGGAAAAAAATTGAATGAAATTGTTGAATTTTCAAGCCAAAAAAGCGAATTTTCATTTAAAAAAAAAAACAATTTAATTTTCACTTAAAAAGAATGACTATTTAACAAAATTGGTGAATTTTCAACAAAATATTTAAATTTGGAACCAAATAATAATATTTCGTTAAAAATTATTATTTTTAATTCAAAATTGATCTTTTCCAGTTGAAAATTCAACTATTTGGTTGAAAATCCATATATTTTGTTCCCATTCGACGTTTTTTAGTAGAAAATTAACCTTCTTTGTTAAAAATGCAACTGTTTGGTAGAAAATTAATCTCTTTTGTTGAAAATTCATCTTTTTGGTTGAAAATTCAACTATTCCTGTTGAAAATTCATCATATTAGTTGAAAATTTAACTAATTAGTAGCAAAATAACTTTTTTATTGAAAAATCATATTTTCGAGTTAAAAATTCAATTCTTTTGTAGAGAAATCGTCTTTTTGGCTTCAAAATTCAACAATTTTGTTGAAAATTCGTTCTTTTTTGGTAGAAAATTAATCTTCTTCGTGAAGAATTTAACTATTTGGTTAAAAATGCATGTATTTTGTTTAATTTAGACTCTTTTTTTTATCTGATAAATTGAACATTTGGTAAAAAACTCATGTATTTTGTTGAAAATTCATCTTTTTGGTTGAGGATTCCACTGTTTGGTTAAAAGGTCGGGTTTTTTGGTTGAATTTAATAGGTTGAAAATTCGTTTTTTTGTTGAGAATTAATTTTTAAAAACTGAAAATTTGACAATTCTATTTTTGGTTCAGAAAATTTATTTTTTAGTTTGGCTGAGGGTTCAACTACTTTGTTAAAAATTCGTTTTTTTTTCTTTTCATTCAACTTTCCGGGTTGAAAATTTAACTGCCTTCCAAGCAACTGGTATTTTTGGCTTGAAAACTCAACTGTTTTTGATTGAATTTGAATTTTTTTTGCCGAAAATTCAACTGTTTTGTTACAAATACGTCCTTTTGGATTGAAGATTTATCTTTTTTGGTTGAAAATGAACTTTTTGGTTGGAAATTCAACTGTTTTCGAAAAAATTCATCTTTTTGATTTGAAAGTTTACCTATTTGGTTAAAAGGTCTACTATTTTGTTAAACATCTGTCTCTTTTGCTTGAAAGTTTAGGTATTTGCTTGTTACTGCAATTTTGGGTAAAAATTAATTTTTCTTTGTTGAAAATTCGTCTTTTGGGGTTGAAAATTCATCTCGTTTGGTAGAAAATCTGTTTTGGTTGAAAATTCAACTATTTTGTTGAACATGTAATATATATCGACTTAAAATCTTTAGAGGTCTGTTGGATAGGAATTATCTTTCGTGAAATTTTAAATATACAATTTTTTCCGAGGAGATTATTTAATTGCCAACAACAGGCTGAGAATCAAAGTTGAACTCTTCCCACTGGGCACGAAATTTAAGAACGTAATTGGAACGTCCTAAAAACGTTTCTTGGGCGTACAAATCAAAAGAAGTTATTTGAACGTTTCAAAAACTGTCCTATGTCAAACCAAATAATGTTCTGAAAACGTTTTGTTCCAAAGACGTCCTTAAAACGTCTCTGGAACATTTTATGTTTAAGGAACGTTATTTGGACTGACATTGAACGTTTTTGAGTCGTTCTAATAACGTTCTTTAACGTTTGTTCCCACTGGGTTGAGTTTGGTTATAAATATACCTACTTTGTATACGTTATTAGGCCTATTTTTTAGAAACACAATAAATTCACATGTTTTTCATTAATATAACATAAAAGTTTCGTAATCAAATGTGTATGAGAATTTTCAAAAAGCCTGCATGAAGTGTACGGGATGAGGTAGAAAAGATCGAAAAAAACATTACGTAATATGTGAATGAGCCCCCATATTTTATTATTTTAAATGTAAATGAAATCTCATTTTTTAATTTATTAATTTTCAATTCTATATTTTAAAAATTCAAGAATTTTCAATTGTATCTCTTTAAGATTGTAGAACTATGAATTACTCATCATTACAATTGAAAAGTTTACAATTTTTACAATTTATAATTTAAAATTATGCAAATTTTAAAATTTATCATTTAAAATTCTGTAATTCTGATGATTTACATTTGAAATTTCTTCAATTTGCCAGATTTTGTATTGATAACTCTTGACTTTTGAATTAAAAACATCTAAATTTGATAATTTTTATTTATATTTCGACGCCTCCACTCAATATGAGTCTATGTGCTGACTGAATGGAGGCGTCGATTTGTTTGAAATTGAAGAATCTTCAATGGCTAATCTTAGAAATTCAAGAATTTTCCATTGTTAATCTGCAAAGTTGTAGAACTTTGAATTGTAAATCTTACACGTAAATTTACAATTAAGCATTCTGTAATTCTGAGAGTTTAAATTTGCATTTTGTTAAAGTTGAAAGATTTACAATTGAAAACTCTTGACTTTTGATCTTGAAAATCATCGAAATTTATGATTTTTAATTTATACGTAAACATTCAAAATTACATCTTTCTAAATTATACACATATTAAGAATTAAAGAATCTTCAATTGAAAATCTTCAAGATAGACCCATTTCAAAATGATGTTAGAAATTTTATGATTTGTGATTGATAATTATATGTGATAGTACTTTAAATTCAAGCATATACCCAATGAGAAATTGACTACTGGCGCAGACAGAGTTAAGCCGACGCTCGTTTAAATTTATAACAAAAAGAGGCCTGAAGAAGATGTGTGGACTATAATATCGCTTAAAGGCTAGATAAGCTTTATTTTTCGTATGAATTTCTATACAGTTATTATTTTTCGGCTGAGCCGAAAACACGAAATTATTTAACATCGAAAATGGCTAGTAATGACTTTTTGAATTAAAAAATGCTCCTAGGTGCAATATGATCAAAAATTTTTACTCTGCCAAATTGAACAGATTTCTCTATGAATACGAAAATTATGATAATTTTTTTTATACACAGTTTTTGGCATTGTAAATGCTAGAACTAGTCGAAGATATAAGAGTCATGAGGGGTTCCGAATGCAATACTGATCATTACCTTTTAGTCTCCAAAATAAACTTAGGGCGGGGATGGAGAAGAAAGAGAACAGAAAAAACGAAACAAACGCGAATAAAGATTGAAAATTTACAGAAACCGGAAGTGCGAATAGAGTTTCAAAATAAGTTAAACGAACGCATAGATAGGGCAACTTGGGAAGCGCTTATAAGCAATAAAGATATGGAGGGCGCATGGACTATGCTACGGGATATCATTGTTAAAACTGCAATTGAAATGTGTGGTACGGCAATGGTAGGAAGAAAGTCTGGTGATGCGTGGTGGAATGATGAAATTCAAGCAGCCCAGCAAGAAAAGAAAAAAGCGCACAAGAGAAAATTAAACATCACAGGTCTTAGCGATGAGGAGAGAAATAGACTCGAAAATGATTACAAAGACAAAAAGAGGAAATTTAAACGACTATTCAAGGAGAATAAGGATAAAATCAGAACAGAAGAAGAGAAGAAAATACAAAACAGCTTTGAAGGAATTATGAAACTATTATTTAAACTGATAAAAGAAAGTAAAAGTACAGAGTTTGTCAGAATGAGAAACAGCAAAGGTGAAATGTTATATGATATAGACGGGATAGTAGACGCTTTAAAAAACTCTTTTAAATAATTATTAGGAGGTGAAGATATAGGACAACAGAACTGCGACATAGAACATAATGCATTAGAAAACCCAACTGAAAAAGTCTGTGTCACTGATGTTAGAGATATAATTAAAAACTTAAAAAACGGTAAGACTGCTGGCGTAGACAGTATTAGCGCTGAAATGCTTAAATACGGTGGCGAGTACATACCTCACAGGTTGTGCGAATTGATAAATTTATGTATCGAGATGGGAGAAGTCCCAGACGATTGGAGAAAAGCGATTATCGTACCAATATACAAAAGAAAGGGAGATAAAAGCAACTGCAGTAATTACAGAGGTATCAGCCTACTAAGTACCGTAAGTAAAATATACTCAAAAATACTTATTCGTAGGGTAATGGAAATCACAGAAGAAAAGATATGGCAAGTCCAAAGTGGATTTATGCCAGGAAGCTATGTACAGATCAGATATTTAGCCTAAGACAGATCACAGAAAAAAGCTTGAGAGTAGGAAAGAAAGTTTTCTGTGCATTTATTGACCTAGAAAAAGCATTTGACAAAGTAAATAGAAATAAACTTTGGGAAGTCCTTAAAGTGTACGGAGTAAATGGAGGGCTCCTACAAGCAATAAAAACAATATATACAGGTAGTAAAGCGAGTGTAAGGGTAAATGGGAAACTGAGTGACTGGTTCGATATTATTCAAGGCGTGAAACAAGGATGCGTTATGTCCTCGTGGCTATTTATCATATTCGTGGATAAGTGTCTACGAACTGCCCTCTTGGATGAAGAAGGTGTAGATCTCGAAACAGTCAAGGTACGTGGGTTAGCTTTCGCAGATGACAAGATTGTTATGGCAGAATCAATCGAGGACTTGCAAAGAATGTTGAATAAACTTAATACAAGCATGAAGAACATGGACCTCAAAATAAGCGTAAATAAAACAAAAATCATGGTGTTTGAGGGAAAAAGTGAGAAAACAATATGCAACATTGTCCTAAATGATGAGAGATTAGATCAAGTTGACAAGTACGTATATCTAGGTAGTCTATTCACTAGCGACGGAAAAATAGATGGGGAGTTAGATAGGCGCATAAATAAGGGTAAGCAGGTTATCGGTAGAGCAGGGTCCATCCTAACAAATAAAAACATATCAAAAAAAGCTAAAATGGCCATACATAATTCTATATTCGTACCGACTGTACTATACGGTAGCGAGACATTGACCTGTCAAGAAAAGGACAAGAGTAAAATTAACGCGATTGGCATGAAACCTCTGCGCACAATATGCGGGAAAACACTGATGAACAAAGTCCGAAACGAGATAATCCTCAAAGAATGTGGTACATTAGAGACACTAGTTGACATATCGGAAAGAAATCAATTAAGATGGTTCGGACATGTTGAAAGAATGAAAGATGAACGACTGACCAAACAGGCGTATAAAGGTAAAGTAAATGGCAGAATGCCACGAGGTAGAATGCCGAATGAATGGTTAGAATCTGTGAATGAGACATTAATCCGAAGAGACATAAGAAGCCATAGAAACACTAGAGCTTGCATGAAAAATGCATGGACGTGAAGGAAGCTAGAGAAGTATGCCAGGACACAAAAGTGTGGCGACAACTAGTTTATAAATAGAGTGACAATAGAGTGAATGACGCCTGAGACAAAGACCTTGGATACTAATGGGCCCAAGTGGGGAACCACACATAACAATTTTCTGAGGCTCTTCACTTGGGGTGATCGCTCAGAGATTGATCAGCAACCCGGGTCGGAGCAGTGATGCGGAACGAACGTGTCATTCAAATAAATAACACGAGAATTCTAGATCGATCTAAAAAATCTATACCCCCTACCTCACATTACTCCTTTATAGTACAATGATATATATAGTAAATATATATATATATATATATATAATTTAAAAAAGGGTTAAACAACCACCGCAGGGTCCCACTGAGAGCAACTGCCATATAAAAAAATGACACCGGCTCCCTGTAGAACTGCGGTGAATCACACTTATGGTCACGTCTCACAACCGTGAGATGGGTGGTCACACGGACGATAAAATCACAAGGACAGGCCAGCGAGACCCTCGTGTGTCTTGATGACACGAAGCGACCCAAGGATGACAGCTTTCTGCATCCATCTCGCAAGAGCCTTGGCATATTTTTGGCACGCGGATATGGCTTTAAGGTTACGAACCAGTGATATTTTCGCACATCTGAGAGCACCTATCACAAGGACAATTACTTGTACCGAATGTTTTGGATACAGTCGTTGCAGCTCTCTTTTAAAGTCTGGATACCTCTCCTCCTTTTCTTTCTCCTTGGCAGTGATGTTGTATTCGGACGGAGCCTTGAATTCGATCACGAATATAGTTCGTTTCTCGAAGTCTTGGAGAAAGATGTCAGGCCTCGAGTGTGCAACGTAGACTGCTGTCCGAAAATCGTAGTTCCAGAAAATTTGGCACTTCTCGTTTTGGGCAATTGACTATATACCTATACCTAACACTTATATACCTATACCTAATACTTATATACCTATCTACCTCATACCTATATACCTACCTAATTTATACCGATATACCCATATACACACTACTATTTTCCAACCGAGCAAGTCACGCCTACCCCGAAAGGGAAATGGCTTAATGGTATAATAAAAAAGGTGTGTTAGGATTCAAGTTTATGTTGACACACGGATTTAAAAGGAATGAAAGTTCGGTTCGGATTGGTACTCGATTCACTCGGGTAAAGTGAAAGTTTGTTTCCGATTGGCGTGTGATTCATTCGGTTTGGTTTCGGATTCATTCGGTTTGGTTTCGGATTCACGCTTATTCATTCGGACTGAGGTCGGATTCAGTCAGATTCATCTGATTGAATTCAAGAAGTCCCATGTATTTAAAAGGATTGCAGGCACGAGTTGAAAGATGGATGCCGTATGCGTTCGTATTGAAGTTTGGGATACATGAATGAAGAAAGATTGATAAGTGAGTCTCGGGTCCATTAATTCGGATTGAATTTGGGGTTGAGACATGTATTGAGATTGTGATTTAATTTGGGGTTGAAACACGGATTGAGAAGGGTTGAAGAGGATTGAAAAATTGCTTCGGATTATTTCGGGTTAATCCGAATTGGTTCGAACTGCACAAAAAAATTTCAAAGATAATTACAAAATATCTAAAATGGCGAAAACACGCGCAGCTATAGAAAAGTGCCTGAAAAAATTGTGTATAATTTCACGTTCGTAAAAAGCAGTAATAGAACATTGGCAGTGAAAAGTAGATAAAGGTGCTTGGGTCGTAAGAAACAGGAATAGAAAAACTCGGCAGTAAAAAGTGGACACAATAATAATAATACACGCGCGTGTCCAGTGTTTACTGCCAAGTTTTTCTATTCCTGTTTCTTACGGCACAGTACCGTTGTCGACTTTTTATTTCCAATGTTCTATTACTGCTTTTTACAGACGTGAAATTATATCCACTTTTTTTAGGCGCTTTTTTATAGCTGCGTTTTACTCACCTACGAGATATTTCCACTTTTTATTATCAGCGGCTCATATAGTGAAGAGTATCATGAGAGCTACTCTAACAGTTATTCGCGGAAAGAAAGTTTTGTGGATGTCCCTTTTCTCAAAAACTTCATCTCGGGCCCCACGATCTGGATTTATATTCAACAACAAAGTGTATTTTATAACAAGAAACGTCAAAAACAGAAAATTGGGACCTTTCATACTCGGCTTCCACTTTCTTGGGCTTCCGTCTCGAGCCCAATTTAGAGTGCTTAACAAATTCCGAAGAAAATGTGATACGCATATCGAGAGGAAGGATTATTCTAAAATTCCAGTGCCTAACTTCAATTCCTCTTAGATATTACAGTAAACTTCCTTTTATTTTAAGATCCTTGAAACGTACCCGACCAATTATTTTAAGGCTGTAGGTGCCCCCACCTCTACCGCGATTCGGCAGTTTATTTTTATCAACGACGTTCATTGGCTGCCCCGGCCTTGTATCGCTGCGCTTGCGCTAACCAACTTTTTCAACTGCGCATGTGCCGAAAACCGCAGTCGATTTGAAGTCAATAAATACTATCAATATTAATACAGACAAATACACCCAAAAATTCCTAGAACTGCTGGCCCACGCAGTTTCTCAGCTCAAGGGGCGAGAGACGGTTGCGACTCTTGCCTCGGAAGGGCCGAGTGCGCGAATACCCACTCCAGTATATTGCGCAATATTAGGTATTCCAATTGGAAACGGTTTAGACGGTCCCGATTTGCGCAGTTGAAAAAGTCGTAGTCGGTTAGCATGCCAGTGTTTTTCAAGTGCCTTTCAAGTGTTTTTGTTGACGTACGACAATTTGCCAACTAAAACTCAATATAATAGATCAAAAAACGACTCAAATATATAGTGAATAGTGAAAAAAATATGGAATAGTGAGTTTTCCAACATGGCTTCGCTACCATGCTAGGCTAGACGTGGAAATGGCAGCCGTCAGAAAGGTTAGCATATGTGGGACTGCCACTGCACACGCGTTTTTGGAGAAAATATTCTAAACGTAAAAGTAAATTACAAAGGTCTGAATATTAATAGTTTTCAAGTGTAGAATGCTAGGATAGGTGGAAATGTCAGCCGCCAGGAAGGTTATCACATGGGACTGCAACTGCATACGAGTTTTTATTCTAAACACAAAGGTAATTTATAAAGGTCTCGATAGTAATATTTTTCAAGTGTTTCGCGAAATACAATCAACTATCCGAAATTTGAGGTGAGAGTACCCGTTTCGGATCAAATCGATCTGATTTACTTTTACGTTTAGCATATTTTCTCGAAAACGTCGTGAGACGTATTCCCATGACGTAGTGGAAAAATACTCAATTCAAGGCTTCCCGCTCTTCGGGCACCTTTTTTTCATTGGTCAGCCACTGCCGCGGGCGTGATCGTACAGGGACCGTGGTGGGAGGTGCCGAAACTGCGCAACTTAAAATAAGTGCGTGCAGGGGGGTTAAACTAAGTGAACTTTAAAATAAGCGATCTTTAAAATAAACGGAAGTTTACTGTACTTTTTTTTATTTATGACAATTGCACAGTATGCATCCTCATCATCTAACATTTATTTCTGTAACCGTTCTTCAAGCCGGCTTAAGTCTAATTGAATTAAGGAAAGAAATTTCGGTCAAAAATGATCATAGTAAAAACCATAGCGCTGTAACGTTTTTTAATTCCTCTGAAACGTCATCTCTGGCGTGCAAGTTTGTTTCCCCTAACATTTCGTAGTCAGGAGGTTTCAGAAGTCAATGTTCTTCAACTCTCGGCGAAAAATATTATTTAAAATTTGTCAATGAAGGAACCATGTCTGTTTTTCGTTTTTGACTAGCTAGCACTGGGCCAATGACACACGTTTCTCTGTAATGGAATTTAAGAAAGTTTCACCAGGTCGCAGTAGCATTAAAAGCCAATATCCGAATTGTTCCCAAAAAATTGTATTGAGTTTGAGGAGTAAAAATATTATTTTAAATTTCTGAAAATTTCAAATAAATAATTTACGTTGGAATGCTAAACGCAGAAATAATGTATTTTCAATTCCGTCTTCATGGAAAATGACCTCCTTCTTCGCATAACCAAACTGATGTCATTAAAAGTATTATAGGATAAAAAAGGATAAAATAAAGTTAGGTCAAAAAATAATGTTGTCAGTAGCATTAAAATCTAGTATCAAGATTGATCTCAAAAAATTGTTTTGAGTCTGAGCAGTGAAAAATATATCAAATTTCTGAAAATTTCATTAATATAATATACTTTTGAATGCTAACTATAAATGTGTATAAATACAAGATAACTGGGTGCTAGATTAAGCTGCATAAAGACTTCACGTAATTTATACAACTCCTCTTAGTGTAACACATTAGGTCAAAATATTAAAGATTATTAATTTTCAGAAGGAAAATCCTGATAAAATGTCGGAAGAAGATATGAAAATGAAGGACTACATCTGGTATGTAAAAGACCTGAAAACCCTTTATGCAAATGAAGTATCAGCAAGATCACCTGCCTTTTCAATAAAATTAAAGAAAGATTATATATGGCTAACTGATGAGGTAAAATGGCGTTTATTAATGACAACAGTAGCAGAGCAAAATGTAGAAGAAAACATCAAATACTGTCAAAATAGAGAAAAATCACTGCAGAGTTCCTCGACTGCCATGAGGACGAAAATCCAAGAAAAAGACCAAAAGAAGCAATACATAGCTTTATACGTTCAGTTCGTCACAAAATATTTCGACTCAATGCCAATTCTAAAAGTAACTTTTTCAATTTGGAACCCCGTCGATGGAATAATTTTCAGCAAGAGCAAAAATATCTTAAAGGCAATTACAGGACAGCACTATGGGTTTTGGGACTTCATCAGCATCGACGAATTAAATAAGATGGAAATTCAAAAGCTTATAATCCATTGCCATTTTACAGAAGTCAAACAAGATTTCAAAAACTTCGAAGTCTTGCTGAATAATACATTATTCAGCGATTTGGAATTACATATTAGTGGAAACAAAATTCCAGCTCACAAGATGGTTCTCTCTTTGAGCAGTCCGTTTTTCAGAGAAATATTTGCAGATGAAGATTCCACGACAGCTATAGAGATTCGTGATACTGAAGTTGAAGTCTTTGGAGAATTGCTGCGTTACCTTTATACAGGAAATATAAATGAAATTAATGTTGAAAATAGGAAGCTGTATATATCAGCCACAAAATATCAGATTTGGGATCTTCAGGCTAGTTGTTTTAAAGTCATACAAACAAATTCAACAGGAGATGAGTGGATTCAAATACTTCTGGACTGTTTGAAAGAAGGATGTACGTATTCTGATTTGAATGATTTAGCAAAATCATGCGCAGAATATGTTGCAGGAAATAAGAGAATTATATTGGAGGATTATTTTAAAGATTTTGTTAAAACAGCTCCAACTTTTCTTTTTCATACCTTGAGAGAATTTTCTGAAGAACAAGGTTGGGCTAAATGGGCGATAAAAATAAGGTTTGATACCAACGAAATGTTTGATCCCCCATTGGAAACGATATCTTCACAAAAACATTTTGAAATGTATTTAAACAATGAAACTTTAAGCGATATACAAATTCAAATCGGTGATAAAAAGTATTTCGCACATAAAGTAATTCTAACTTCAAGAAGTCCGGTTTTCAACAAAATGTTTTCCAACAATATGTCGGAAACCATTTCGGGTGTGGTTAAAATCGAAGACATAAAGTCTCAAGTCTTCTATGAATTATTGCGATTTATGTACACGAATGAAATCAAAGAAAGGAATGATACCGTGGAGGAGATTTTGATTGCAGCTGATAAATACGAGATAGATGATCTAAAATCCATTTGTGAGAAAATTCTGAAGAAAAAAGTGAATAAACGCAACTGCTATAAGGTAGTACAATTTGCCGACGATCATAACGCTGAAGAGTTGAAGAAGTTTTGCCTTTATTATATAATAACTAATCATTGCATACAAGGATTTTTCTACACACCTTTGTGGGAATTTGGCGAATATTATCCACATTTAATTTTTGAAATGCTTAATATAATATATAGGGTTTCCAGTGTTGTGTAAAGGAGATGATATGTTTGGAACAATGTGTGGAAAGTAACATATTTCCGGAAAGAGATTTCGCTTTTTATATTCTGAATTCTAAAAGCTCATACTAATAAATTGATAAATAAAACACTCTATGAGTTACTATGATCAAATGTACGCATATATTAAGATTTAAAAGAATTTAGAAATTTATTCTTCAAAAGTATTATGTAATTTAGTTGCGTTAGACAATAAAGAAAATCATTTTATATAATTATTTGTTTTTAATAGAAAAGAGGAAGTTTTCGTCGAAAAGAAATACTTTCGATATTGCGTGGTTATGTTCAGTTATTCATTTCACGACTTTGCCAAATTCATTCTGAGGTGTCCGTGATTGATTTTTGAGGTTCGAAAATCCATAACTAGTTAAATAGATACTGAACATTAAAGATGTATAGAAAGCGATTTCATTGGATTGAAGAAAATGAACAGCAATCATGAGAACATGAATATCAATAATCATAATGCGTATAATTCCCTGCAAAACTTCCTTCTGTGGGGTGTCGCTCACTGATAGATACGTGTGTCGTTTCACTACTTCGAAGATACGATAAGAATATTACAAATATATTACATCTACTTGAGTTTTAGAATAATATTTATTTTATTATATTGCAAAACATAATGAACATAATGAAACTCAGGCTGACATAACACTCATATCACTCATAAAACTATGAAAAACTTTAGAGTTAACTATTATGCAAATTTAGATACTACCCAGATAACAATGTGCTCACACCTTGCCCGCATGGTGTTTGCACGCGTGTCGACCGATCGGCACGATGTGAGGGCAAGAGTGCAGACATATGTGTGCTCATATGCGTCGCACGCGTGTCGGCACGTGCGTGCCAGCGTCGTGTTAGCATGCACGTGTTTTGAGTTATAATTATTGAAAACAAGATGTTAAAAATAACATAAGTAACAGAAAACATTGTATCACGTTTTTAAGAAGAGACTCTTGTGTTGAAAGTTGTTCTTTCACAACTGATGATGCAACAGGTGTTGATTCCAAAAGCGACATACACAAAATTATTCCTGCTACATCTTAAATAATGAATTAGCGAGAAATATATATTTATCTGAAAATATTTTTTTATTTCGAACAATTTAAATTATTCAAAACAGAGCGTTTATTCAACACCTTTGTTAAAAAACTAAGGGATTTTAAAGAACACTATACTTTTGAATCTTCTAGTTAATTACTTTCAATTGTTTTCCACGTTGCATATTTTTAATCGTTCTACTTCTGAGATTTAAGAACTCAAATCTCAGAAGTAGAACGATTGAAAATGTGCATTGAAAAACTTGTTTTCGATCATTTTAAATCTGAATATAGTAAATATATTAAAAAATAGTGAAGAAGATATATTGAATTTTTGTATTGCGAAGCAATTTAATAGAAACGTTATGACAATCGCCAAGCGACAGTTGCTAATGCTTTGACGTTTAATTTTGAAAGGTCTGTGCACAAATGTGGGGGAAGTACAAAGCCTGAGGCGCGCTTAAACTTGCAAGCGAAGCGAGCTCCGCGCGACAAGAATGTGCCCCGCGCAGCATAGAGAGCGAGTTGTGCATTGTTAAAATAGTGAAAACAGGAAGAAAGAAGAAAGTAAATGTATAAGAGATAGATATAGACTATTCTAGACACACAAGCCACAGTTTTTAAGAAACTGTATAATTAACTGAGTAGGATGGCTATTTGGGTTACACAAAAAAGTCTCCACGCAGAAAGGAGGATACATTTTTGATTTAATGAGTGATTTCTCAAGCATTTTCCGTTGGTCTAGAAATCGAGGGCAAGCCCAAACGAAATGGTTAATGTCCTCCGTTTCATCTCCACAGGGACATGAGAAGGAGTCTGTAAAGTTGACTCTGGCAAGGCTATCTGCTAGTGCGTAGTGATTACTTCTTAAGCGTGATATATTAACTATGTCACGTATACTTAAATTGGTATCAAAAAACCAAGATTTGGGGGATTCAGTGAAGTTAAATTTAAAATAGTAAAGGCCTACATTTCTATTTTTACTCTCATTCATTAGGAATATATTAGAGGTTTTTACTAATTGAGTTGAGATTAATTCATAAAGTTCTGTATGAGGGACTCTGTCATCCAAAGAAGAGCCATTAGTATATTACCAAAGTCATTACCAAAGATTCCCTTATGGCCAGGAATCCAGTAGAAGTAAATTAAAATGTTTTGAGATTTAGCTAGATGGAGGAGGTTTCTGATTTTATAGATGTAGAATGAGTTAGATTTTAGGTTGTTGAAGTTAAGACAAGAAGAAAGGACACTTCGGGAGTCAGAGCAGATAACTGATGGGGATAGTTTCTCACTTAGTATGGTATTAAGGGCCTCGCAAATGGCAATCGCTTCAGCTGTATAGATAGAGGCTAAGTGGAAAAGTTTATGTTTATTAAAAATCTGGATTGAGGGGCAGGTGATGCCGATTCCTGTATGTTGGGTTTCTGTTTTCTTTGAGCCGTCTATGAAGTTCCTAAATTCTAAATTTGGATGAGGACTTTTTTGTAATTTTTCACCCAACTGAAAGTCAATGTTGGGATCTTCAAATTGGATGGAGTAATTAAGGAGATAATTTATAGGGGTGGCGGAGTAAATAATGTGGGGGGTATATTTTTGTAAGAAGACGAAAGTGTTGAGGAGTGGGAAAGATTGGCGAAGATTGAGTTTGTCCTTTTCTTGTGTGCACTGGTCTAAGTGGTAGAGTAGTTGGAACAGAGGGTGGTTTTCAGTCGAAAAGATTTTTAGGATAAAGTTTCTGTTAAAAAATTTTATGCGAAAAAATAAAGGTGGTTCTTTCAGCTCCGCAAACATTACTGGTATAGGGGTGGAAATACGGAATCCTAGGATAAGTCTTAAAACTTTATTTTGTAGTTTGCAAATTTTATCGAACATTTTGGTGTGGTAAATAGATAAGGCTTGACAGCCATACTCTAAAACACTTCTAATTAGAGAATGGTATAACATGCGTAAGGCTCTAGGGCCGGAGTCCCACCAAGTCCCTCTCAAAAACTTGATAATGTTGATAACTGGTTCCAGTCTCAGAATGAGAGCTTGGAATTGGGGTTCCCAAGTGAGGTGCCAGTCAAAGACAATGCCTAGGAATTTCGTTTCGTGTACAGGGAGGATAATTTGGTTGTCTAGTGTGAGGTATGCATCAAATGGAAGGGATTCCTTTTGAGTGAAGTACGTCAGTTTGGATTTGATGATAAAGATGTTTAAGCCTCTGGATTTTAGGATATTTGAGAGAATACCCAAACTTTCTTGCAAGATGTAGATACATTCTCCTAGATCGCGTGAGGTGAAGTAAATAACAATATCATCTGTATATTGCAAAATTTTGCAGAGTGGGTGGAGATGATTGTGCAAGCCTAACATATAAATGTTATAAAAAACAGGGCTTGATACACAGCCTTGAGGGAGGCCTCTACTAAATTTATACGGTCCTATGTTTTTATTGTTGACTCTGAAGAATACTTCTTTATCTGAGGTGAGATTTTTAAAAAATTTGCAATATTTCCATGGGACACCTAAATTGGCCATGTCGTTGATTAGAATGTCAGGAATGACTCTATCATAAGCTGCTTCGACGTCCAGAAATAAGGCTGCTGTGTATGAGTTATTAAGAAATGCTGTGTGTACTTCGGTAGAAAAAATAGCAAGACAGTCAGCACAGGATTTATTCTTACGGAATCCAAACTGAGAAGGGGGAAGGACCAAAGAGTTCTCAAGCCACCAGTTCAGTCTGTTAACCACTAGTCTTTCCATGAGTTTCAGAAAGCAGGATGCCAAGGCAATAGGACGGAATTTTTCCGAATTGGGTTTTCCACTTAGAAAAACCAAGAATTTGTTCCAGTGATCTGGAAAGGAACCTTCAACCAAGATTAGGTTATAAATGTTTAACAGATGTATTAGAGTATTTTCTGGAAGGTTTTGAATAACCTGAAAGTTGATCTTATCTAGTCCCGGGGAGGACGTGCTTTTAGAGGTGGCAATGGCACGATGTAACTCTTGAGTATTAAAGGGTTCACTCGGGAATTTAGAGACGTTAGGGTTGGGAATGCCATCGAAGTTGGCGCTGGTTGTTGCCTGAGCAGGAGGCGAGTCCGGGAGAGGGGTGACAGAAGGGAGGTCTGAGGGGGGTGAACTGTAGTCACAAAATTGATCTATGAATTTTTCCATCTTTTTTACTGATTCATGATTAACGGGGGAAGTCAAGGGAGGAGGGTTAGTAAGGAGTCTTGTGTCGAAAGCCACGAATCTTGTTCCAGATATCCGAGATTCGGGAAGTTCAAGTAATGGATTCGCAAAAGGATCTCCAGCCGGAGATTTTGGTTTTTTAAGGTTTTTGTGGCTTCAGCTTCGAATTTCTGAAGGTCTAGGTAATTTTCAAAATTGCATTTATGTCTTTACCTTCCAAGCTCGGCTCTTCTTAATCTCTCCTGCTTCGAGCAATCCTCGTTCCACCACGGTGGAGAATACGGATAATCACGTTTTGGTACATTGTCAATTTTAGGGCCGGCTATGTGAAGGGCGTTAACAATCGTTTCAAATAGGTGATAATATGCTTGAAGAGCTGAGAAAGGATTACAGTTATTTTCGTTTAAAACAAAGTGAGTTTTTTCAAGGGTTTCCTGAAAAATATCCCAGGAGACTTTTTTTAAGTTATATTTGTGCGAAAAGAATTCGTAATATGAGCAAGGGATATCAATAGTAGTTGAAATAGGTAAGTGATCACTACCCATCTTATCCCCCTCTACTTTCCAGGAACGTAGAGGATCAAGGTTACTTTTAGCTCGTCTATAGTGAGGTCTCTGGGAATTCCCTTAATAACACCAATACGAGAGACCCTGTAGTTGGGAATGAATGCGCTACGCCTGGGGCATATAATATGCAGGTTATCAACTATGCGGTTGGCGCCTTCACCTGAGTTGCATAAGACGGTAAACCTACTCTTTCCGTTTTTTTAATATCAACCACCACGTTATTAAAGGTTTTGTATAAGATTTTGCCTATATTACAGGGGTCAATAGGATTTTCTTCCCCCGAATCAACTTCGATAGAGTAGGGGCCTCTATTAGAGCGAGAATACCTGTTTTTGAGCCTTGGCGACCGAAAGGATTTTGGGGTTGAGCTGGACTCGGTGTGTCTGACTTTGCTGGTGATGAGTGAGTTGTTACTCTCTTTAATTTCGTGACTTTTGCTTTTAATAGCAAGACTCGTTTTGACGGTAGTGAAGGGAGGATTTTGATTAGAGGGATGAGGATTGGGAGAACCCTCGATTTCTTTTGGATCCTGGTTAGAGGTCTCCTGGTTTAGGAAGGAAGTTTGGTTTGTTTCCATATTTTCGTCAATTATGGTACTTTGAACGTTATGAAGGTTAGGGGTTCCAGACTGCGTGGAGTTAAACTCAGCTTGAAGGTCTTCCATGCCCAAGTTCAATACATCCTGGTTAATTTCACCATCAGTAATGTCCCCATCAACAGACCCCATGCTCCGAAAAACACGCAGGCCGCAAGCGGCCGGCACAAAAGCGAAACACCCACCTGAACTTTGTGAGAAGATAACAGGAACCAAAGCAAAAACAATACAATCTTCTGGCAGGGAAAGCTTCTTTCCTTCAAAACTAAGTCAGCAGGATACTCCAATGACATAGATACAATTTCCCGAACATAACCTCTTCACTGACACTTTACCGCCCGACGGCCATCGACCGAATCCACTCTTTCTTTCGGCTGTCTGCTAACGACTCGGTCTTCCAGTCTATCGGCGTTGAATAAGGTATTTGCGACTAACATGCTTGCTGTCCCGGTTCTACTCTACTCGTTTGGAGTAGTTTCATGAGCGAAGCACGAGCTTGCGGCCCTCGATATCACAACGCGTAAGATCATGCATATGCGGAAGTGCTTGCATATCAATTTGTCCGTTCTGCGATTATACATCCCACGTTGTGCGGCGAGCGCGGACTTCTGAATCTCCAATTTCTTCATAACCGAATTGCTCTGGGTACAGCTTACATCGTTGTAAAACGAAGAGGTCCTCTCCTGAAATGGTCAGGAAACACGAGATCATTGGCATAGAAGCGTGCCTTTACAAAGCCGCCGAGCAGGCGGCCGAGACCCTTGGCCTGCATTTCAACGTCAGAATTAATGAAAATGCATTACTCCATCTAGATGCCTCTCTTCTAAAAGTCGCAGTAAAGAAAGCAATGGTTGAAAAATTCCGCCAACTGCTCCTCCAGAAGAAAATGCACGGAAACTTTCACAGAAATGTAGATCAGCCCTTGTGGAAGGAGCCAACTTTTGCTTTCCTCAGATCATCAGGACATAATTCAGGTAGGGGGGTTTCATTTTCTCGTGCCAAGGTGGTGTCATTTCCACCTTAGAATACCGCGACCGCATTTTGCGTTAAGTGGTTCCCGGCTATAGGTGCAGAACGTGTCATGCACACGTTGAGTACCTAGAGCACATACTATCCAAGTGTCCCACTCACGCGTCGTTCTTACGGCGTTTTCTGGAACTGCGATTTTCGGAAAGCAGTCTCCATTGCACACTCTGCTGCAGTGACTGTACCCAAAATATTCGGTTAAAATAACTGTCCTTGTGATCGGCGCTCTCGGAGGTGCGAAACTATCACTGGTTCGTAACCTCAAAGCCATACCCACGTGCCAAAAACATACTAAGGCACTTGCGAGATGGATGCAGAAGGCTGTCATCCTTGGGTCGCTCCGTGTCCTTGAGACACACCAGGGTTTCACCGTATGTCGTTGTGATTTCGTCGTACCCATCTCACAGTCGTGAGACGTGGCCATAGGTGTGATTTAACGCGGTTCTACTAGGAGCCAGTTTCATTTTCATAGATGACAGTTGCCCCCAGTCGGACCCTCCGGCGGTTATTTGATCTGTTTTTTAAATTGTGTGCGTGTGTGTGTGTGTGTGTGTGCGCGCGAGTGTGTGGTTAAAAGTTTGTCCTAAGGACAACCGCGGGATTTCGCCGGGAGCGGGTGCTACTCTGAAAAACTGCACCCGCTCTCAGCTAGCAGTAAGAATATCAAGTCTCTGCCGTTGGGAGTCTATAATCTCATCAAATATTGCTGGTGTCAATGTCTCGATGTACCGAGGTTAGATGATTTTAATAACATGATGTATCAGCTTTCTGATTCGATTTTCTTTATTATATTGAGTCAATCGACCCAATTTGCACCTTACTTTGGTGACATCCATATCTAACCTGATCTTCCACGGTGGATCCCTTCCTGGGGCAAAGACTGCATTTGAAGGCTCAGTTCTGCGGCCCAATGTTGTAACGGCTGCCACAGCTGCTATAATACACAAGAGTTTGCACTTCTAACGCAGTTAATGTTGCATTCAAATGCATAGGTCAAACCTTGCTATTTTAGGTGTTCTATATTAGTGCACGCAGATCCTTTGTGACGTTCATCTTGGGTAGAGAATGCCTTTGTGTTGGTTCTACATTTCCGAACTCTAGTAAAGCAGGACCAAAATTTCTTTCAAGGTGCTGTAGCTTTTCTGAAATTGCGCTGTTTACATCAACGTTATTAATGTCCGAATGTGGTTCCAGTGGATCCGGTACTTGATGAGCATTGTCCCTAGTACCTATGCCTTCAGCTACAATCAGGTCTTCGTTTTCCATATTTTTCAAAGGGAGTTAATTAATAGGAAGCTGCTGTTCCACTTCCAATTTGATGACAGTCGAAAGCAATCTGTTTACAGATATTGAGCATTTTTGGACTGTAAGATTCTGCTCATTTATTCTTGTGGCTAGCTCTGGGTACTTAAGTAAGAAGAGTCGATGGTATTCTCTCCTCACACTTTGCTCACTTTTCTCTGCCAAAAAATAAAGGCGCATAACATCTCTGTTCACGTGGTATGTCCATTTTAACGGCCTTTTTGGTTGCTGAACCTCTGCTTCTGCCTCTGGTTGAATTAGGCCATCTGCCTCTGAAGGATGTGGTAGGATGAGATCATCATCAGGTTGAGCAAGAACATCAATTGCCGCTGCTTGATCATGTGATGTGGCTTCCTCTTACTGATGTTCGTTGTTGACGTTTTTCGACATAAAATCAATCTGCTGCTTAATATCGATTGCTTGGCCTTGTGAGATAGGTAGATTACTTCTGATGTCCTTCATATTATGATTAGTCTTTGAACTGAAACTTCCTGTATGTAAGGATACTCTGCAGCAAACTTCGTCCTGAAGTTGTATCCCTTTTCGCTTCTGGTTTGATATTTCGCACTTTCATAGTATGTATACCATTAAGCCATTTCCCTTTCAGGGTAGGCGTGACACTACCCGATTCGGGTAGTGTTTCTAGGTGGATAGTTTCTTGTAGTAAATAACTACAAGTGTGGGCTCAACACACCCACTTTCATGGTAGAGACGCAATAATTCCTCTTTCATTGTGATATCCCACTTGATGCTCTTCCACGGTATTTTTGTTGAGTAGGTTGGCTGCAAATTACTAACGCTAGCTAAAGCATCTTCAGCAGGCACAGTTGATGTTCCACTGTTCACCGTTTGTCGCAGATGTTCTTGCTGGCCAGCTGTTTGATTAGTGAGGTCTGCCTGACCATCTCGGAGCTCACCATCACCAACGTCCCGCATGCTGTGGTCACCAGTGGTGGCTCCAGGGGCGCCCCGACAATCCTCGGTAACCGACAAGCGTTTCCATTATAATCTCCATGATAATCTCCATGATAATTTATTGATTTTGGTGTTCCTCTTAGTCCCTTTCCTCTTCGTTCTCTGTCTGCTTGGCATATAAGACCCTATCAATAGCAATGCTACAGCCAACATAGCCGTCAAAGTCATGAGAGGAAAGCTCAATCCCTACCGCGATGCGAACGCGAGAACACCATCGGTAGGGTTATTATTTTTTTTTTATCTTTTTCTTGGGTGAACCCGGTTTTTCATCATCAGCCACGGTAGGGTTACCAGACGCGCTGATTTGTCAGCAAATGATCTGATTTTTTACCCTTGGCGCTGATGTACTGATTTTTCATGAAATGTGCTGATTTTTACCCGAAACGGCGATTTTTTGCATTTTTTTACATATTTGCGTTTTTTACATGCGTTTTTAAAACATTTTTCCTGGTAACAGAATGTCAAATAACAAATCGTAATTAATCTTTATCCTAATTTCCAGCAGACTCAGCACTATTTCGTCTATTTTCCTGTTTGACATGATCAATGTTTATCTGCCTACTTCGTCAAATCGGATTAATTTTTTTTTTTTAATGCCGTTTGGCTAGGTGAGGTTTGGTTACCTACTTGCTGTGTGTGTGTGTGTATGATGGGGGAGGGGGTGCAGACGGACATGTCCTGATTTTTCACGAGACCCATCTGGTATCCCTAAGCCACGGACTAAGTCAAGTGCCTAATGAGAATATTATGTTGGCCCACCTTCCACCCACAGGCAATCATGACACCTGTACTTCGCTACTAAACACGGTCGCGGAACGCGGCAAGTTATTAGCAGATTCGTTGGTGTCAGTCGTTTCGGAACTCTATAATTATTCTGCTTGCGCATTCGTCATAAGTCGCAGGTATATACACTCGCCCATCTATATGGGTCCGACAATCACCCTATGAGGATCCAACATTCATCCTGGAGAGCCCGTTTATAAAAAAAAAATTGATTAGCGGTTCGAACTCGAAAGTTCATTGCCTCACTACCCGATTCGGGTAGTGTTTCTATGCTGCTTAACTTCAGTGATCTTACGAGAACTGATGTTTCCAGCGTGGTATCGCCCGTTTATAGGGATTGTAAATATTAAACAAAAATTTCTTAAGATCCCAGAAAAAATGTTAGTTGATTCTTTACTTTACAAAATTAATTTTCGGAAAATATTTATAAATATTTTAAAACATTTCAAATGATTTCCCAAATTTTCAGAAAAGTTTGTAGAAGATTTTAAAGAAAAATATTGCAAAGTTACAAAATTATAGAAAAAAAATCAAATAAGTTGAAGAGATCTTTAGAAGTTTTGAAAAGATACAAAAATAATTTGAAACCTAAGGAGATTTCGACAAATTTAAAACAAAATGTAGATGTTTTAATATTTCGAAACAAAAAATTTTGTAAGGTTTCAAGAGAATAATAGTATATTGTGCACCAAGGCAGCGAAGTAGTCTTTTTACGGCCGAGCGTGAGTTTTTGCAAACACGCAAGACCGTAAAAAGACTTCCCTGCTTCGGTACACACGATATTTTATGTATAAGAGTATAGAGTATGGTTTCCGAGTTTTCTCATGAAATTACGTCTCAGGTTTGAGCTTATTTCAAAGGGGCAAGTACCGCGCAGAACAGTGCGCGTGGGTCGAAGTAATTTTTTTTTAATTTTGCAGAATTTTTTTCAAAATTGTATGAAAAATTCAAATCATTTTAAAATATGAAATTTTAAAAAGAATAAAAAAATTTAAAACCATTTTAAATAACTGAAAAACAAAATGTAGATTTTCCCAGATAACAAAATGCGCGCACAGTGCGAGCGGTACCGCTCGCACGCATGCGGATTAATCCTGCACGCATGCCTTCACCGCGCCACGCAGATGCGTCATCATATGAAACGCATATCGCTCGCACGTCGTGAAGGTCGCACGTGTGGCTGTGAAAAGCGAGCTTTATGCGTCTCGTAAAACTACATTGTACAATGAAACTGTACAACTTTGTACTTCAGGTATACTTTAAGGTAATTGGAAAAAACACTCGTTGTTGCAAATTGTGTCAAGTATTAGAGAATTAATATAAAAACTAAAAGTTCACCTCTACTGAAATGGAGGTTATAAACCTCGTAATTTCAGCACCGATAGAAAGACAAGCTTGGACTTGTGAAAGTGAAAAAAACTCATTTCAGATCACAAGACTTTAAAAATAAATATTAAATAAATTACCTGTCAGATTTCTTATCAATTTTAAACGTTTTTTTTTCAACAAAATTCACAGACCGTGATAAAAACACGCCGCACACTGCATCATAAACAACTGATTATGAACGACCTAGTCTAACCAACAGAAAGAAACGACATGTTGAAGTTTATTCCAACCACGTAATCACGCGGGAACATTACAAAATTCCTTTAATATAATAATGGTCTAATTAATTTTAAAACATTTGAAAAGTTGTGAAAGTAATTTCAACACATTAGTTTAAAATGTTTAGTTCGTAAAAATGTTTGTGAAAAGGTTTTTAAATTAGTCTGTCAACATCAGTAAATTAAAAATACTTATAACATTTAAATTTATATTTCAGATGTTTTTCATATCTTTTTCTGTAGTAAATTGACCCTAATTATTTCTACAATAATAATAATTTACATTATTATTATCAAAAAATTGGCTTCATAACATTACATGTATAAATGGATGCCTTTCACCACATACGTGCCTCTCGCATCGTGCGACGCATAATCCTCGCACGTACGTGCTTCTAACAAAATGCGACGCATATGCACCACACCCTACACGCACCTGCGTGCCTCGCATGCCGTGAGGGTAACGTGCCTCGCACGATTGTTATCTGGGTTTGAAGATTACGAAATAATATTTCGATTTTTTTAACGAGTTTGCAAGGTATCATGATAATAAAAAAATTTCTTAAGATTCCTGGGAATATTTAAGTTTGTTCTTTTTAAAACATTAGAAAAGATTTCCAAAATTGTATTTAAAAATCCGGAAGATTTTAAGACAATTTTAGGAATAATTCCAGTCAGTTTAAAAGTTAATTAGGAATTTTTAAAATTTTTAAGAGATTGAAAATACATATTTTAAAACTGAAATATTTCCGAAAATTTGTAAGAAATTTTTTTTTTTTTCAAGTGACAAAAAGTTTGCAATATCTTTTAAACTGACACAAATTACTATTCCTAAAATTTTGTTGAATCCTGTAAAATAAAAAACTAAATACTTTTTCGGCTCATCTGAATCTTCAAAAATATTTCCGAACTTTCTCGAGATACCTAGGAGAATTATATTTATATAACTTGAAAGCAAATAAACTAGGGTGACCAGATGCCCAAGTAGAAAAATAAGGACATAACCCCCCCCCCCCCCCCCATAATAAGATCAAAATTAAATTTTTGTTTGGATTATCAATTTTTTTTAAATGTTTATTTGCATATTTTCCAGAATCTCCGATGAGGGAAAAATATAAAACGCGATCGTGGGGAATATTTTATGAAAAAAGGTAAATTTTGTCTTTTGACCAAAAAGTAGGACATTTTATGGGTTTTCCAAAGTTTAATAGGACAAGCAAGCGAAAAGTAGGACATGTCCTCCTAAATGAGGACGTCTGGTCACCCTAAAATAAACAAAGAAACTTCAGAAATAAATAGTTAACAAAAATTTTGTTGGTTGAAAATTCAACAATTTTTTTGGAAATTCGTCTTTTTGGCAAGGAGCCGACCGAAAGTTTCGTTCCATTTCGTTATTGATAGAAACAAATAATTTTTCACTAAACTTTGAACTGCTATTTCTAGATTTGGACGAAATTAGATAATATCTGAAATTATACATTAATGATTGAATCAAAATTATTTTGTTTAATTGTCAGTAACGAAATGGAATGAAACTTTCGGTCGAGACCCTGCTTTTTGGTTTGAAAATTCATCTCTCTTGGTAGAAATTTCATCTTTTTTTAATAAAATTACAACTATTTGGTTTAAAATTAAAACCCTTTTGGTTGGTGATTCAACTATTTTGTTAAAACTTCGACTTTTTGGATAAATTCAACTCTTTTTGATTTAAAATTAAGATCTTTTTTAATTTTAATATGAACTATTATCTTATTGTTGAGAACCCTGGCGGACCGAACGAACGGAGCGGATACGCTACAGCGTATCCTTATAGTATCCACATCGTATACTCTCCGTGTCATGCAAGAAAGACTCATTTAAAAAGAAAGATGAACATTTCACTTGTTGAAATTCGGATTCTACGTGAAATTTTGCGTTAAAAGGTCACGGAGTAATCGCAATAGTTTTTCTTGCAACATTAAAAACTTTTAAAAAATATAATACTTATCGATAACGTGGGCTGAAGGTGACTTCAAACGCATCGTCGACGGATAACTCCTATTAAGGCCATGTGACGAGTGGGTCACGTGACTGGATTCCTACCTTACCGATATTTTTTTTATTTGTTAACTTATTTTCACACGAATAGCCACATCGAGTTGAAAATTTGGGATAATAAATAAGAAGCACTAAGAAAGGCGGGTCTGGTCCTAAATTTTAATAATCATGAAAAAAGCAAAAAACAAATTATTTACAAAAAAAAAACTTTTTTCATAATTATTAAAATTTAGGACCAGACCCGCCTTTCTTAGTGCTTCTTATTTATTATCCCAAATTTTCAACTCTATGTGGCTATTCGTGTGAACATAAGTTTACAAATAAAAAAAGTGTCGGTAAGGTGGGAATCCGGTCACGTGACCCACTCGTCACATGGCCTTAATAGGAGTTATCCGTCGACGATGCGTTTGAAGTCGCCTTCAGCGCACGTCATCGTTAAGTATTATATTTTTTTAAAGTTTTTAATGTTGCAAGAAAAACTATTGCGATTACTCTGTAACCTTTTAACTCAAAATTTCACGTAGAATCCGAATTTCAACAAGTGAAATGTTAATCTTTCTTTTTTAATGAGTTTTTCTTGCATGATACGGAGAGGATACGATGTGGATACTATAAGGATGTAGCGTATCCGCTCCGTTCGTTCGGTCCGCCAGGGAATTTACTTTTTTGATTGAAAATTAAACTACTTCGTTAAAAGTTAAACAGCTTCGTTAAAAATTCCTTTTTTTTGAAGATTCATATTTTAGGGTTAAAAAGGTAAACTGTTTTGTAGAAAATTCGTCTCTTTTGGGAAATATTTAATCTTTTTTTTATTAAAAATACAACTGGTTCAAAATTAATCTGTTTTAGTTGAGGATTCAACTATTTTGTTGAAAATTTGTCTTTTCTGGATAAATTGAACTGCTTGATCAAAAATAAAAATCTTTAGGATTGAAATCTTACCTATTACATTTTTCTTTGCGAGTTCATCTTTTTGGTTTGAAAATTCAAAAAACGGGTTTGTTCGAGAATAAGATTAAAAAAAATAATATATAATAGTACTTTTGATGACTTTTTTTAAAGAGTTCCAAAATACTTTGAAAATGGATTCTAAACGTTGGAAAAGGATACTAAATAAGAAAAAACTTTTTTATTTGAGAAATATGTAATGCTATATTTCTGAATACATTTACTCACACTTATAATCAAAAACTTCTTCAACAAATCTTTACACCTATAATTTTATATTCTATAAAAATCTATAAACAAACTGTAATATTTCACCGTCATATAATTCGGTTGCGCAGACCTTGGAAAAAAATCAATCTAATTAATCCAAAATCTCCTAGACATTATGTATAAAGAGAGAATCGATTTTCTCCAATTTGATCAAATTTACGTATTGGATATAAATGTACCAATTTACAAAATTTAATAGTAAACTAGTGGTAAAAGTCCTTATAGTCGATTTTCACTTTAGCTTTGGAATTTCGTGCCTTCACTCATTTTTTCCTTTTTTTCGAAATCAAATCAATTAAATATGAATCCAAAAAACTCTAGATCCCCTAAATATTTCTCAAAAAATTCCAGTTTGAATATTATCCAAAATTTCTCTTTCCAGAGAGCAATTAAATGAAACAAAATATAGAAATGGTAAATATATTTCTTTTTCGTAAAAATTCATTATAAAAGATTTTCATTTATAGAATAGAAAGGCGTTTTTCTTGACCGAGTGATTTCATTGCACGTGCTGTTAATTATTATCAACGTCCTATTTACATCGCAACTTAACCTTAAACTCTATTGATAATTGAGTAAAATTCGATGCTGATCAGATCCAACATTCTTTCCTGACTTCGAACTGTGTCTGGGAAAATTCCTAGTTTTTTCGCATCCTTTTGTCATTTGTGACTGAACAATCTAATCTACAATCAGAAGTACCCCATTGAACATTTTTAATATCCCCTCTCCCTTTTCAAAAAAATTGCAGCCTTCTTTAAAATTCCCCTTTTTTAATTTACTTCTTAAGCAAATGTCTCATGTCTTTGCTCTGTTTCGTCAAAGTTATGTCCGCCGTTTCCGTCTTATCAGTTATATTATCAAGGAGATCATTTTGTGAGTCAATTTCCTCAGAAAGTCCGATAGCTAATCCTTTCAATCTAGCAAGCGAGCCGCTCATTTCGTCCAGATTTTTTTCTAGGACAGCGCTAACATTATTTGTCACTGGTTTGTAGGATTCCTCTTCTTCAGAGAGGCCTCTAAGTCTGAAGGAAGGATGCTCGCCTCCAGAAAGATGGTTTCTACTTTGCTCTAAGGAATCTGTGAGGCTGATTGAAGTCGTCAGTGGAAGGCTGGTTGAAACGTCAGGAATTTTAGAAGCCGAGGGCGTTGGAACGTCTATCGATTTTCCACTAAGGTAGTTTTTTAAACTACCAAAGACGCTTTTTATGCCCTGGATATGCTTCTGACTAAAACGCAAAGTAGTGTTGATGTCGTCCAATCGCTTTTCGGTTCGCTCCAGTTGTTCTCGTTGTCTTATCAATTCCTGTAAAAAAATAATGGAGAAATTTATTAATAAAATTAATATTAATGCAAATTGTTTGTATTTCATAGTATGCATTATTTAAAATAATAGAAAAGGGCAGTAGTGGCAATATTTTTGATGATTTATGAAAATTCGTATCTTAACTTCAGAATTAATACATAATATGTGTGTACTATAATATAAAATTGATTAGCAGTTTGAACTCGAAAGTTCATTGCCTCACTACCCGATTTGGGTAGTGTTTGTAGGTGGATATTTACTACCAATGTGGGCCCACCACACCCACGACGGGCCAACAGCAACGCAGTATTTCCTGAACGGTCACCCATCCAAGTACTAACCGCGCCCAACAATGCTTAACTTCAGTGATCTTACGAGAACTGGTGTTTCCAGAGTGGTATCATAATACAATAATAATAATAATAATCCAAATATAGCACTTTTGTTCAAAAATACAAATTTCCGACCAAAAACACTAACATAACATAAAGCTGTTCAAAACTTAAAGTTGAATTATTGAATTCAAATAATTTTTGTTTAAAACAACCTACTTCCAGTGAAAAATGCCAACATACCCTATTATTGTTTAAATATTGTAGATATTCTTGAAAATATACTGATTTTTTATGCACAATAGCAATTTTAGACGAAAAAAGTAACGTAACGTAACAAAAATCGTTGAAGATTATAAAATAGTACATTGTGTGTCGAGGGCGTAAAGAAGGCTATTTTGACAAGTGTCAGTGTTTTGGCAGTTACACGAGGCAAAACAGTCGTACTCCCTTGATACAAACGGACCTTTTTATCCTACCTTCCCTGAAAACAAGCATGTGAAGCGGATAGAAGATGTTTGGTGTACTTGATAAAGATAATTTCCTTCATATTCTCACTTGCGTGGTGCAGCGTATGTGTAGCGGGCGTAAAGTTTCACGTAGTGGGCGTAAAGTTTCATGTAGCGGGCGTAAAGTTTCGTGTAGCGGGCGTAATGTTTCGTGTAGCGGACGTAAAGTTTCATGTAGCGGGCGTAAAGTTTCATGTAGCGGGCGTAAAGTTTCATGTAGCGGGCGTCAAGTTTCATGTCGGCCCGGCGGCGGAGTGCGCATGTGCGAACACCACTGGGCTGGAAGCGGCCACATTACGCCTGCTTCACGTGCATGCAATGGCGCGTTTTCAAGGGGGTTCGGGCAAAAATCTTCTTTCAAACCTAATGTTTTTTGTTTAGCAAGGAAATGATCAGAGTTGAGCTTTTTATTAATCTCATAAATTCCCTACTGAGAGACCACTGGATGACTATTAATTTGCCAAAACATTATTTGCCAATAACGACCCATTTTCGAAAAAATCGACTTTATTCCAATTTTGTTGATTGGATTGAAGAATACATTTATTAATTATTCATGCCAAATCTATGTAAATATAACATTTTTAAAGCTCGTTTTTAAAACAAAACTCGATTTTTTTTTAATTTTCCATGGATCGATTCACAACAGTTGAAAATTCAATGAAAAATTTTCTTCAATTCTTAACAGTTGAAAATTCAAGGGTTGAAAACTGAAGAAAATTGAATTTTCAACAGCTGAAAATTCAAGTCGAAATTTTCCTCACTTTTCAATATTATTAAATTTTCAACTGTTCAAAATTTTTCAAATATTTTACATCGTATTCAAATTATAATGGTTTTTGTTTAAAAATAACAACTTTTGATGCAAGACACTAGTGTAACTTAAAATCTTCTTCAAATTATGATTTTTGAATAAAAATATCAATTTCTGACAATGAACAATATCATTGTGAATCATCCTTTAAACCTAACGTTTTTTGTTTAAAATAACCCATTTCTGGTGTGAATTGCCAACATTACCTAAAATTGTTAAAAGGTTGTGAATGTTCTTTGACATATTTATTTTTCTGAATTTTTGTTTAAAATAACCGTTTTTTCGTGAAAAAATAAGTTGAAACTGTTATAAAATTGAAAATCTTGTTCGAACTATAACGATCTTTGTTTTAAAATACTAATTTTTGTTGTAAGACGCTAACGTAACTTGAAATCGTTCAAAAGTTATGACACTCTAAAATCTAATGATTTTTGTTTAAAAATTTCGATTTCCGGTAAAAACGCTATCAAAACCGAAAAACGTAAATAATTGTTGAATAATTTGTTATCTTTGAAATATAATAATTTTGAGAATAAAAATGTTAATTTCCAGTGTACAACGCTAACATAACCTAAAATTTTTGAAAATTGGGAGTCCTAATGATGTTTTTTGTTGAAAAATGCTAATTTCCGATGAAAAAAAAAGTAACACAACCTACATTTTTTTAGAAATTGTAAGTCCTCTTCGAATTTTCACGTTTAATAATATAATAAACTTCTTTCAAAAAATACTATGTTCCAGCGAAAATCACTAACGTAAAACTTGTATAACATTTTAATTTGTAGATTTAATTTTCAAAATTTCTAGTTGAATATATAAAACGAGATTTTTTAGATATATCGTTACACCACTATTTTTTGGATAGAACTAGCGTCATCAACCGTGTGCTACGCGCGTGTGCAGTTGCGGAGAAATTATTTTCAATAGATAATAAAAATTTTGAATAACTTTTTTTTTGGGTTAATTTATTTTTAAAGTTATATAAATATAATTTTCCTTAGATTCATGAGAAAATTCAAAAATATTTTTGAAAATTCGAGATATGTATGGTAAAATCAAAATTTCAACGAAAAAGTTTTTCTTCAACCAAACTAATGAATTTGCAAACAAAAAATATGAATTCTCAACGAAAATTGTAATAGTTGATGTTTCAATCCAAAAATATATTTATTTTAAATCAAATGCAGTTTAATTTAACCAAAAAGACGAATTTTCAACAAAATATTTAAAACCTTAACCAAAAAAGATTATTTTTCAACCAGATGTATTTTTAACAAACAAAAAAATAAGTATTTTCCAAAAGAGACTAATTGTCTACAAAACAGATTAATTGTTAAACTGAAAATATGATTTTTCAACAAAAACATTCATTTTTAACCAAAAAAAGACGAACTGTAAACGAAAAATGCAAAAGTTGATATTTCGAACCAAATAGTTACACTCTGAACCAAAGAGATGAATTTTACACTAAAATTATGAATCTTCAATCAAAAGAGTTAATTTTTAACAAATTACTTTAATTTTTATCCAAGTAGTTGAATTTTTAATAAAAAAAAGATGAATTCTCATCCAAACAGACGAATTTTCAACAAAATAGTTGAATCCTTGACCAAAAAAGATTTTAATTTTATACCAAACAGTTGCAATTTTAATATATAAAAAAAGATGAAATTTCTACCAAAAGAGATAAATTTTCAAACTGAAAAAACGAAGATTCAACGAAATTGTTGAATTTTCAACGAAAAAAAATTTTCAGTCAAGAAAGAACCGAAATTTTCGGCAAATTATAATTTGAAAGGAAAAATTATTTTTAATACAAACACAATTTTTGAAGATTTCAGATACGTCAAAAAAATATCTAGAAAATGTCGAAAGCATTTTTTTTTAAGTTACAGGATTTTACCAAATTGAATGAAAATTTTGATTCAGTTTAAAAGATATTTAGGACTGTTTAACGCTTGGAAAACATTTTAAAACATTTTATCAATTGTTGGAAATCTTTCAAAGTTTTAAAATATTTTGAATCTCTTCAAAACTTCCAAAATTCCTAAATATCTTTTAAACTGACTCGAATTATTCCTAAAATTGCCTTAAAATCTTCCAGATTCTTTTTCAACAATTTCATAAATCTTTTGAAATGTTTTTAAATCTTTTCAAATATTCTCTTAAAATTAATTTTTCAAAGATTTCAGATATGTCATGTCAAAATTTCAACGAAAAAGTTAATTTTCAACCAAATAGGTGAATTTTCAACCAAAGAAGATTTTTCATTCAAGAAAAAAAATGCAACCAAATAATAATTTGAGGAAAAGATAATTGTTAATAAGAAATAAACAATTTGAATCACATTTTTTTAAGTTTATTTGTTTAGCTTTTTTAAGCTTATTATAAATATAATGAACAATATTTTATAAATTTTCGGAAATTTTTCAAAACTTTAAAATATTTGTAATCTCTTCAAAACTTCTAAAACTCCTAAATATCTTTTAAACTAACTCGAATTATTCCTAAAATTGTCTTAAAATCTTCCGGATTCGTTTTTGACAAGTTTGTACATCTTTTGCAATGTTTGAAAATATTTAAAAATATTCTCTTCAAATGAATTTAAAAAATAAAGAATCACTTTAAATATTCCCATTTTATTTCGAAATCTTTAAAAATCTACATTTTGATTGAAGTTTTTGAAATCTTACCATTTTAAAATCTTTCGGAATTTTCTAAAAACTTCTAAATATCTTTTAAAATGATTGGAATTTTCCATAACGTTTTTAAAAAACTCTACAAAATTAAAAAAATGGCCTTAAAATCTTTTAGAATCTTTCAAAGTTTGAACATATTTTTAATCTCTTCAAATCTTCCAAAATTTCTAAATAACGTTTAAACTGAAGAAACTTTGTTTATTCTCTTAAAACCTTTCAAAATTACTAAAAAGCTTCGAAGTTTTTTTATTCGAAGTCTTCAAAAATCTACATTTTGTTTTAAATTTTTTGACATCTTTTTAAGTTTAAAATTATTTTCATTTTAAAATCTTTAATTATTTTCTCAAATAATTTTTCAAACATTTTTCAAAATAAAAAATTGGTTAAAATTTTCCCTGGAATCTTAGAAAAAAAAGTATTATCTTAAGCCTTTCAAAATCTTTAAAAAGCTTTAAAATTTCATTTCAAAATCTTTAAAAATTTACATTTTGTTAAAAATTTTATGAAATCATTTCAAATTTCAAGTTATTTTTCATTATTATTATCAAATTATAGAGCGATGGCAAAATGTTAAGAATAACATTATTTCCCAACATTAAAAAACAATTACAATCAAAATTTTTTCTTCTATCAATAAGTTTTAGAAACATTCAGAAATAAATGTTATCATCAAATAAAATTACAAAGGATTATGAATAGAATCCTTTTGTCATTTTCAAAACGTATGGTCAAAATGTGAAGAGCAGAATTGTTTCCTTTATTATTAAAGAATGATTTACAATTAAAATTTTCTCTTTTAGAAATAAATCTTTAGAATTAAAACTCCTCGTTCAGAAATTTCGATATAAAAAATTCCAGAAAATTCAAAACAACAAACTCAAAACAGCCATGAAATGTTAAAACAAAAAATACAGAAGAGAGTCGCGAAATTGAGTCAGAGACAGCGGAGCCCTAGGGGGCACAGGGGGCAATGCCCCCCCCCACAAGAAATCGACCAGGGAGGGGCAAAGTATTATTTTTCCCCCTCTGAAATTAAATGATTAAATTTATCGGACCGTTTGCATTTTTTAAAAAATCTACCTGAAATCTTTCTCAAATAATTGAAGTCTTTGTGAACTCTTTTAAACCTATCCGAAAGC
>CAKNYM010052060.1:174540-186316 GCA_932195095.1 Andricus curvator
GAAATCTTTTAAATCCATCCGAAAGCTTTGCGAAATATTTGTGAAATTTTTTTAATCTTTAAGAAATCATTCTAATCTTTGTGAAATCTTTGGAAATCTTTCCGTAATATTTGATATATTTTTCAAATATTTTGTAATATTTGTGAAATAATTGAAATCTTTGGAAAATCATTTAAGTCTTTGTGAAATCTTTTAAATCCATCCGAAATCTTTGCGAAATATTTGTGAAATTTTTTTAATCTTTAGGAAATCATTCTAACCTTTGTGAAATTATTGAAATCTTTGGGAAATCATTTAAGTCTTTGTGAAATCTTTTAAATGTATCCGAAAACTTTGCGAAATATTTGTGAAATTTGTTTAATCTTTAGTAAATCATTCTAATCTTTGTGAAATCTTTGATATATTTTTTAAATATTTGGTAATATTTGTGAAATTATTGAAATCTTTGTGAAATCTTTTAAATCTATTCGAAATCTTTGCGAAATACTTGAAATCTTTGAGAAATCATTAAAATCTTTGTAAAATCTTTATTATATCTTTACAAGTCTTTGCGAAATATTTGTGAAATTTTTTTAGTCTTTAGGAAATCATTCTAATCTTTGTAAAATCTTTGATATATTTTTGAAATATTTGGTAATATTTGTGAAATTATTGAAATCTTTGTGAAATATTTGCGAAATGCTTGAAATCTTTGAGAAATCATTTAAATCTTTATTATATCTTTACAAGTCTTTGCGAAATATTTTTAATATTTTTAAAATATTTGGTAATATTTGTGAAATTATTGAAATCTTTGGGAAATCACTAAAATCATTGTGAAATCTTTTTAATCTATCTAAAATCTTTTGGAAATTATTGAAATCTTTTTAATATTTTTGAAAATTTTGTAATATTTGTGACATTTTTACAATCTTTGTGAAATTATTGAAATCATTGAAGGTTTTGTAAAATCTTTTTAATCTACCCGAAATCTTTGCGAAACCTTTGAAACATTTCTGGAATCTGTATTTATTATTTATTATTGACCATTTATGGCTTATTTGTTATTTATGTACAATTTTTACATGGTATAATTATATTATACTATGTACAAATTGTGCCATTCAATATTACAAGTCTATGCCCCTGCCCCTACCTAGAAAAAAAGGCTCCCCCGCTTCTGGAGCGAGTAAATAAAATTGTTGAACGGAAAAGAGAATTTTTTGTAGGAAATTGAAGGCGAATCTTAAGAAGAAATATCCTGGGGAAATACGCCCCCCGTAAAGACTATATGTGTATAAAGCATATAATCATTGAGACGTTATCAATGCGAATTCGATAAAAAAAAATGATTGTAACCTCAGCCGTGGCAGCTCCGACTTGTTCAGAATCCCTCAGAAGAGAAATGGACCTCTCAGAAGACTGGAGAGTTCTTTCTTCAATCACTTTTCTTCGAGAGACTAAATCTTGATGTTGTTCAAGCTCGTTGTCAAAATTGGTGTAATGATTGTTAGACGACGAGTAGGGATTGCAATTTGGAGAGGCGACTGGAGGCCTTCGAGGTGCACTTTTGATGAAAGTTTCATCATCCACGTCGTCCTCGAGCGAAAAAAAGGGGTTTTTCGGATCACTTATGTAATTGTGACCTGCCATAACAACACTTTTTAATTTCCTAGTCAACTGCACTCCAAGAACGTTGAAATTACTTGAAACAAAGCGAAATTTATTGACGTGAGTCGAACAGACGTGAACAGACGTGAATAACCTCGAATCTCGAAAACACTTTGAACTCACGTGAGGTTAGGTTATCTGTCAGTGATTCTATACTACTAGAAATACTACTCGTCTAAAAAAACTTCGGCTTGTAGGGAGTTTACCAGCCGATAGGTAGCGCTAACTGTTCTAGTCAAAGTTCCGCGAAAATTAAATTTTTTTGGATGAATTCAACTGTTTTTGATAAAAAAAATTTTTTTGTTAAAAAATAAACTATTTAGTTAAAAGAAGAAATGTTTGCTTAAAAATTTATTTTCTTTGTTGAAGATTCTTCTTTTTAGTTAAAAATTTAATTATTTTGTCGACAATTTGTTTCTCTTTCGGTTGAAAAGTAATTTTTTAAACTGAAAAATTGACTAATCTGTTGAAAATTCGTTCTTTTTGGTAGAATTCAACGGTTTTTAATTTTAAATCGTTTTGGGTTGAAATATCAAATAATACATTGTTCGCTGAGAAATCATGTCTTTGGTTGAAAATACAACTATTTCGTTGAAAGATATACTTTAATAAAAATTCATTTGTTTGTTAAAGATTCATCTCTTTGGCTAATAATTGAACTATTTTGGTGAAAATTCGTCTCTTTTCGTTCAAAATTATTCTTGATGGTTAAAAATTAACCTTATTGGTTAAAATATAATTTCTTTTATTGAAAATTTAACTATTTTGTTGCAAATTTTTTTAAATTGGAAATTCAAATGTATGGGTGGCAATTCATGTCTTTTGTTTAAACCTCGTCTTTTTTGGTAAAATATTATTCGTCTTGTTTAAAAATGATTGAAAATTTTCCCATTTTGTTGAAAATTCTTTTTTTTTTTTTGTTGAAAATTAATTTATTTAACTGAATATTCAACTATTCGATTTTTTCAATTTATCTTTTTTAGGTAACAATTAATTTGTTTCGTTGAATATTGAACTATGATGTTAAATAATTGTTTCTTTTGTTTTAAAATTAATTTCTAACTGAAAATGTAACTATACTTTCTTTTTGAGAATTTAATTATTTTGTTGAAAATTCGTTTTTTTTTTGTTGAAAATTAATTTTTTTTAACTGAAAATTCATGAAAAACTGAATTTGTGAACCGTATTTACACGCATATCAGCCGCACATGATTATAATCCGCACACGATTATAAGCCGTACACGATTATAAGCCGCATCCCGATTTTAGCAGCTCGAAATAGTGAAAAAACATTTATAAGTTGCACACGATAAGCCGCACCCCGATTTTCAAGCTCCATTTTTGGTCAAATATTTATTTACATTTATTTTGTTGAAAATTGGTATATATTATTGAAAATTCGTCCTTTTTGGTAGCAAATTATTCTTCTTCTTTGAAAATTAATTTTTTTGTTGAAAATTTAAATATGTATTTTGTTGAGAATTGGTATTTTTTTGGTTGAAAATAATTTTTTTTCACCTGAAAATTTAAGTAATCCAATTTTTGTTAAAAATTTATCTTTTTTAGACGAAAATTTTGTTAAAACTTAATTTTTTTACTGAAAATTTTACTATTTCAGTTTTGGTTGAAAATGTATCCTTTTTAGTTTAAAATTCATTTTTTTTGTTGAAATTTAAACTATTTTCTTGAAAATTCATTTTTCAATTGAAAATTAATTTCTATAGTCACAAATTTAACTACTTTATTGAAAAATTTGTTTTCTTTGGTATTTTTTTGGTTGAAAATCATTTTTTTTCACCTGAAAATTTAAGTAATCCAATTTTTGTTAAAAATGTATCTTTTTTAGACGAAAATTTTGTTAAAACTTAATTTTTTTACTGAAAATTTTACTATTTCAGTTTTGGTTGAAAATGCATCCTTTTTAGTTTAAAATTCATTTTTTTTAGTTGAAATTTACACTATTTTCTTGAAAATTCATTTTTCAGTTAAAATTAATTTCTATATTCACAAATTTAACTACTTTATTGAAAAAATTTTTTTCTTTCATTGGACATTTTTTCAACTGGCTATGTAGCTAATTCAATTTTGGTTGAAAATTTACCTTTTTTTATTGTTGAAACGTCATATATTTGGTTGAAAATTCATCCTTCTAGTAGACTATTAATCTTCTTGTTTTAAAATTCATCTTTTTGGTTGAAAATATAACTTTTAAAAAAAGTTCGTTGTTTTTTGGTCGAAAATTTAACTATTTTATTTTAGGTTAAAAAATGTATCCTTATTAGCTGAAGATAGAAAAATTCGGTGTAAAAAATAGAAAAAATTATGAAAACACGTATGTACTTTGAAACTTTCTTTCAGTAGACAATAATGTTATATTTGAGAAATTCAAGGGACGCCTGAAAAATCCCGAAAATAATCCCAAATTATTCGAACCCCGAATATAAACAATTACATTTTTTTGCTATTAATACAAAAAAATTAATTGTTTAAATTCGGGAATTTTCTAGTTCGGATAATTTATAATTCGGCAATTTTCTGTCGGTAATTTTATTATTCGGGAATTTTCCGATTCGAGAATTTTATTATTCGGGAATTTTATAGTGTCAGGAATTTTATTTTTCGTGATTTTTCAGTCGTCCCAAATTCAAAACTACGCAAGAAATACTGATCATTAATGAAAATATTAAATTTTTTCTATTCAAACTAAATGACTTACACTTTTAGTTCGTTTTATGAATAATTTTAATATGCAAATTATTTAATTGATACGGACTTTATTTCAATTGATAAGAAATTTTAATATTTTCAAATATTTTACTAATAGTTCCCATATTAATAATCACAATATTATAAACAAAAGGAAGATTTTAAGAAGGGGGATATACCCCGGTTAAGAATCTTTTTTAGACACAGGTGTATAGCGGGCATCATTCGCATTTTATTTTATAAGAAAGTGTTACTAGCTCCCTTAAAAGGCTGATTTTTTTTTAATTCTGCAAAAGAATAATTATTTAATTTTATCAGCGTAAAATTTGAAGTTTTTTATTGTGACAAACTTCAATTTAAAATAAAATTAACTATTTTCAAGGACTTTAAGTAAAAAAATTTGAATCTTGAATTCTTCAGTTTGAACCTTTTGAATCGTGTTTAAAATCATGCTTAAAAAGATAATCATTTTTTCTTGCTAATTTAAGATTTAATCAAAATAAAATAAATCACAATAACAGCTAGGAAAAAACTCACCTTTTTTTCCCCTTTCTTCTGCGGCGAGAATTTCCGTCTTCAATTTCTCTTAAAAAAGCTCTTGTCTCTTTAAGTTGCAGTTGAATAAGTTCGTTATATTTTTTTAAAAGCAGTTTTTTCATTACAACCTTGAAAATTGGGTCCTCCTTCTTAATAATCAGTTTCTTCGAATTGATTTTCGGCAACTTATTTAATGAACCCTGTTAAAAAATAAATATCAAACATTTATTTACGAAGAGTCTTCTAAGTATATTTTTGAAACTTTTCTAACTTGTAATTTAAAAAAAGTTAAAGTATTGTTTATAAGAAATTATATTAATACAAAAATATTTCCTAAAGCTCTAGATTAAGAAGAAATTAAATTTTATAATATCTAAATAAGTTGTCTTAGAATTTAGGATTTGAGGAAGAAAATAAGTAGGGAAAGTTTAAAAAAAATTATCTTCTGTAAGCTTTTAATTTATTTATTTTCCAGGAAACTAAAACGTTTGATATGATTAATGCATAAAGGGAGTTAAATGTAATTTCGAAACTCACCATTTTCTTTATGCACGGGAAGAATAAACCAATTTTGCCGAATACTTAAACTTCACTACACAACATTCGGTTATAAAATTTAAAATTCAACTGAGACTTAATGATTCTGTTGGGTCCATTTATAGATTTTTCAAAATACGGAGGGGAAAAATGAGGAGGAACCGGGAAGACTCAAATTTATCCAATGATGGGGCTTGTAATAATGAAAGTTTAAAATTGTAAGGTCCTTTTAATACAGTTAAAAGGCTGTCACGTACCACGTTCTGGGAAAAATTAAAATCCATTACATACCCAAAAGTTCCCGGAATTTCTACCGTTTATTGTTCCCTGGCAGGTTCATGCCTGCAAAATTAATTGCGGTTAACGACGTGCATGTCCTTATGATTTATTATAACTAATTGAGTATTGCAATATATGATTCATGTCAACTTAGGCCTATTTAAACTTTAGATTTAGAAAAATTATTATTAGAGGGGGTTTCTTGGAACTATACAATTTTCAAATTCTAAGATCAAAAGTTGATTTTCAAATGAAAATCAAATTTCTGATAGATATCTTTCGGGCCGATGACAGTTCTGCCCCAGCTACCTGCGTACGGTTCACCCACTACGCGGCGTCCCCTCATTCAGCACTTAGTAACTTACAAATATAATATTCCAAATCTGCGAATTATAACGATTCCGGCGATATATTATTTGACTTAAAAAGTTGAAAATTAAAGAATAAATGTTCAAGTTCATGTGAAATTTTATGGCAAATTTTTCAGTATATTTTACTCAAATCAACTGCAGTAGCTTCAATTTATTGGTACAATACTTTACTTAACTTGGAGAAATTTCAGAAGCTAAAATTTGGCCAGATTTTAAAACAGTCGCATTTCTTAAAATTATCCTTAACCCTCCGTCCCCCACGTGGGGTCTTGGTGGACCCCAGACGCACTAATTTTCTTATGGCAGGTGCTATTTTGCATCCCGTTGCCTGTCGCGTTGAGTATCTTTCCTCTAAGTAGTTCTCAAGACGTTGGTAAGAGCGCGTTAATCTCTGAGGTATGTAATCCTTTTTTTCTTAATGTTTTTGTTGAAAAACGTGATTAGGGTCCGCTCCGACCCCACGTGGCGTCCGACTGAATTTGCAATAAAAGACTGAAATTGCAATAAAAGACTGAATTTGAAATAAAAATTTGCGAAGTTTTCTCATATTCAAAGTGTAGTGTTTGTTCCAGTTTATATTTTTGAAGTGTGATTTCGTTAGTCAGTAGTATAAGAAGGTTGTCTTTTGTATCTGATAAGGTTTAAACATTATTATAAACTCTCTACTTGAATTATGTTTGTTTCGATTACCTACCATATTTTTGTTCGTGTTATTAAAAAACAAAAATAATTTTTTGACGCCGGTCCAATGCGATTCCACACCGCTTGCGTCGTGAACGTGAGTGGGGTTCGTATAGACCTCACGTGGGGGACGGTGTCCCTCACTTGCACGTGGGGGACGGAGGGTTAAATAATTTTGCACTCCCAGTGCAAAAGTATTAATTGTCTCATTTCTAGCCCAATTTGGAAACCCATTAACAAACATCATGATTTTTTTTAATTGTTAAACCAACCACATTGCTCAAAATTATCCTTTTAAGAGTTTGCATTAAAAGGTTTGTTTTTGTTTTATAAAAAAAAATAAATAAAACGTATGAAAATGATACATAATATTTCCCACTATGTATACAGTAGAACTTGGATTGAAACAGTCCGGATTTATGCCGTTCCGAGAATTGATGCCGCAGTAATATTCCTGCACTTGTAACAGAAAATATATAATATTTGTATATGTTAAAATAGTATTTTTTATTAACTTTCATAAAAAATTGCATAATATTCATCATAGTATCCCAAGCGGAAAAGTAATACATATTGGGAAATAGTATATACATATTATATTTATTATGTAATATTTGTTTTATTCATTTTTTTTATGAAAAAAAAAACTTTTTAAGGCAAACTATTCAAAGGATAATTTCATAATTTCAGATCATTTAATACTTTTGCACTGCGAGTGCAACATAATTTAACGATAATTTTGGGAACTGCTATTGTTTGAGAAATAAACCAAATTTATGATGTTAGTTAATAAGTTTTCAAATCTGGCCAAATGCAGCGTCCGGAATTTCCCCAGGGTCATTAAAATATTGCACCAATAAATTGAGGCTACTGCAGTTGATTTAAGTAAAATATACTAAAAAAATTTTTTTTTTAATTTTTCAATCTTTTAATTTTCAACCTTTTAAGTCAATTAACATATCGTTGGCATCGTTTTAATTCACACATTTCAAATATTATATTTGTAAATTACCAAGTTCTAAATTTAAAAAAAGTTGATATTCTGAATTTTAGTCCTCATTGGATACAAATGACTCCCGCTGACCATGCTCGGGGGCAGCAGTTCGGCTGAGTGAGTAGAAGCCGCGTAGTGGGGAACCGTACCCAGGTAACTGGGGCAGGATTGACCATCGCCTTATTTTTAAACTGTTATAATTGTTCAAAAGTTGTAGACAGTATTGTTTATTCTAGCAAAACATTTAAAAGGACACAATTATTTGTTTACATTTATAGTTTAAATAAAATATTAAGGGGCTTTTCAAAACCTATGTCACATTGACGGAGGGCGGGGGGGGGGGGGGGCAGATTTTGTGACGATTTGAGAGAATAACAATTTTTTGAAATGCTTGAAAAAATGAAAATTAGTGCTTTTATTTTATGCAAGTAAAGCATCTAAATAAAGACTTCACACTTTTTCCCTATTTCCCTCTTTTCCTTTTTTGGGTGAACTTTTTTGGATTATCAATTTTTTTTCGTTTAGTTTTTTTATTTTTAATGTTATTTTTCACGATTATAATAAAAACTACCTATCCTATCAAAAAACGATTGATAACAAATTTGTAACCATTTTTGTCTTCTTCTCTTTTTTCGTATCTTGCATAGTTTGACCGAAAAATGAATTTTTTTATTTTTCATTATTTTTTGTGCGATCAAAATTTGAATTTTCGTTTTTACAAGAAAATTCAAAAAATTGTTCTAATAATCTTGTAGGGCTTATAAAAATTAACGTTTTCCTTCTCATGACTTTTTTTCATATCTTGCGTTGCTCGGCTTAAAATTTGCATTTTCCTTTGATTTTTCGTATTTTGAAAATGCTATAACTCTGATCATTTTCTTTTTATCGAAAAAAGTCGTGAATCCATACTGACATAATAAACATATATGCATGCATACAGACAGACACATTCGTGAAAACCTGTTTTTCGGGTTCAGAGGGTCTCAAAACGTGGACATTTGACAAAAACTAGGGGGGGGGGGGGGGCACAAATTTTACACAAATCTAATACCTTTTCTGATGATAATGTAAAAATATGAATTCTGAAGTAAAAATATTATAGTAGAGTTTTCAATAAAAAAGAATTAACTTTCAACGAAAATTAGTTCGATTTTTTTTTGGTTTCTGTTAATTCAGTTTGAATTTAAGGGGAAAAAAGAGAAAAAGGGGAAGTTTCTTGAAAACAGAGGAAAAAAGTGAATTTTTTTCATGGGAAAAGAGGGAAAAAGTGTGAAGTCTGTATTTAGATGCTTTACCTGCATAAAATAAAATCACTAATTTTCATTTTTTTCAAGCATTTAAAAAAATTGTTATTCTCTCAAATCGTCACAAAATCTGCCCAACGCCCTCCGTCAATGTGACGTAGGTTTTGAAAAGCCCCTTAATATTTTATTTAAACTATAAATGTAAACACATAATGGTGTCCTTTTAAATGTTTTGCTAGAATAAACAATACTGTCCGCAACTTTTTAACAATTATAACAGTTTAAAAATGGGGCGATGGTCAATCCTGCCCCAGTTACCTGGGTACGGTTCCCACACTACGCGGCTTCCACTCACTCAGCCGAACTGCTTGTAAAAAACTTCAAAATTGATCCATACAATTCTCATAGAAATAAGGATGTAATGTTTCATTTTTTTATCGAAACACACATACGAGCGCACACACGCACCACGCGCTTGGGCGAACGTGTGTGCGGGCCACGTACAGGCGAACCTACTTTTTAGTTCCTAGATTTGTCGGGCAAGCTCGTGAGTGCTCTGAGCATCTTTTCCCAATCACTCGTAATATTTTTGTAATTATTCACGTAAAAGAAAAGTGATGAACCGTTTCAGAATTTTCACATCGAGTTCGTCAATACTTTCTCAAAGTTCGCAGATTATTTACGAACATACATCAATATCCGATAAATTTTGCTCATATCCGAGACCTAGCTACTAGTTGGTGACTTTTTTACGGATAAATTTTTTCCGTGCAAAAAAGATCTACAAATTTTTCATTAATCATATGTTGGTAGGATACGCAGTTTTTGTTTTAATCGTAAAAAATAACAGTAAAAAATTTTGTTTAATTGTTAAAAAGGACGCAAGGTAAGAATAAAAATGAATAGACAAAAGTTGTTCATCCAAAAAAGACGCGCGCCCTAGGCGCGCTCAAACTTGAGAGTGAAGCGAGCCGCGCGCGATAAGTATGTGCCCGCGCAGCAAGCAGATTTTTTGGTTAATAATTCTACTATTTGGTTCATAATTGAACCGTTTTTAGTTGGGAATTCGACTATTAAATCTTTCATTGAGAATTCATATTTTTGGTTGAAAATCGACTGCATACCTACTTGGTTGAAAGTTGAAATACTTTGTTCAAAATTCATTTTATTGCTGGAAAATTTAACTCTTTTGTTAGAAACGAGTTTCTTTTTGATCGAAATTAATTTTTTACCTGAAAATGTAAGTATTCTATTTTTGATAGAAAGTTGATCAATTTGTCTTGAAAATTCAACTATTAAATTTTTTATTGAGAATTTATATTTTTTGGTTAAAAATTCAACTTCTTGGTTGAAAATTAAACTACTTTGTTAAACATTTATTTTATTTTATTTTTGGAAAATTTAACTATTTTTTGGATTAAAATTAATTTAACTAAAAATTTAATTATTTCGTTTTTTGTTGAATATTAATCTTTTTTTTTAATTCAACTATTTAGTTGAAAATTTATGTATTTTGTTCAAAACTCGTTTCGACCGTCAATTTTGTTGATGATTCAACTATTTTGTTGAAAATTCTTCTCTTGTTTGTTTAAAAATTAATTTTTTTAACTGAAAATTCAACTATTCTACTTTTAATTGTAAATTTATATTTTTATTTGAAAATTCATCTATCTTGTTGAAAATTCTTTTCTTTTTCAAACAGTCGCATTCACAACCAAGTAGTTGCACTATCAAGTAAAAGGCACAAATTTTCAACAAAATAATTGAATTTTCAACTAAAATTATAAACCATCAATAAAAAAATAAAATAAACATTCACCTTTTTTGTTGAAAATGTATGCCTTTTACTGAAAATTGCAACTAATTGGTTGTGAATAAGACTGTTTGGTTAATAACTAATTTTTGTTATTGAAAATTCAACTATTTGATCAAAAAGCCATCTTTTTTGGCGGAAAATTCTCCTTTTTGGACATAAAATTCGTCCTTTTGTATTGTAAATTCATATTTTTTTGGTAGAAAAGGCCTTGGTTGAAAAATCATCTTTCTTGCTTGAAAAATGAACTGTCTTCTAGACAATTAGTCTTTCTGTCCTAAATATTCCACAATATTTTGTTAAAAATGCAACTACTTGTCTTAAATTAATTTTTTTGTTTCTTGAAAATTCAACTATTTGGTTGAAAATTCTTTTTTTTTTTTGAGCGCTTGAAAAAAAAGTATAACCATTTTTTTAATGAATTTTTTATAATACAAATTTAAAATTTTTTTGTTCAAATTGATTTATTTGGCTTCAACTTAAAATTTTCAAATCTGTATAATAATCTTTATGATAATTTTTTCAATTTAAAAAATCATCTGTAAAAAAATAATGATTAAGGTAATGTACCACTTACCCGATTCCTACCTTACCAACATTTTTATAAAGTAAGGTTTTTATGATCCATATAATATTTAGAATTACAAAAAGAAATTATTCCTAAACAAACTTTATAGAAAAGTTACAAAATTCTTTTTTCAAGGATTGACCATAAATCTAGGAATGATAAAAACTAAAATGATTCTGAATATTATTATTATTTATAGCTTATATTTTAATTTTTACATTCTCATTCTAATGAGAAGGTATTGGTTTTATGTAAAATTTGACATAGTCGGTTTTCATCAAATCTCCAAGTTTTGAGACCCCCTGAGCTAGAAAAAACGATTTTTACGAAGGTGTCTGTCTGTCTGTAGTCTGTCTGTCTGTCTGTCTGTCTGTCTGTCTGTCTGTCTGTCTGTC
>CAKNYM010052060.1:199091-221282 GCA_932195095.1 Andricus curvator
GCGTAAAGCGCGATGCAAATACGCCCGAGCGCGTAGCGCGAGGTGAACACATAATCGAGCGCGAAGCGCGAGATAAATATATGATCGAGCGCGAAGCGCGAGATCCAACAGTCGCGCGCCCTAGGCGAAGCGCGCCATGAGATCTTTTCGTTTAAAAATTCAACTGCTTGGTTGAATACTTTCTTAAAAATTCATTTTTTTGGTTTAGTATTGAACCATTTTGTTGAAAATTGATCGTTTTTAGTTCAAAATTGCACTGTTAAGTTTTTAATTTAAAATTCATCTTTTTTTGTCAAAAATTCGTCTTTTCCGATAGAAAATTCTTTTTTTTTGGTAGAAAAGTTTTTGAATGAAAATTAATCTTTCTTGGTAGAAAATGCGTGTGCAGTTCCGAAAAGTACTTACCTCTGATTGACTTGAAACTAGGTACACCCACGTATTTTGACTTGCTCATTACGAAAATGATAGTGAGAATACACTCAAATTTGATTTTCAAGGTCAAAACTCCAAAAAAACGGTGATTTTTCATTTTTCACTATATTTCGATAAATATTTTTTGAAAGGAAAAAGTTTTAAATAAAAGTTTTAGCCTTCGAAAAAAATACATCTGTGATTGGTCACAGAAATAATTTAGGTCACATACCTTCCCCTTTCCAACGTATCGTTGGGGGCAGGAAGTTACCCCTGCAATTAGTCACATAAATAATGTTGGTCAAAAAACTACCCCTTTCCAACGTATATATTTTTAATATTTAAAAAAAAATTAAGGCACACCTACGATTAGTCACATAAATAATGTTGGTCAAAACCCTACCACTTTCCAAGGTATCGTGTGGGGGGGGGGGGGGCACCCCTGTGACTGGTGACAGAAATAATGTAGGACACATACCTTCCCCTTTCCAAGGAATGCACCACTGTGACTCGCCACAAAAATAATCTAGGGCACATACGTTCCCCTTTCCAACTTCTCGCGGAGGGCGGGAAGGCACCCCTGTGAATAGCAAATAATGTAGTTCACATACAGCCTCCTTTCCAACGATTCGTGAGGGGGGGGAGGCACCCCTGTGACTGGTCACAGAAATAATGTAGGTCACATACCTTCCCCTTTGGAACGTCTCGTGGTAGACAGGAGTGCCGCAAGTCCCATTCGAAGCAATTCTGCTCTTTGTACCAACATTTTCCTTGTCTCCTAAAAATATAATTTTTTTTCTCGAAAAACTGTATAAAACATGAAAGGTGTATTTTTAGAAGATTTACAAGTTTTATTTAAAGCTTTTTTGTAAATTTTTAATATTTAATTAAATAAATGAAAAAATCATAAATTGTATAGTTTTTTGGGGTGTTTGGCCTTGAAAATCAAATTTGCAGGTATTTTCACCATCAATTTCGTAATCAGTGAGTAAAAATAATTCTGTATACAAAGTTTCAAATAAATCGGTTGTGAGTACTTTTCGAAACTATATCCGAAAATGCAACTGTCTTTTACAAAATTCGTCTGATTCAACCATTTGTTTAAAAATGCAACTGTTTTTGGTTGAAGTTTAATCTTTTTTGATTGAAAAGTCATCCACTACGTTGAAAATTCGTCTTTGTAGGATGAAAATTTAACTACATATTTGGTTGAAAAATCATCTTTCTTGGTTGAAAATTCATATGTTTTGGTAGAACATTTTTTGGCTAAAAATGCAATTTATGTTGAACCTGTTAATTAATTAACCTGTTAACTTAATTTAAATAATTAACTTATAATTATACATTAATTTTATTTAAAAGAATTTATTCCCCTATTTTCGTGAAAAATTACCCTATTTCTCCTGTTTTTACAGAATTGTGGGCTGTAAAGTCTGTTAATATATTATGATTTTATTGTTTTGTCTTTTTTAAGGCGTTTATTGAATGAAATTATTGAAGAAACAATTTTCACATAAAGGGAGAGGGGATCGTATTTGTGATGACACCCTGGTGGTTCAAGCCTTGTGTGATGAGCTGTGACGAAAAGCGGAACTGGCGGAAACATTTTTCAAAATAGCATAACGTAATTTTTGAACGGCCCCTGAGTATACATTCTTAATTATTAATTTGCAGAATAAAATGAATTGTTTATATTGCAGATGTGTCGGATATTCGATGGAAAAGATCAACATTCTTTTGAAAAGAGCCGTAAAAAGAAAATCAAAACTGGAAAGTAGTTATCCAGTATATCGAAAACATCACAGGATAATTAGTTTAATTATGTCTGCTGAATTTAATTCTGAGACTACTGAGAAAACCAGGAATTTGATACAATTACTCAAGTATTAAAACTAGTTAATTCAAATATTATAAAAATAATTTAAAAATGCATTAATAAACTAGTTTTATTATATTAAGTTTTAAACATTTTTCAAACAATAATTAATAATTTCGAATTGAAGGAGTTTGAAATTTCAAAAAAATATATTGAAGATTTTGAATTTATTGAAAACGTTCCAATTCAAAGTATTTTACAAATATTATAACATATTTTTTAAATGGACAATATTTCGAATAGAATGAAAATGAATGAATATATAAAATTAAATAGAATGAAAAACTTGTATGATTTATAAATAAAAGCTTTTAAAATTGGAAGCATTTGAAATTTAAAAATTTTAAGGAACGTAGTAGTCGTGCCAAAAAGCAGGTCTCTAGAAAAAAAGTTTTCTCTGATTTTAATAATAGAAATAATATTATCAGTCATTTCTTGTGAAAGAAAAAATATTATTTTTCATGGAAAAAGTTAAAAACTTACGAAAAATAATTATTTTAACCATTGATTTTGTAACTGAATTTTTTCTTACTGTCTTTGAAAATGGTCTAATTTTAATAAATCATGGCTTATTTTTGGATAAAGTTCCGAATAGTTGAATTCTCCGATTTGCTTCAAACTGCGTATTCTTATGCATTTTGACGTGCTGATTACGAATATGATAGTGAAAATTGGCGACTAGGCGACTTTCATGGTAAAACCATGAGAAACCCATTAGAATATAAGTACCCAGCCGAAACCAATTGAGATACGATGTAAAACCAAGATCGAGTGTACAAGTAAATGTCACAGGTAGGTTTTCGACCAATATTATATCTGTGACTAGTCACAGGGGTGTCGCTTAGATGTATCAATAATTTTTTCGGAAACTATGACTCGTGGAAAAAATGCATACAAAAAAAAATTTGTATCTCGATAGGATCTACAACTTTAGTTTGAAAAATTTTGCGTATTGGCTGAGATAAACACAAAAAGCCATTATTCTTATGGGTTTTTTCATGGTTTCACCATGAAAAACGCCGAGTCGCTAATTTTTACTATCATATTCGTAATCAGTGCGTCAAAATACAATAGTGTACGGAGTTTGAAGAAAATCGGAGAATTCGCCTATTCGGAACTGCAACCTTATTTTTTTCGCGTAAATAATCTTCAAATATAGTTAATTCTTTAAAAAATATTTTCTTTTAAAAAAGTGATTTTAAAGATTTCAGCCATGAAAAAATTTTCCTTTTAAAATTGGAAACAGTAAAGTTGTAGAGAATATATACTTCAAAAAAATAAGCCATTATTTTTCCAAATTCAACAATTTTTCAAAAATTGGTAGGATTGGTAAGAAAAATTCAATTGCAAGAAACATAGTTAAATTAAGCGTTTTTTGTATATATAAAATTTTTTTATTTAATTTTTTTTATATTTAAAATAAGATAATTAGTAATATCAGCTTGATTCTTAAAGTCATAGAAAAACTATCTTTTCAGAGATCTGATTTTTGGCACGACAACTATAAACTTAAAACTCATCTCTCAAAATTGAAAAATTTCAGACTAAAATGTTGCAAATTGGACAATTTTATTTAAAATTGAACAATTTTTGCAAGGAATCTGTATTATCATTAGAGAATAACAGAAAATATTTAACGTCTCTTCAGACTAGATGGAGCTATGAAAGAAAAATGATTTTAAATCATTTTTTTCTGAAAAAAGATCTTCTCCTTTCGCTCCGCTGGGAATCGAACCACAGAACTACTGGTTTCCGTTCAGGTGTTTTTCCATTAAACTACTAGAGAGATCGAGAGAAGAAACTTTTTTCAGAAATACACGCATTATTTTGCGAGATGGTACAAATCAAATTTTTCAAGGAATCTGTTAGAGAATAACAGAAAATATTTAACGTTTTTTCAGACTAGATGAAGCTATGCAAGCAAAATTATTTTGAATAATTTTTTTTCTGAAAAAAAAAATTTCTCCTTTCGCTCCGCTTGAAAAATTGAATTTTAAGAAAAAAATCCTTGAAAAATTTGATTTGTAACATCTAGCAAAATAATGCGTGTATTTCTGAAAAAAGTTTCTTCTCTCGATCTCTCTAGTAGCTTTATGGGAAAGCACCTGACAAGAAATCAGTAGTTCTGTGATTCGATTCCCAGCGGAGCGAAAGGTGAAGATCCTTTTTCAGAAAAAAATTATTTAAAATTGAACAATTTTATTTTGAATTAAAGAATCTTGAAATCGAATGATTTCAGATTAAAATTTTAAAAATTGGATCATTTAAAATTCAAATGAATTGAAATAGTATTTCTGTAATTAAAAGCATTTAAAATTAAATAATTAAAAATTGAAAACTTTTGAATGATTTTAAATGTGTAGCGATTAAAATTTGACAATTTTAAATTGAAAACTAAATTCAATCTTTCAAAGTCGAAGCTTCTGAAATTCTACAATTTTAAATTGTTATTATATAAAAGAAAATTATAATTTTAAATTAAAATTGATTAGACAAATTTTTCTAAAATAAAAAAATAGAATCAATTATTATAAAAAACGTTCAAAATAAATAGTTATTTTAAATGAAAAACATTACAAATGTAACGTTAGCCCTAAATGAGCTGGTAAAGGAGTTAATCTTACGGAAAATTCCGTACTGAAAAAAATGTGAGTCGTCAAAAATTGTGATATCAAAACTTCGTTATTGAAAAAAAAAACATTAATTAAACCCTTTAAAATTTAAATTATTATAAGTAAATTTAGATCGTTTCAAAAAATTTCTAAATTGTTAATTATACTTTTTAAAATGCAAACAATTCAATTTTAAATGCAAAATGAAAACTATTTAACTATTTTGTTAAAAATGTTTTTTTTATTGAAAATTAATTGTTTGACTGAAAATTTAAACATACCATTTTTGGTTGAAAATTCATTTTTTAGTTAAATATTCAACTATTTGGTTGAAAATTCATGTTTTTTGTTATCCTTTTTGGTAGAAAATTAATGTTCTTAGAGCAAAATTTATCTTTTTGGTTGAAAATTCAAAATTTTGGTTAATAGTTCATCTTCTTTGATTGAAAATTTAACTATTTGGTTGAAGATTCATCATTTTAGTTGAAAATTCATCTTTTTGTTTTAAAATTTATATGTATTCTTGAAATATCATATTTATGGTTTAAAAATTCAATTATTTTGAAAGAAAATTCATACTTTCGGGTTGAAAATAAATAGAAAATTCAATTGAAAATTTAAATATTCTATTACATTTTTTTCGAAAAATAATTTACTAAATGACATTGTAACTATTCTAATTTTGGTTAAATATTTATCTTTTCTAGATAAAAATTCAACTACATTGATAAAATTTCATTTTTCAAGTTGAAGATTCATCAGTTTATTCAAAAATTCATCTCTTTGGTTGAAAATTTGTTGTTTTTCATTGGTTAAAAATTAATTTTTTTTACCGAAAATTTAAGCATACCATTTTTGGTTGAAAATTGATCTTTTTTAGTGGAACGTTCAACTATTTGGTTGAAAATTCATTTATTTGGTTAAAAATTCATCTTTTTGGGAGAAAAGTAATGTTCTTGGAGGAAAGTTTATCTTTTTGGTTGAAAATTCAAATATTTGAATAATAGTTCATCTTTTTTAATTAAAAATTCAACTTCTTGGTTGAAAATTGAAATACTTTGTTAAAAAATCATTCATTTTCTTGGAGATTCACCTCTTAGATTGGAAATTTAACTATTTTGTTACAAATTCATATTTTTTTAGTTGAAATTTAATTTTTTTAACTGAAGATTCAATTATTCCATTTATGTTTGAAAATTGATCCTTATTAGTTGAAAATTCAACGATTTTGTTGAAAATTCATGTATTTTGTCCTCGATTTTGTGAAAAATTTGACTTTTTTGGTTAAATTAAACTGTATTTAAAATTAAAAACTTATTCATCAGTATCAAATATTACATTTCTTGTTAAGAATTCATCTTTTTTGGCTGAAAATTCTACTACTTGGTTGAAAGTTGAACGACTATATTAAAAATTATTTTTTTTTTAGTTCAATATTCTTCATTTGAAATATCAATTTTCATCAATTATCAGAAACTTTCCAAATTAATTAAAATAGTCTTAAATTAGGATCTTGAAACTAAGTCGTAAAAAATAATTAAATATAAACATAATTATAAAATGTGATTTTGGGGAAATATTCAAATTTTCTGCTTAAGAAAAAAATGAAAAATATCTTATTAAATTTTTTTAGACAACTGCATTTGGAGCTCTCTAAAGTTGGCTGGGATTTAAATAAAATATATGGACTGCAAATAACAATGGCAATAGTATCAAACATAATTTTCCTGATTGTCGATTTATACTATATATTCAGTGAAATTTTTCATATTAAGAAGTACAATTATGAAATGTTTTATTCCTTAACATGCACAGGAAGTTCGGTCGTAACACGTTTTATAAGAATTGCGCACCTCAATAATGTTTGTGGGAACGTAGCTAAAAAGGTAATATATTTATAAAATATGCTTCTAACTGCAACCAAAAATAATTACAAATAAATCATGAATATATTGTTAGTAATTTGATTTTCTTCACCAGGCACGAAGGGCAAAAGAAATTATTTTTGAACTCAATAAAGGAAACGAGAATAAAGAATTAACAGAAGAGGTGAGATAGCTTATTTATTTCAATTATAAAGCCTGCTATAATTTAAATAATATTTATCTCGATCAAATCAGAATTAGTTAAAAATTACTTTGCATTCACTTGAACTGCTTTGAATTTTTGTGGATTCACTTGCATTTTTTAGAATTCTTCTGAATTCAATTAAAATATACTGAACTCAATTGCATTTTTGGTTAATTCTTTTGAAATAACGTGAATTCACTTCAAATTTACTTTTAATTTCTTAGATTCTACTGAATTCAAATGCATTTTTCGTTATTCTTTAAGTTATCTGAATTTTTGCGAAATTACTTGAAATTTTTTTAAATCTTTGAATTTTCCTTAATTATTATAAATTCTACTTAATTCAATCGCATTCACTTGAACTCTTTTAAAATTTTGTCAATTCACTTCAATTTAATTGCATTTTTGTTCAGGTAGCTCTCGTGCCAAAAATTAGTCACTGAAAAAAAAGTTTTTTTGTTGTTGTAATTTTAGGAATAAAAATAATATTATTGATATTTGAAATAAATTTTTTTTTACTATGTGTTTTGAAACTGAAGTTGATCTTGCTATCGCATCTTACCAATTTTTTAAGAATGGTTGAATTTTGATAAAAGATGGTTTCTACAGTTTCCAATTTTGAAAGAAAATTTTTCTATGGCTGAAATCGCTAAAACAATTAAAAATTTTTTTTTTTTTAATTGGTAAGAAGCGACAGTAAGAAAAAACTCAATTACAAAAGCTATTGTTAAAATAACTATTTTTCCTAAGCTTTAAACTTTTTCGTAAAAAATAATGTTTTTCCTTTCATAAGAAATGATTGATATTATTTTAATTCTTAAAATCATAGAAAACTTGTTTTCCCCAGAGACCTGATTTTCAGCACGACTCCCACGTTCCTTAATATATTTCATTTTCAAAAACTTTCAATTTTAAACGCTTTTATTTAGAAATAATGCAAGGTTTTCATTCTATTTTATTAATTCCTTTTCGTTTTCTATTCAAAATATTGCCTTTTTTCAAACATTTTCCCAATGTAAAATATTTTGAATCGGAACGTTATCAATGAATTCAAAATCGTTCAATATATTCACTGGATTTTTTCACAATTCTTTGGATTCATCTGAATTATTTTTGAATTTCTTGGAATTAGACTTTCCTTGATTTTTTAATTCCTTTATTTTTTTAATTCTTTGAATTTTTCTGAATTCCTTTCAATTCTACGGAATTTCTTAGAATTCTTTTGAACTTCTGCAAATTCACTTGCATTTTTTTAATTCTTTGAATGATGTATTTTGAATTCACTTGAGTTTACTGTAATCCTTGGATTCCTTTGCATTCACTTAAACTCAATTTAATTTTTGCGAATCCACTTGAATTTTTTTGTAATTTTTTGGATTCTTCTGAATCTATTTCATTTCTACTGAACTTACGTGTAATTAATTTTTTTTTGGATATTTAGATTCTTTTCCATTTATTTGAATTCATTTCCATCCTACTGAACTTAATGGAATTTTTGTCCATTCTGTAGATTCTATTAAATTCTTTGGATATTTTCAAATTTTCTTCTGATTCATTTCCATTCCTTAGATTGAATTTTAATTTACTTGCATTTCGTGAAATTATTCTGAATACACTAAATTTTTTTATAATTCTTTGGATTCTTCTGAATTCTTTTTGAATTCTTTGGAATTAGATTTTCCTTGAATGTTGTTTAATTCTTTGGATTTGCCTGGATTCATTTTAATTCTAGGGAATTTAATTGCATTTACTTGATCTCTTTTGAATTTTTACGAATTCACGTGGATTTAATTGCATTTTTGTCAAGTCTGAATTATTTTGAATACGCTTGAGTTTTCTGTAATTCTTTGGATTCTTTTGCAATCACTTAAACTCTTTAATTTTTTCGGATTCACTTGAATTCTTTTGTAATTTTTTTGGATTCTTCTGAATTCATTTAAATTCTACTGAACTTAATTACATTTTTCTTGAATCTTTAGATTCTGTTGCATTTATTTCCATCCTACTGAATTTAATTTAATTTTTGTTCATTCTGTAGATTCTTTTAAATTCTTTGGATATTTTTAAATATACTTCTGATTCATTTCCATTCTTTGGATTAAAATTGAATTTACTTGCATTTTGTGAAATTCTTCTGAATTCAATTAAATTAAGTCTTTCAATTATTTTGAATTCACTTGAGTTTTTTGTGATTCTCTGGATTTTTTGCATTCATTTGAACCCCTTTTTGTTTCTCTGAATTCACTTGAATTTTTTTGTAACTTTTTTAATTTTTCTGAATTCATTTCAATTCTACTAAACTTAAGTACATTTTTCTTGAATCTTAAGATTCTTTTGCATTTACTTGAATCATTTCCATGCTACTAAATTTAATAGAATTTTTGTTCATTTTGTGGATTCTTTTAAATTATTTGAATTTTTTAAAATTCATTTCCGATTAACTTCCATTCTTTGGATTGAATTTGAATTTACTTGCATTTTGTGAAATTCTTCTGAAGTCACTTAGTTCTTCTAAATCCAATTCAAATCTAAATTTAATTAAATCGTTTTTCACTTAATTTTTTTTATTCTTCTTAATTCATTTCCATTCTACATTTTTTTTCATTCTGTGGATTCTTTTCAATTCACCTGAATTCTTCTAAATTGCATTTTTATTGCGTTTTTTTCTAATTCTATAGATTCTTTCTGAATTTATTACAACTTACTGAATTTAATGATATTTTTCTTAATTATTTGGATTCACTTGCATTTTTTGAATTCTCAGGATACTTTCGAATCCATTTGTATTCTTTAAAATTCTTTTACATTCTTGAATTCAAAATTGCTAGTGTTTAACCCGCTGTATAAAGTAGGAAATAGGATTACATTAATTTTACTTGATTTTTCAATTAATATTTTTATTAGATCGAGCAATTTGCAATGCAAATTGACCAGCGACCCTTGATCTTTTCTATGTGTGGATTATATACACTAGAACATAAATTTATTGGAAGTGTAAGAAATAAATAAATACATTTATTGATTTAATGATTACTTCTTATAAAAATATTGCATTAAAAATATTTTAGGTGTTGACAACAGCAGTAACATATTTGTCATTTCTGGTACAAATCAGAGTGATAAACGAAGAATCGAGAGAATACCAATGTTTGAATGAAACTTTTGAAAAAGTTTGATTAAAAATGACAAATTTTAAAAGAAATATTTAACTCGAACATTTTTTTTTCGTAATTCATAAAATTGAAAAGTCAGCATCGTGTGTTATTATTAATAATTAAGTTTATTGTACAATTCTATCCTATTAATATACAAAACTATAATTTTTGGTTACATATACATAATATGTAATAACATAATATTGGCGTAGATATAACGTTACAAGTAAATAATTTTATTATTTTATATATATAATATATATTCATGTCTATAGTTTACATTAAAAAAAACAATAATTTACATGATCTCTCCACGAGGATTTATGCTTTTGTATAAAATCGAATCCCTCGCTTTTTAAAATTAAACCTCTTGCGTCGAATTTAAATGCCCTTTATTTGATTTACTTTTACATCTTTTTCATTGATGAATATGTATTTGACCTTCGAATTTATTGCACAATATTTCAATTGATAAAGATTTGAAATCATGATTAAAATGATTAAGAACTCCCGTCACAAGAGGATTAATATTAAAGCTTAGTCGGTAGTAATTAGCATCTAGTTAAAATTAATTACGTGTCTCAATAAAAGATTCTGAAAAGGCAGAAAATTGTAAAAATATAAATAGTCTCTTTATACCAAATTGTAATTTCTGTCCAAGTCGATGATCCTTCCTTAAAGACAGACTCAGGCAAAAAAAAGCAAGGACTTAATCCGCAAAAGCGGAGATCCTTGTGCGTTTCCCTAACACGAGAAAAGTGTTAAAAAGTTTCTTTTTCAAAAAACTAAAAAGGAGTTAAAAACTTTGTAAAACTCTCGATTATAAAAGGTTACTTTGTGTACACTTGGGAAGAGTTAAAACTACTGTTTTAAGTCAGTACTATAAAATTCTCTCAACGAATACGAGCGAACCTTCAATATTTTTCGATTGCAGATTCGCCGAGGCACTTTGCGCATTTCCAGTAGCGTTAAAATTTAAAATAAAATTTAAAATAACACCTATAAAAGACTACTCGAGATTCAGTAAGTGTCGAGTCTTCTAGATATTCTATTTACAATTTTTGACCCTTGAAATTAAATACGAGCGCATTTAATTTTTAGATAAATATGGGAGCTTGTAAACTATTATTTAAGTATTTCGTCTTCTTAAGTATTTTGATGGACGAGAGGCGATTTGGAAATTCAATTAATGCCAGCCTCCGGTTAATTTGTGGAACATTTCTTCGTTGAGGGTTTGGTTGGCTTCTTTCGACCTCATCGAGAGGAAAATGTAACCGCCGATGAATTCGTGAACGACTTTGCAGTCTGCGGATTGACATTCGAAAATTATGTTGCCCTCTTCGAACTGGACCATCATATGTTTCACTTCCCAGTTTACGTTCCAAGCCTGTAAATTAATTAAAACAATTTGCAAAATTACGATTTTTCAATTAAAATTAAGATTATAATAGACAGAGTTGCTGCCAAGGTGTCTACTCAAATCCTGGAAAAAAATTCCCTGACATTTCCAGATTTTTTCGAGGTATATCAAGATTTTCCCAGAATTTTTCATAGTACGGAGCCATTGAAGTATTTCGTGTTTTTGAAAACAATCGACTCGAAATATTTAGTTAAATATATATACAAATTCGCGAGTTTATTATAAAATATTTTTTTTCAAGTCCTTGTAAATATCTAAATGTGTAAAAATAGTACCATTTATATGTAAAATTGAATAACTTTTTTTTTCATTTGTAAATGTAACTAAAGAGATAAGGAATTTTTGTTAGGAAATTTTTCGTTAAGGAAGTTTCCTGATACGGAGACTTTTCACGAAAATAGTAAAATATATCCTTTTAAGTAAAATTAATGTGGGTACTATATTGAATTCAATTTAAAACGCTTCAATATCCTAACTTTTCAATTTCAACAATATAGATGAATTTTCAACTAAAATGAAGAATCTTTAACTGTAATCGTTGAATTTTCAACCAATAAATGAATTTGTAACGAAAAAAATTTAACTTTCAACCAAGAAGATGAATCCTAAACCAAATTTACGAATTTTAAACTAAAATTATGAATTTTGTAGAAATTGTTGCTCTACGTTGTTGGTGAAAATAACATAATGTTTTTTAGTATTCCTTTCCAGTATTCTTGAAAATCGTTGTTAACGAAGTACATTTGATGAAAAACAATTACAGTGTAGTAAAAAATTTAATTTTTTTTAAAAGTTGTTTCTTTTTGGGTGGAAAAATATTCTTTTTGGTTGAAAATTCAACTATTCGGTAAAAAATTCATTTTTTTGGTTGTAGATTCATCATATTATTTTTAACTCGACTTTTTTTTTAATTCATATTTTCGGGTTCAAAACTCTACTGTTTTATAGAAAATTGATCTTTCTAGCTTGAAAATTCCACATTTGAGTTGAGGATTCAACTTTTAAATATTCGTATTTTTTGTTCGAATTCAACTGTTTTTTATTGAAAATTAAAATATTACGTTGATGATTTTTCTTTTTGGATGGAAAATTGGTCTTTTTGGCTTGAAAATTCAACTATTCGGTTAAAAAGTCATTTTGTTTGTTGTAGATTCATCGTTTTATATTCCTTAAACTCGCCTTTTTTAGGATGAAAATTCTATTATTTTAGTAGAAAATTCATATTTTCGGGTTGAAAATTAATCTTTTTTTGTAGAAAATTCGATTAAAAAAAAATTTTAATTCAATAATTTTTTGGAAATTAACTTTTTTTTTAATTCACATTTTTGGGTTGAAAACTCAACTGTTTTGTAGATATGTATTTTTTGACTTAAAAATTCAACATTTGAGTTGAGGATTCAACTAGTTTGTTGAACATTCGTATTTTTTAGTTGAATTTACCTGTTTTTTTATAGAAAATTAAAATATTTTTTAGTGGAAATAGCAACTATAACACTTTTTATTGAGAAATAATTTTTTTTGAAGATTGACCTCTTTGGGTGAAAATTTTACTATTTTGTCAAAAATTAGTATTTTTTGTTGTTCACATTAATTTTTTTAATGTCAAAGAAAATCAAAAAAATGGCCAGGGATAAGTCAGGGAATTTGGAAATTTGGATTTTGTAACAACCCTCATAGAGATTAATATAGAAATTGAATTTTACCTTCATCGTGTTGTATCTCCAAGTTTTGAGATGATCACCATTGTGAAGATCCATTCGCATCAGCCTGTTATTCGCAATGCCGAGGAGCTCGTCTTTTCCTTTTCCTGTGAATCTGACGACAAAAAGGGAAATTCCGTATTCGGGAAGGGATTGCCAGGCTTTGATGTAATTCAGTTTTGCTTCCACAAGAGATAAATCCTTGACGTTGGCGTGTGCTTCCAAAATCCTTTGCACCAGCTGCAAATAATATAAAATTATTTAATTTATAACAATTTTTAACTCTCGGTTCGTATTTATTTTTCGAAAAATAATTTGTGTCTACCTAATTTCAATCTGAAAAGAGAATTTAAATTGATTTAAATTACTTATTAATTCGATTTAATTTCATACCTTTCCCTTGAACTTCTTTGCGAATCTGGAAGCCACATACTCTTCAGGGACAATGTCTCCGAGAGAATTTGGACTGATGGCAGGGACGGGTGCAGGCCTTTGAAGTTGCAAAAATGCAATGATACTGTTGACTTCGCTTTCGTAAGAAGCGTCCGCTAATGTGCGACCTTTCGCTGCTAGTCGACAAGCGGCCATCCATTTTGCATATTGTGTCTCCTGGAAAATAAAAAAATATTATTTATTATTATTTTAAATTTTTAATACAATTGAGGAGTACCTTCGAACTATTAGGAAACTCGTAAGAGCAGTGAATTAAAGATTCTATCAACACTTTACATGTAAATTGTATACAGCGATCGCCACTGTTCAACCCAATAGGTAACCGTCTTGAAAAAATGAACAGAAGATTCATTTTCTACCAAAAAATACGAATTTTTAACGAAATAGTTACATTTTAAATTAAATAGATAATTTTTAATAAAAATGATCAGTCTTAATTTAAAAAATGAATTTTTAACAAAGTTAAACTTTTAACTAAGTATGTAGTTGAATTCTCAAACGAAAAAAATAGATTCTCAACAAGAAATGTAATAGTTGATATTTAAACTAAAAAATATTTTAATTTTAAATTTAAAAAAAATTGAATTCATTCAAAAATGACGAACTTTCAGAAAAATAGTCGAATTTTTAACTAAACAGTTGAAATTTCAACATCAAACAAAATTATTTTCAACCAAGTAATTTAATTTTCTAACAAAACGACAAATTTTCTACCAAGAGCATTAATTTCCTACAAAAAATACAAATTTGTAACAAAATAAATAAATTTTCAACTAAAAAAGGTAAATTTTCAATCAAAAACAGAGCAGTAAAATTTTCAATTAAAAAAATAATTTTCAACAAAAAAGTTAATTTTTCAAACAATAAAAGTGAATTATTTACAAATTATAGTTGAATTCAACCGGAAAATACGAATTTTCAACCAAACAATTGCATTTTTATTCAAAAAGGTTAAATTTCTACCAAGAGAAGAATTTTTAAACATCTTCCTACCTGACTCGAATTATTACTAAACTTGAAAAATATTCAAGAATAAACAAATTGCCTTAGAATTTTGCCGGATTTTTTTCTACATTTTTAGAAATATTTTGAAATTTTCTTTAAAAATTAATTTTGGATTTTTTTTGTGAGAAATCGTGAAAAACTTACATTTTCTTTAAAACTTTCTGAAATATTTTTGAATTTTAAATTATTTTTCAATATTTTCAAAACTTCTGAATATCTTTTGAAATTATTCGAATTTTTCCTAAAATAAAAAAAATGCATAAATCTATAAAACTTCTATGTTAGTGCTTTTCGCTGTGAATGAGCATTTTTTAACAAAAATCATCAAGATTCCCAATTTCCAACCATTTTAGGTTGTCTTAGTGTTTTACATCGAAAACAGGTATTTTTAATAATAAATTATTATATTTCAAAGATGAAAAAATTTTCAACTATTTACGCTTTTCGGTTTTATTAGCGTTTTTACCGAAAATGAACATTTTTACGGTTCATCATTTTTGAACAATTTTAGGTTACACTAGTGTTTTACATCGAAAGTTGGCATTTTCAAACAAAAATCATTATAATTTGAACAAGATTAATATTTAAACAATTTTAATCGGAAATTCGTATTTTAATTTTTTTTTTTTATTTAGATTTCAAAGAAGATTCACAACTCTGGTTATGTTGGATTTTTACACCAAAAGACGGCATTTTCAGTAAAAAATCATTAGATTTCAAAAAAGTTTTAAAAAATGTTAGACAATTTAGGTTAAGCCAGCGGTTTTCAATATAGATTTCAACGGAGATTTACATCTTTTGAACAGTTTCAAGTTATATTAACGTTTTTCACATGAAATTCGTTTCATTAGATTTCAAAGATTTACAATTCCAGATTTACAAAGATTTAAAATTACAAAAGATTTATAACGTTTTTTGAAAATTATTAGTATTTTCAATAAAACATTATTAATTTTGAATGAATATTTACAATTTTTCGACACATTTAGGCTATGTTGATGTATTTCACCAGAAATTGGTATTTTTAAACAAAAATAATTAGACTTAAATTCAATGATTTCTCTTTAAAATAATAAAATTTACCAGTTTTAAAAATTTCAGAATCTGTTAGTGTTTTTCGTCGGAAATAGACATTTTTATTTGAAAATCATTTAACTTTAAAGAAGATTCATAATTTTTTAACAATTTTAAGTTAAGTTGGCGTTTTGCATAAAAACTGGTATTTTTAAACAAAAATCATTCTAATTTTAACAAGATTTAGAATCTTTGAACAATTCTGGTTTATCGTTTTCCACCAAAAATCGGTATTTTTAATGAAAAATCATTATAATAAAAAAAGATTAAATTTTTTGTACAATTGTATGTTAAGCTAGCGGTTTTCAATACAGTATAATTGAAAGAATATTTACACTTTTGGAACAATTTAAGGTTATATTAATGTTTTTCACATGAAATTGGTTATTTTAAACAAATTGGAACAACTGATTCTTACGTTATGTCAGTAATTAATGGTATTTAACAAATATAAATTTCAAAGAATAGTTACAATTTTTAATAAATTTAAGCTATTATGATGTGTTTACCCTGTGTGTTTAACCTTTTTGTCGAAAATAATAAAATTTACAAACTTGAACAATTTCGGATTATGTTAGTGTTTTTCGTTAGAACTTTACATTTGCATTCAAAAATCATTGGATTTCAGAGTAGATTCATAATTTTTAAACAACTTCAAGTTACATTGGCGTCTTTAATCGAAATTTTGTTTTAAATCTTTCAACAATTTTGGTTTATGTTAGTGTTTTTCGTCGGAAAAAATGAATTTTCAACAATTAAAAATAGAAGAAAATCGAAAAAAATTGAGCATTTAAATTTTAACTGTTGTAAATTCAACTTTCAATTTTCCTCAATTTTCAACAGTTTAAAATTTGACCTTTGAAAAATGATGAAAATTGCATTTTGAACTGTTGAAAACTAAAAAAAAAGAGAATGTTGTATTAAAAATATGTGTTAAAAATGTAATATTTATATAACTTTACATGAGAATTTAATAAATAAACATTTCAATCCATAAAAAATTGAAAAAGGCGAGTTTTTCGAAAATATTAATAAAACCATTCTTGTTACGTTATGTTAGTGTTTTTAATCTAAAATTGGTATTTTTTAACAAAAATGAAACGGTTTGATTGTCTGTTTATTGCACAAAAATACTATACAGGGTGTCCAAAAAGTCCCGGGACGGCTGAATATTTTCTCAGGTAAGATATTTTTCAGGGCGGTCAAGGTCATTCTTGAAGGAACTTTAAACAAGGAATTCAATGGTGACCTTTATTTTGATCTTGACCATGACCTTCACGGTCATTTCAAGGTCAAATTGATTTTTTTAAATGGGAATCTCTATTTTTGACCCCGGAAACTGAGAGAGCGGAAAATTTTACGTCCAGATATGACCTTGAGTAATCCGAAACATGACCTGGGAAGGTCATGGCAAGGTCAAACAACGTACAGCAGGATGACTTGACCAGCATGCATTTATGAAGAAAATGTTCAACGCAAGAGTTGTAGCATTTTATACTCCCGATCGATTGGTGACTTTGACCTTGTCTATGACCAGAACCTTCACCAGGACATTTTCTTCAAAAATGCATTCTGGTCGAGTCATCCTGCTGTACGTTGTTTGACCTTGCCATGACCTTCCCAGGTCAAATTTCGGATTACTCAAGGTCATATCTGGACGTAAAATTTTCCGCTCTCTCAGTTCCCGGGGTCAAAAATAGAGGTTCCCATTTAAAAAAATCAATTTGACCTTGAAATGACCGTAAAGGTCATGGTCAAGATCAAAATAAAGGTCACCATTGAATTCCTTGTTGAAAGTTCCTTCAAGAATCACCTTGACCGCCCTGTAGAATATCTTACTTGAGGAAATATTCAGCCGTCCCGGGACTTTTTGGACACCCTGTATATTAATTTTAAGTTAAGATATCAATTTTCATCAATTATGAAAAATGTCCTTGCATATCTTTTCTATTATTTTACATAATAGATACTATGAAATACCAAACATTTTGTTTTAATATTAATTTTATATTTTAGTTTCAAAATTGCGTAAGACAAAAATTTTCTAGTCTTATAAAATCCCTTGAAATCTTTTGAGATATCATAACACCTTATAGATACTATAAAATCGTTCCATATCTTCCGAAATTATATCTTGAAAATGTTTAAATCTCTTGGAAATGCCTTGGAATCTTTTAAAATACCCTAAAGTATTTCACATCCTTTGAAAACAGGTCAAATTACTGAAATTAATTAAAAAATCCTTGGATTCTTTTCAATTACTCAATACCTTGAATAATTTGAAAATCTTTAAAATCCTACCAAATTCCTCAACTGTTGTGAATAAATTATTTGAAACCATTAAAATAATATAAAATCCCACGAAATAACATGAAATTTGATATTTCCTAAAATCCTGGAAAATGTATTAAAATACTTTCAGGGCTGTTAGAATCCCTTAAAATCTTCTGAAATCACTTAAAATTTTTCAAAATTCTTAAAAATTCATTGGAATTTAAAAAAATATACCCCCACCTTGAACATTCTTTGAGATGCCTTTAAATTATTGAAATAAACGGAAAATTCGTTGGAATATTTTTAAATATCCTAAAAATCTTTAAAATTCTCTGAAATCTTTGGCAACAACTTGAGATATTTGAAAATCTTTGAAATCCTACGAAATCCCTCAATGCTTGTGAATAATTCTTTGAAATCCATTAAAATCATATAAAATTTCGTAAAGTTACATGCAATTTGATATTTCCTGAGAACCTGGAAATTTTATTAAGGTACCTTGAGAGCTTTTAAAATCCTTTAACATTTTTTAAATCCCTTACAATTTTTTTTATTTCTTAAAAATTCATTGGAATTAAAAAAAAATATCATAAAATCTTTGCAATTTTTTGAAATACCTTGAAATTATTGAAATAAATGGTAAATTCCTTGCAATATTTTTAAATATCATAAACATCTATAAAAATCTTTAAAATCTTTAATAATATCTTGCATAATTTCAAAATCTTTGAAATCCTACGAAATTTCTCAACTCTTGCGAATAAATTCTTTTAAACAATTAAAATATTATAAAATTCCATAAAATTACATGAAATTTGATATTTCCTGAAAGCCTGAAAAATGTATTAAAATAGCTTGAGACCTGTGAGAATCCCTTAAAATCTTTCGAAATGCTTTAAAATTTTTTTCAATTCTTAAAAATCCATTGGAATTAAAAAAATACCCTAAAATGTTTAAAATTCTTTGAAATCAATTAAAATATGATCAAATCCTGTGAAATCACATGAAATTTGATGATATATCCTGAAATCCTTAAAATTTTATTAAAATACATTGAGAAATTTTAAAACCCCTTAAAATCATTGAAATCCTCGAAAATCTTATAAAATCTATTACAAATTTCTTGGAATCTTTTAAAACACCTTACAATACTTCAAAAGAATTCAAGAAAATTCAGAAATAGGTATAGACCTGAATTCAAAAATGGTTAATACATGGGTTAACTTATTGAAAGAAAAGCGATCAAAGTGATCTTTTCATTTTAAAAAGTGACTATATTGGCTTTATCTTAAAAAAGTGACTAAAAAGAGATTTAGGAAAAAAAAAGTGACTGAAAGTGATCGTGTGGCAGTCCTGATTATTATTGACAGTTACTTAAGGTACTTCTTACCAAAATTCCCTGTCTTTTCCCTGATTTCCAGGTTTTCCGTGACCCTGTCAAAATCATTTAAGGGATTCTAGGTATAAGATTTAAAAGTCTAAAATAAATCGAAATAATTTACCGTATCGCATCGGATCCACATTTCCGACATGCCCTCAGCACTAGGGACCTCAAGTCTGATTCCGTAACGATTCTGAGCCAAATTAACGTCAGGAGTTACTTCGCATCCACGAAGATTGATAGAGTGTGCTGGTGGCTCGGAACTGTTCATCTCCTCGCGACTTTTATAAAGCTTGAGTTGCAAATCCCTGCAAGTGAACCAATATCGCTTGAAGGCTTTCAGGGTGAAACGCTTTGGTTTGAAAAACCGCAGGTAGTCGCAGAGTTCAGGAATCTGAGTAATATCGCTTGATCCGTTACTGATTGTTGAGCCTTCCAGGGTTACCTGGAGGTCCGTCAATGCTGCATCAATATCGTCTTCCACTGGAGAAGTCCCGTTGCTGTCGAAATTCGGCTGGGGAACGCTCGCTTGTAAATTCACTTGCACCTGTAAATCAGGAAAAAATTCAGTCAACTTTCTACTTTTGAAAAGGAAAACATCGCAGAGCTCGGATTCACTTCAGAGATAAAAAATAGTGTCTAAAGGTCTCGGATCGACTAGAAGGCTTAACAAAAAGTCGCATTAGTCGCATAAAATTACAAAGAAAGTCGAATGAAATTTCGAAAAAATTCGTATAAAAGTTCTAAGGATAATGAACAAAAAGTAGTATCAGACACTGAATGACTGAAATAATAACTTTATTTGTTTATGCATATAGGGTACATAATTCTCATTCATTTTCCAATATTTTTTGCACAATCAAAATAAACTTTAAAGTTAAAATAACTTTTCAAAAATAGTATGTTATTGGCATATTTTTGATACCATAATAAAATTTTATTTATTCCCATCTAAAAAAGTGATGTAACGATATGTCTCGAAAATCTCGCAATCACTGTTGTTGAAATCCGGACTGGCTTTTCATTACTTGAAGTTGTTTTATATCCTAAATTTAATAATTTGAAAGTTAAATATAGAAAATAATCCCCTTTAAATATAAAAATAATAGAAACTTTATGCGAATTCAAAAAAAATTTGTGCTTTTTAAGTCTTTTTCACTGAAAATTATCATTTTTAAACGAAAATGATCATCAAGATGATCAAGATTTACGATTTTCAACAATTTTAGGTTATGTTAGCGTTTTACGCCGAAAATGGGTATTTTTAATCACAAATTATTAGATTTCAAAGATTGAAAATTTGTCAATAATTTAGATTTTTCGGTTTTGTTAGCGTTTTTGAGAAAAAATAATTAGATTTCAAAGGTTCATAATTTTTGAATAATTGTATGTTATGTTAGCGTCATACACCAAAATTGGTATTTTAAAACAAAAACCATAATAGTTTGGAACAAGATTTAGAATCTTTTAACAATTTTGGATTATGTACGTATTTTTTGTCGGAGAAGATTTACCAAATTTTAACAATTTTATGTTATTCTAGCGTTTTACACCAAAAATTGACATTTTAAAATAAAAAAACATTATATTTCGAACAAGACTTGCAATTTTTAAACAGTTTCAGGTTATATTAACATTTTTTATAGGAAACCTGTTGTTTTTAAATAAAAATCATTATTGTTTTTCGTCGAAATTATTGATATTTTTAATAAAAAATTATTAGAATTCAAACAATATTTAAAATGTGAACAACTTTAGGTTATGTTGGTGTGTTTCACCTTTAATGTGCAATTTTAGACAGAGAATCATTAGATTTAAATTTATTAAATTAATTTAATTTAAAATAAAAAAATGATAAGCTTGCATAGTTCCGGATTGTGTTAGTGTTTTTCGTCGGAAATTGAAATTTTTATTAAAAAATCATTAGTTTCCTATAAAGATGATGCATGATTTTTTAACAGTTTTAGATTATGTTGGAATTTTACATCGAAAATAGGGATTTTCAAACAAAAATTATTATAATTTAAACAAGATTTAGAATCTTCTATTAATGTTGTATCATGTTAGTTTTTTTCGTCGGAAATTGGTATTTTTAATTTTGAAAAAATTATATTTCGAAGAAAATTCACAACTTTCTAAAAATAATTGTAGATTAAATTGGCGTTTTAGAGCAGAAATTTGTATTTCTAAACAAAAAATCGTACTAAAATCCAATGATTTTTATTTAAGTAATAAAATGTATAAGCTTGAACAATTTTGGATTTTGTTAGCGTTTTTCGTCGGAAATTGAAATTTTTATTAAAAAATCATTAGTTTCCTAGAAAGATGATGCATGATTTTTTAACAGTTTTAGATTATGTTGGAATTTTACATCGAAAATTGGGATTTTCAAACAAAAATTATTATAATTTAAACAAGATTTAGAATCTTCTATTAATGTTGAATCATGTTAGTTTTTTTCGTCGGAAATTGGTATTTTTAATTTTGAAAAAATTATATTTCGAAGAAAATTCACAACTTTCTAAAAATAATTGTAGATTAAATTGGCGTTTTAGAGTAGAAATTTGTATTTCTAAACAAAAAATCGTACTAAAATCCAATGATTTTTATTTAAGTAATAAAATGTATAAGCTTGAACAATTTTGGATTTTGTTAGCGTTTTTCGTCGGAAATTGAAATTTTTATTAAAAAATCATTAGTTTCCTATAAAGATGATGCATGATTTTTTAACAGTTTTAGATTATGTTGGAATTTTACATC
>CAKNYM010052060.1:221382-267906 GCA_932195095.1 Andricus curvator
TTTTTTTTTTTTTTTTTTTTTTTTTTTTTTTTTGGTGATTCAATCCAATTCATTTAGATTACTACAATTTCACAAATAGGAAAAAGAAATAATCCAAAAATATTTCATATATATTTCTAAAATTGCTATATTTAGTGCAAACTTATTACAAACAAAATTTTTTAATAAAAAGATTTCTTTCAAGAAATTGAGTTAAAAATATTCAGACTCAATTAAAAGAAATGTTTTATCATGTTAGTTTTTTTCTTCGGAAATTGGTATTTTTAATTTTGAAAAAATTATATTTCGAAGAAAATTCACAACTTTTTAAAAATAATTGTAGATTAAATTGGCGTTTTAGAGCAGAAAGGACCCCGCACCAAATGTACAGAAAAAAGCCTTATGATAAAAAATTCTAAAAAAAATTTTTTCTTGTATTTTCGAACCTGCAAACTAAAAATTCGAAAGAAAAATGTCAGAAAGATGGACAGTTTTTAGACAAACACTTGTCCAAAGTTTCGATTTTTACATGTATTTTAATGGAAAAATGCTTATTTTAGCAAAATGTTTTTTTTCCTCAAAAACGCTATGATAGATTTGACTAAAACTTTTATATTTTGACGATCAGGTGTACCAAATCAAAAGATTCATACCCACGAACTAGAAATATTAACGATTCTTTGGATATACAGCATGTTTTTGGGGGTGTTTTTGTACCCTGAACATCCAAGTAACATATGTAAATCATCATTTCTTAGTAACTAAAATAAATAGAGACTTTTATTCATCTTCTACGGCATGAAACGACTTTTCAATAAGTGGAGTAAGCGTACATAGCAAGAATATGTTTTGACTTTATTTTAGGGGATGTTTTACCATCCCTTAAACAATGAGTCTTAAGTTCCTAACGCATTAATCAATAACGAAAAATAATTTTATTTTTAAATGCATGAAAGCTGATATTTTAGGACAGAAAATAGTCGCGTACAACCCTAAAAACTTCCTAAAGCACTTTCAACCCCTTATCAGATATAAAATTCACCCAAACTACCCCTAAATATTTTTAAAATTCAACAAAACCAACCTAATTCAAAAATCCGCCCAATTTTTGCTGATAATAATTTCAATTGATGCCAAAGGGGCACACATGAGGTCCCAACCCTTCAGCACATGTAGAACTCACCCCAGCCACCCCCGAATATTTTAAAAGTTCAATAAAGTCACCCTAATTCAAAAATACGCCAGGTTTTTCTGATAATGTTTTCAGTTGATGCCAAAGGGAGAAAAAAGTGTCTCAATTCTTCAGCACATATAGAACTCATCCCAGCAACCCCTAAATATTTTTAAAATTCAATACAATCGCCCTAATTTCAAAGTACACCAATACTTTTCTGAAAATATTTTCAGTTGATGCCAAATGGGCAAAAAAAGTTTCAAACCCTCAGCACGTATAGAACTCACCCCAGTCACCCCTAAATATTTTTCAAATGCAATGCAATCACCCTAATTTCAAAGTACACCAAGATTTTTCTGAAAATGTTTTCAGTTGATGCCAAATGGGCAAAAAAATGTTTCAAAACCTCAGCACGTATAGAACTCACCCCAGTCACCCTAAATATTTTTAAAATTCAATATAAACCGCCCAATTCCAAAATAATCCAGGATTTTGATGATAATTTTTTCAATTGATGCGAACGGTTCACACAAAAAGTCTCAACACCTCAGTACATGTGGAACTCATCCAAGTCTAAATATTTTTTTATATTTTAAAAATTCAATAAATTCAAAAAAGTAAGAAGAAAGGACAGTTTCCAGATACGCAAATATCAAAGGTCCAATTTTTACATGTGTTTTAATGGAAAATGATCATTTTAGTTTTGGCATTTTAGATTTGGCATCAACTGAAAACATTTTCAGAAAAATCCTGGTGTACTTTGAAATTAGGGTGATTGTATTGAATTTTAAAAATATTTAGGGGTTGCTGGGGTGAGTTCTATATGTGCTGAGGGATCGAGACACTTTTTTGTCCATTTGGCATCAACTGAAAACATTATCAGAAAAACCTGGCGTATTTTTGAATTAGGGTGACTTTATTGAACTTTTAAAATATTCGGGGGTGGCTGGGGTGAGTTCTACATGTGCTGAAGGGTTGGGACCTCATGTGTGCCCCTTTGGCATCAATTGAAATTATTATCAGCAAAAATTGGGCGGATTTTTGAATTAGGTTGGTTTTGTTGAATTTTAAAAATATTTAGGGGTAGTTTGGGTGAATTTTATATCTGATAAGGGGTTGAAAGTGCTTTAGGAAGTTTTTAGGGTTGTACGCGACTATTTTCTGTCCTAAAATATCAGCTTTCATGCATTTAAAAATAAAATTATTTTTCGTTATTGATTAATGCGTTAGGAACTTAAGACTCATTGTTTAAGGGATGGTAAAACATCCCCTAAAATAAAGTCAAAACATATTCTTGCTATGTACGCTTACTCCACTTATTGAAAAGTCGTTTCATGCCGTAGAAGATGAATAAAAGTCTCTATTTATTTTAGTTACTAAGAAATGATGATTTACATATGTTACTTGGATGTTCAGGGTACAAAAACACCCCCAAAAACATGCTGTATATCCAAAGAATCGTTAATATTTCTAGTTCGTGGGTATGAATCTTTTGATTTGGTACACCTGATCGTCAAAATATAAAAGTTTTAGTCAAATCTATCATAGCGTTTTTGAGGAAAAAAAAACATTTTGCTAAAATAAGCATTTTTCCATTAAAATACATGTAAAAATCGAAACTTTGGACAAGTGTTTGTCTAAAAACTGTCCATCTTTCTGACATTTTTCTTTCGAATTTTTAGTTTGCAGGTTCGAAAATACAAGAAAAAATTTTTTTTAGAATTTTTTATCATAAGGCTTTTTTCTGTACATTTGGTGCGGGGTCCTTTGTATTTCTAAACAAAAAATCATACTAAAATCCAATGATTTTTATTTAAGTAATAAAATGTATAAGCTTGAACAATTTTGGATTTTGTTCGTGTTTTTCGCCAGAAATTAAAATTTGTATTAAAAAATCATTAGATTTCAAAGATTCATAATTTTTAAAATAATTTTACGTTATGTTCGAATTGTACATCGAAAATTGGCATTTTCAAACAAAAATCATTGTAGTCTGAACAATATTTAGAATCTTTTAACAATTTTGGATTTTTTTTAGTGTTTTTCGTCGGAAATTGGTATTTCTGATCAAAAATGCAACGGTTCGATATTTGTATAAATTTATATTGTACACAAATATTATACGTATTATGTCGAAAGTTAAGATATCAATTTTCATTCATTATTAAAAATATTTTTCTAGTTTTTCTTTTCTATTATGTTAAATAATATAGATACTATGAAATAAACAAATTTTGTATAAACATTAAGTTTATATTTTAATTTAGAAATTACGCAAAAAAACAATACAATACAAAACAGAAAAAAGACAATAATCGTGCACGTATGGGGCTTGTTTGTTTTCGAGTCAATATAAATATTAAAGAAAAATAGTTTGTTAACGGGCATTACAAAAAGTATATTACTTTTAATTGTTATACGGAAAGTTTAATTGTAAAGAACAGTAAAGTTGTACATTACCGCAGTAAAATATTTGGTCTCACTCAAATTTGGTCTGTTTTGTCTATATTAATTAATGACTCCGATGATTTTCATTTTCATCTTGAAATATTCATGGGGTGACAACTACATTCAATAAAAATAGTCTGTTCAAAAAAATGTTCACCAATGTTTACTATATAATCTTATGAAAATTTCTTCATTTCTTAGGAATTAAATACAAAAATCGTCCTTTCTCAAAAAGGGCCCGAATGATTATTTTTTTTTTCATCTTAAAATGTTCTTGGGGTTTCATATTACCATAAAAAAATCGCATTTACTGAAAAAGTTGAATTAATTAAAAATTTGTTCGGCCCCACCGTGTAGCGCCATTAGTGGCGTGAGTCCGAGCCTTGAAGGACGAAATCTTCCTCGAGAGGATTTCTAATTCTTCTCTCACGTACTCTTAGATTTCTCGCCTCGAATGCTGAATTTAAATCTACTTCAATCATAAAATTTGCATTTACCTGTAGAGCAGCAAACATGAGCATCTCTTCCTCAGTGCAGTCGAGTTCCTCAGCGAGAAGCTGCCACTTTGCCTGTTCGTAAATCATATTAATTCTGACCGAGTCGGTCTTCGGATTCAAATCATAAAATGAGTAGAATTTGAATCTGAGCCTGAGGGTGTCGAATTCTCGAATTCCCTGTTCCATGATCGAAAGGGACGAATCAAGCCAGGCAACATTCATCCTCGCTCGTTCGATCAAACTCTTCGGTCTGATCAATTTGCTCCGGACTTCGGGTGAAATTGATGAAGGACTCTGGGCGAGATATTCTGATAGTCCACCATTCAAAGCTTCAAGACTCATAGTGCTGTTGTTCGCATTGAAGGAACCGGTGCTTCCAAATCCAGAAGAATTGTTATTCCTCTTCCAGGTTCCAGTCTGAAAAGAAATTTATCATTTTGATTATCATTTGGGACTGTTTAGGACATTTTGGGATTTTTCTTTCATATATAGAAACAGCTTTACACCTAGGAGTTCAATAATGTTAATGCAAACAAACTGTTTGTTTTTAAATTTAATTAAAAGACTTTTAGTGAAAACCGTCATACAGACTTTTATAAGGGAGCATCAACAAATTACTTGAGACGATTTGGCAGGCAGTTAATTTATAACCAAATAGTTGACTTTTCAACTAAAGAGATCAATTTTCATCCAAGAATATTAATTTTACACCAAGAAAAAACAATTTTCGAACAAATATATGAAGCTTGAACTAAAAAGGATACATTTTAAGTTAAAAAAATAATTTTGAACAAAAAAACGAATTTACAAGAAAACAGTTAATTTTCAACCAAAAGGTGAATATTCAACCAAGAAGAATAATTTTCTATAAAAAGGACCAATTTTTAACCAAATAGTTGAGTTTTCAACTCAAAGAGATAAATTTTGGACAAAAAATAACATAATTATACTTTCAGTCAAAACAATTAATTTTAAACCAGAAAACCGGATTTTAAAGAAAATATTTCAATTTTTAACACAAAAAATGAATTTTTATTCAAATAGTTAAATTTTCAACCAAGAAGATTAATTTTCTACCAATAAAAACCAATTTTCAACAAAAAACATGAACCTTCAACTAAAAAAGACAAATTTTAAGTTAAAAATATTATTTTGAAAAAAAAATGCAAAAACCAGCTATATTCAACCAAAGAGATAAATTTTCAATCAATAAGATTAATTTTCTACCAAAAAAGACGAATTTTCAACAAAAAACATAAATTTGCAATCAAAAGGATGAATTTTCAGCAAATTACATAAACTTTTAAATGAAAAAGATCAATTTTTATCCAAAAATAGAATTATTAAATTTCTAGTTAAAAAAATTAATTTTCAAGCAAAAAAAACTAATTTAAAAAGAAAAGTTAAATTTTCAACCAAAGAAATGAAATTTCCCCCAAAAAGATTAAGTTTCAACTGATCAGAATACTTTTCTACTCGCAATTTTCAGTTAAAAAATAATAGTTTTCAACTAAATAAAATTAATTTTTTAACAAAAACTAGTTGAATTTTTAACCAAACAGACGAATTTACAACCAAGAAGGTTAAACTTCTACTAAAAAAGATGAATTTTCAACTCAAAATGATGAATTTTCAACAAAAAATGGAATAATTAATTGATGTTTTTGTATGTTGACTAGATGAGAATATTAATAAAAAAAGGTATTTTTATTTAAAAGTGGAATAGTTAAAATTTCAGTTTAAAAAATTCATTTTCAATGAAAAAACGAATTTTTAACACGATTTTTAACAAAATACATTTATTTTCAACGAAATCGTTAAATTTGTAATCAAACCAATACATTTTTAACTAAAATGATGAATCTTCAACCAAAAAGATGAATTTCTAAACAGATAGTTGAATTTAACCAACAAAAATTAATTTTTAACAAATTAGTTCCACTTTCATTTGAGTAGTTCAAATTTCAACATAACAAAATTTGAATTTTAAACAAAAAAAAGTTGAATTCAACCAAAAAGTATGAATTAATTTTCAACAAAATAGTTGAATCCTCAACCAAACAATTGCATTTTTATCCAAAAAATATTAAGTTTTTACGATAACACATGAATATTAAAACAAGAAGACGAATTTTTCAACAAAATAGTTGAATTTTCTTTCAAGAAAGATTTCCCAGTCAATAAAGAAAAAAAATTTATCCAACATATTGAATTTTCATACCAAAAAGACGAATTTTCTACAAAACAGTTCAATTTTCAACTAGATGGATAAATTTTTTACCAAAATATTTGAATTTTTAATCCAGAAAGACGAATTTGAAAAAAAGTTGAATTTTCAACCAAAATTCGTAACCAAAAAAGTTATAAAATAAAAAAATTATAAAATTATACGTTTCTAAGAATTACTTGTTATTAACATCTTTTCTTTTCTTAATCTATTCGCATTAAGGTTCCATGTTTATTTAATTACCAAAATTTATACGTATGTTTATTTCCTGAGTTTATGAAATCTTAGTAAGATTTTGTGGAGGGGGGTTGAAAGTTTCAGAAAGAAGCCTTAGGTAATTTGTGGTTGATTCCTAAATTTCAACTTCAGTTTGTCGAAAATTCCCTGACTTTTTCAGGTTTTCCCTTACATTCCCTGACTTTCCCGAATTCCCTGACCTGTAGTAACACTGTAATAAATACCGAAACTGGAGAACTGATTGGAGTGCTGTAAGTCCTGTGTTTGAGGGAAAGAGTGAGAAAACAATGTGCAACATTGTCCTAAATGATGAGAGATTAGAACAAGTTGACAAGTACGTATACCTAGGTAGTCTATTCACTAGCGACGGAAAAATAGATGGGGAGTTAGATAGGCGCATAAATAAGGGTAAGCAGGTTATCGGTAGAGCAGGGTCCATCCTAACAAATAAAAACATATCAAAAAAAGCTAAAATGGCCATACATAATTCTATATTCGTACCGACTGTACTATACGGTAGCGAGATATGGACCTGTGAAGAGAAGGACAGGAGTAAAATTAACGCGATCGGCATGAGACCTCTGCGCATAATATGCGGGAAAACACTGATGGATAAAGTCCGAAACGAGACAATCCTCAAAGAATGTGGTGCAAAAGAGACAATAGTTGACACATGGGAAGGAAATCAGTTAAGATGGTTCGGTCATCTTGAAAGAATGAAAGATGAGCGACTGACCAAACAAGTGTACAAAGGTAAAGTAAATGGCAGAATGCCTAGAGGTAGACCGCCGAAAGAATGGTTAGAATCGGTAAATGAGACATTAATCCGAAGAGACGTAAGAAGCCATAGAAACACAAGAGCTTGCATAAAAAGATGCATGGACGTGAAGGAAGCTAGAGTAGTATGCCAGGACAGAAAAGTGTGGCGACAAATAGTTTGTAAACAGAGTGACAATAGAATGAATGAAGCCTGAAACAAAGACCTTGGATTCTAATGGGCCCAAGTGGGGAACCATACATAACAATTTTGTGAGGCTCTTCACTTGGGGTGATCGCTAGAGAGATTGATCAGCAACCTGGGTCGGAGCAGTGTTGCGGAATAAACGTGTCATTTGAATAAATGACACGAGAATTCCAGATCAATCTAAAACATATATACCTAACACCTATATACCTATCTACCCTACACCTATATACCTATCTAACTTATACCTATATACTCTATACCAATACACCCATATACCCAGTACCATTTTCCAACCGAGCAAGTCACGCCTACCCCGAAAGGGAAATGGCTTAATGGTATATAACCCTGACTTTTTCAGGTTTTCCCTTACATTCCCTGACTTTCCCGAATTCCCTGACCTGTAGTAACACTGTAATAAATACCGAAACTGGAGAACTGATTGGAGTGCTGTAAGTCCTGTTGTTTGGAGTGACCGGAGCACACATGAAAGGACTGCTTTGATCCAAACTTCCATTTGATCCTCTGGGACTCTGTGTAACTGGTATGAATGTGTTTGTGTCTGCTGGCACGTGCCAACCATTTTTCTGATTTTCAATTTTTTTCTTCACCGGCAAGTCCTTCAAATTGTATTTTAGATGGTTTGGCTCCAAGGGTTTGCAAAACGAAAGTTCCTCTGGATGTCGGATACCTAAAAACAAAAACAAAATAATTAAGGTTTATATAGTCATTTAAGAACCAATAATGACAGGTGTCTAAATTTTTCAAAAAAACAGGGATCACATTGGTTCATGAGTTCAACTGTGGGGAAAATACGGGAATTTGTCTTCGAAAAAAGGAGGATTTTTTTCTAAGGTGAATTTTTTCTTTATTACAAATACCAGCTAGCTTAACGGACAAAATTAATAGATGAAATGCTTTTATAAGAAACCACAGATATTATAAAACTAAAGTATAAAAATAATATTAATAGCAAATTTTGGACTTCATGGTATCTATTATCTAAAATAATTTAAAATAATATAAAAGAAAAACAAGGACAATATTTTTGATAATGGATGAAAATTTATATTTCAACTTCAGAATTAATATATAATATTGTTGTATAGACAATGAAGCCATTGCATTTTTATTTAAAAATACTAATCTCTGACGAAAAACCCCAACATAACCTAAAGTTGTTCGAACTGGTAAGTTTAATTACATTCTCATTCTAATGAGAAGGTATTGGTTTTATGTAAAATTTGACATAGTCGGTTTTCATCAAATCTCCACGTTTTGAGACCCCCTGAGCCAGAAAAAACGGTTTTTACCAAGGTGTCTGTCTGTCTGTAGTCTGTCTGTCTGTCTGTCTGTCTGTCAGTCTGTCTGTCTGTCTGTCTGTAGCCACGATAACTTTCGAAAAAATGATCAGATTTGATTGAGCTTTGGCACACTTTTTTATGGCCTAAAAATAGAGAACGAGTTCGTTAACCAGCTATTTTGGATGAAAATTCAAAAAGTGAGCACATTTTGAAAATTTTTGAGTCCACTTTTTTTGAAGATTTACAAATTCTATGTATGGTTATTAGTAGTACGCAAAATGACGAACAAAATATTCTAATGACTTTTCGTGATAAAAAAAAAATTACTGGAGTTATAGCATTTTCAAAATTCCAAAAAACAAACGAAAATGTACATTTTAAGCCGAAAAACGCACGATATGAAAAAAAGTCAAGAGGAGAAAAACGTTGCTCTTTGAACACCCTATAATATTTTCATAACAACTTTTTGAATTTTTTGAAAAATAAAAAATTCAAATTTTGATCGCACAAAAAAATAATGAAAAATCAAAAATTCCATTTTGCTGTGAATCTATGCAAGATACGAGAAAAGATCATCTCACCAAAATTGTGCACCTAAAAAATATCTACAAATTTCTTATTATTCACTTTTTGATATGACGCGTAGTTTTTGTTTTATTCGTAAAAAACAGCATTGAAAATAGAAAAATCAAATTTTCAGACGAATATTACCAGCTACAAAAAAATGACCGAAACAAAATTTGTTCATCCAAGGAAGAGGTACAAATTTATTGTGACTCATGTTTCGATAGGATGCGTGGTTTTTGTTTTATTCGCGAAAATAACATTGACAGTAAAAAAAATCAAATTTTTGAAAAAACAATGCAAGGTACGAAAACAGATAAATGAACAAAAATTGTGCATTCAAAAAAGATTTACAAACTTGTAATCAATTTTTGTTGTAAGAATATATTCAAAATGAAAAAATTAACTTTTTTGAAAAACGGCACAAGCTAAAATAAAATTTTAATGAATAAAATTTGTCGCCTAAATTATATCATTATTTTTCATTTGAAATCAAATACAAATTTAGTAATTTGTATATGAAGAACATATAACACGAAGCACAAAGTGCACGCTCAGTGTATTTACCAAATCGCACGTCGTAAGTGCGTTCAAACTTTTTTGTTTCTATTATACGGTGCACAGAACCGAGCGTGGAACGCAAGGTTCAAATGATTTTCAAATCAAATATCGAGCGCGAAGCGCGAGTGCCTGGATGAGAATGTGTTCCTTAAGGTCGATAGAACCTTGAGTAAATAAAGTTCCTTTTCAGTCTAAAATAAAAACAAATTTAACAATCACTTAATATGTAGAGGTTTTGATAATTTTATAATATTTGTAAACAAACTTTTTCTTTTCATCGAAGTCGAACACGAAGTTGAAAAATCTAGAGAAACCGAGCGTAAAGCGCGATGTAGATACGCCCGAGCGCGTAGCGCGAGGTGAATACATAATCGAGCGCGAAGCGCGAGATAAATATATGATCGAGCGCGAAGCGCGAGATCCAACAGTTGCGCGCCCTAGGCGCGCTCAAACGTGCGAGCGAAGCGAGCCGCGCGCGATGAGAATGTGCCCGCAAAGCGGGCAGATTTTTTTTGAATTTAAATGATTCTTTATAAAAAAAATATCCATTTCCGGTGAAAACGGTGAATATACCCTACTGTTGTTTAAATATTGTTAATATTCTTTGAAATCAAATGATTTGTTATTAACAGTAGCCATTGAGCCAAAAAATACTAACATAACATAACAACAAATTGTTTAAAATTGTACATTCTCTTTTAAAAACACGAGCATAACCTAAAGTTGTTCAAAAGTTTTTTACCTTCTTTGAAATCCAATGATTTGATTAAAAGTACCGATTTCCGTTATAAAACACCAACAAAATCACAAATTGTGAATTTAATGACTCTGAATGATGATCTGAAAACTCTTACTATTTTTTTATTTTTTTTATTTTTTTTTATTTTCGACGAAAAACACTAACATGACCTATCAAAAAATTGTTACAAATTGTAAATATTTTTTGAAACTTAATGATTTTGGTTTGAGATAACCAATTTTCGATGAAAAACGTTAACGAAAATATGCAAATCTACATTTGAATAAACAATTAAGCCCTTAATGATTTTACTTATTATTTAAGCTTCGGGTTCTCTTCTGAAAGTTGCAATAATGGAAAGCCAATCAGATTTTTAACAACAATGTCTGCGAGATTTTCGAAATATATCATTACACCACTTTTTTAGACAGGACGATAAAATAAAATTTGATTTATAAATTAAATGTTATAAAAAAAAATTATCTTAGTATGTTAGATTTTCTTTTTACAATTTTGCTGCGAAAATCGTCCAGCATTTGCTTTTTTCTTTTTTCTTTAGATCGTAGTCTCTCTAAGCTACTCATAATTTTTGTATTAACGGCTATGAGTTTCTTATAATTTTTGAAAAATAAATCGTGGCTTTAAAAAAGGGGAAAAATGGACAACATTCTCAAATATAGGGATGATAGAGGATTTTTAGAAAAATGGGGGGGGGGGAAAGGGGCCTGACTGTGATCCCTCAAAAACACTATTAAAATGTTCATTAAGAGTTTTAAAATTGAAATTGGGATCCAGAATGGTAAAATGGAAAATGATAAATTGTTTATGATAAAAGCTGGAAGGAGATTTTAGAAAATTAAAAATCTTGTGAATTAAGAGAAACGAGCCTGTACAATAAATATAAAAAAGAATTGGCCGAGATTTTCTCGTTAAAAAAAAGTACTAATTAAAAAAAAGTACTAATAAATAAGAGAATGAGACTAGGTAATTGAGTAGATAATTATTTGAAGCTATAATTGCGGCTTTAACCCAGTTTTGTAATTAAAAAGTAACAGTCAACAGGGCGATAAATTTCAAGCTTCATGGACTCTTCGACCTTCGCGTGACTGGAAGAGGATTTTTCATTTCTTCCACCTTCAAGAATAATTGCTTGTTCGATGCTGAAAACTATCAATTTCGTTTATTTTTTTGTATTTTATTCAATTTGATTTTTTTTCGATTCAGCATTTGTAATTGGAATAAATTTAAAAGACATTCCATAATTTTGGTTATTTTTATGATTTTATTCAATGATTACATTCATCGATGAATTTTTTTAAATATAATTCAAAATTGGCTACTTTTGAAGCCGTAAAAATTCAAACTTTTTTCAATTTTGAGTATATATATTTACAATATTTGAACATTTTTTATTTTAAACTAGATTATTTTAAATTGTCACAATTTAAACGATGGATTCTGAAATTATCTCATTTTTAACTTTCTGAATTTAAAAATCTTTCAACTTTCAAGGCTTTCCTTTATAAACTGTAAATTTTCAATTTTCAAAACGTTGTACATATTTGAACAATTCAAATTTTTATCTCGAATTATTCAATTTCCAACCCTTCTGATTTATTTCGTTTTAACTTTTTTTAGGCTTTGAATGGTAAATTGAAAATTGTAAATTCGAAATGAATAAATTTTGAATTGTTATAAAATTGATTTTTAATACAAATTGTTTAATTTTAATCACATGTAATTGTATCTTCCTCAATTTGGAATACGCTTTATATTAAATTGTTCAATGCTATTATTGAGGCTTGCAGTTTTAAATTGTACATTTTTGGAAAATTGCCTGCAAAATAATATCTAAGAGTTTAAATTCCATCGTCTAAAAATTTGTTTTTAAATTCAAAGTGTTTCAAAATTGAACGACTTTGAATTTTAGTCTTCGAAATTGATCAATTTTGAATTTAGAACGTACAATTTAAAAAAGCTTTTCAAAACATTTAAATACCTACCTTCAATATTAAATTTTAATTTTTTTAAATTTTTTCCACATATTATTCAACACGAAACCCCCTCCCAAAATTTAAAGAGGACAATATTTTCTCAGAACTTTTGGAAATAACACCTTTTAAATAAATTCTGATATGAAGCCTTCAAGAATGAATAATTTTTAAGAAGGCCGTGGAAATTAAATTAATTATAAAAACAAAACTTCAAATGTGGCATTTAGAAATGAATTAGGTATTTAAACATTTTTAAATGCTTCAGAATACAGATTTCAAATAGTCAATATTAGACAATTTGAAATTTGAAATGTTTAAAATTGTACACTTCAAAGAATTTTAAATCGAAGCCATTTTTGCAAAATTTTTGGTTATATTGTAAAATTAAAAAAAAATTGGATAAGTTTTTAAAGAATTATTGAGAAAATGCTCTGTCAAAAAATGAATGTACTGTTATTTACTGGCCCAGTATAATTATCCATTTAGTATTTCTTTTATAACAGGTGACTAGAAGAAGATATTTTTAATATTATTCTTTTTACGGACATGTTCTAAATACCCGATTCCTACCTTACCGACATTTTTTCGAACAGCTCACGTCACGCAAAATGCAACATCTAGTTGCAAAATTAAATAAAACGCCCTAAGAACATCTGTATGGTCCTACCTTTCTAGAATTACAAAAAGCGATTATTTTTTAATTTCTTTAATACTCTACAAATGTAGGACCATACAAACGTTCCTTCATGTGCTTTATTTAATTTCCCAAATGTTCAACTCGATAATCTGATTTTGTGTAGACATGGGTTGTTCACCATACCGAATTTGTTTTGTAACAATTTACGTCCACACGAAATGAGATATCACGTTCAAAATTTACGAAATTAAATGAGACACACTAAGCCCTAAGGAAAGGAACGATGTATGGTCCTACATTTTTAGAATTATCAAAAGAATTATTGAAGAAATTTTTTTTTGTAATTCTAATAAATTGGAACGATACAAACGTTTCTTAGTGTCTTTTACTTAATTTCCCAAATTATCAAATCGATATCTCATTTTTCGTGACCGTGAGTTGTTCCAAGAAAATTTCGGTGAGGTAGTAATCGGATGAATTGACAGCTTAAAGGGAACTATTTAAAAAAAGTTTTTTTGTATCGCATGCCCGAAATTTTCGCTTTTCGAGGCATGTATAGCGTGCGGGAAGTGACCAATTCCAAACCCGTGGTAAAAAGCAGTTATAAAAAGACTTTTTCTAGCTGCTGCGCGTGCTCAGTTTGAGCCAAATTACTTTTTCTAGTTGTTGCGCTTGCACATTTCGATTCAGAATTACTTTCCAGAACTACCGGAGTCGTAACCTCACTTCATTGAGAGACTGATGTGCTAGTAGTGAATAGTGTCTGGACAAACTAGAAGTGATAAGTTACCATGAATCACTGATAATTTACCATAAATGATCAATTTTCCATAAATTTTTGAAAATTTTGGGATTTCTTCAAAAACCTCTGGATATCTTAAATTTCTGGAAATTTTCGATAATCTACAAAATTTCTAAAAATGTCCGGAAAACTCGTTTTCATTGTTTCTCAAGTCGAAAACGCTTCCAACTCGCCTACAACTCCCCTTCGATTCGCCTCTGGCTCGTACAACAAACTTCAATTTCGTGTGGAACTGCCTACTTTCTGCACTTGTAGCACAATATACTATCAAAGTACTTACCAAAATTTTTGCAGAGATTGATGACAGCGTTGAATGTTTTTACAGAAAAGTCAACACGGCAGTCGAGATAACGCATATCTGGAAGTTGGACCCTGAGAGTTTTGTGCATTGGTGTGAAATGCAAAAGTGCGTCTGCAGCCACACCATATTGGTCCAAAGTGCTTCTCGTTCTTGTCAACCAATGATTTCTTGCTGGCCACCATAAAGCGTGATCTGACCAGTCCATTTGAACATCTGCAATTAACAAAAAAAAAACAGTTAAATAAATAAATAGATTGAAATAAAGAAAATTTGAATAAATTAAATAACAGTTTTATTTATTCGATCATTCTGTTGGCAATATTCGACTTTGTAAACAATCATTTCCCTCAATACCGTAAAGTGGGGATAAACGGCGGTGGGGAACGCGGTGCACCCTTAATTCTGTATTTAAAACGCAATATTGATTCTCCTAGGATTTTCAATTATAGCTTTACAATTGCTAGCAGCAAGCCTCTATATTTTTTACCTAGATAAGGCCAATATCACATTTTGAAATACAGAATCAAGAGTGCGCCGCTTTCCCCTACATACACCGCTTAGCCCCAGTTTACGTTACTATTCTTGCAAATATACAACTTATTCTCTGAAAAAATTTACTAGAAAAATGATTCAAATATCGAATTGAATAATAATTCAACTGGTAGACTTTTCTGAATAAAAATTGTTTTATAAAAAAGAATATGCTGTCACAGTCTTACAACTTTACTTAAGTTACTTGTTTAGTACTAAACACTATAGGTTTGCTGTAGGATGCCTTACGAAACTAAATTTTGGAGAGAAAAATGTTATTTTCAAGTTAAAAAAAATCTTTTACGGTAAAATTGAGTCCTAACTTAGCTTAGTAGTCATGCAACCGACCAAAAATCGGAAGAACTGGGTTCCATTCCCAGTGGAGCGAAAGATTCTTTTCTTTCACAAAAAATTTTAGAATTTAAAAAATAAGTAAAATCACCACGTAATCTGAAATGACGTTAAATTTTTCTGAATTTGAAGATACAGTAGAGCTATATTTTAATATTAAGGCCATGTGTAACTTACGTTATATGATTCCAACCATACCGACTATTTTTTCGCAACAGCTTTCGTTTACCCGAATTGAGATATCGAGTTTCATATTCGGGAAATTAAAAGCGTGGAAGTAAGTGATTACGAAAAAAATGTCGGCATAGTAGGAATCGTATGACTTACGTATCACGTGGCCTTAATGAAGAAAACTCTTCCGATGAATTATTTCTTGAGTACTGAATAATGATATTTATAGTAGGTATTAAAAAAGATTTTTTTTAATTAAAAAAAAAAGATTTTTTTTAATGTAAGCTTACAGTTTTTTTTAACATAATCTAATGTCTATCATGAGCGAGCAAAATTGAGTCGTCTTTATTGAAGGGTAAATAAGAGCAGATAGAGGGTGTAGGCATGATGTGGAATATGACACGACAACCCTAATTTCCATGCGCATTTCTATCCCCCTTAAGAATAGTCAATAGGGTGAATTCCAACGCCAATTCAGTGATATTAATCGACGTTAATCCTGCGTGATTTCACGCCATTTCCTTGTAAAAGACTCGCTGGTAAATTTTCACGCCCACTTTTCACACAAATTTATTTCTGATATGAATGTAAACATTCTTCTCGCCTAACTTGATGCTTAAAACGTCTAAAAATGAAAACTGAAAACCGATAGTTAATTAATGTTTATAAAATAAAATTTAACTGACAATTTTCTTACAGGTTGTCAGCCTGTGTGAGAAATTAAATTCTCGATGTTCAATTCCCAGCGCAGCTAAAAAGAGGACTTTTTGTCACAGATAATTTTGGTAATAATGGTTATAAGTAATGAGCAGATGAAAAACTTCATAGCATAAATGATTTTTCAACCCAGAAAGATGAATTTTCTACAAAAAGATAATATTTTAATCTAAAAGGACGAACTTTCTATCCAGAAAGACGAATGTTCAACAAAAAAGTTGAATTTTTGACCTAAAAAGATGTCATTTTAACAAAAGTGATGAATTTTAAACAAAATAGTTGAATTTTTAACCAGGAGGTTGAATTTTCAACCTAAAAAGATGAATTTTCGAATTCCAAAAGTTCGAATTTTGTATCCAAAAAGACGAATTTTGATTAAAACAATTGAATTTTCTACCGAACGATGAATTTTGCATCCAATAGGTCAAATTTTCTATCCAAAAAGACAAATCTTCAACAAAATAATTAAATTTTCAACCAAATAGTAGAATTTTTAACCAAAAGAGATGATTTCTGAACCAAAAATATAACAGTACTTTTAAAAAAAAAAAGGATTAACTTTCAATTAAAAAAATATGACTCTTTTACAAAAGATGAATTTTTAATCCAAAACGACGAACTTTATATCCAGAAAGACGATTATTCAATGAAACAGTTGAATTTTCGACCTGAAAAGATGAAATTTTAAAAAAAGAGACGAATTTGAAACAAAAAAGTTGAATTTGTATCCAAATAGTTGAATTCTTAAACAAATAGTTGAATTTTTATCCAAATAATTGAATTTTCAACCTACAAAGATGAATTTTCTACCGAGCGATAAATTTTCCGTCCAAAAGGTCGAATTTTCTACAAATAAAAAAAACAAACAAATTTTCAACAAAAAATTGAATTATCAACAAAATAATTAAATTTTCAACCAAATACATAGTACAATTTTTAACCAGAAGAGATGAATTCTGAACCATAAATATAATAGTAGACTTGTCAATGTAAAAGAATGAACTTTCAACCAAAAAAGATTACTTTTATACAAAAGATAAATTTTTAATCCCAAAGGACGAACTTTCTATCTCGAAAGACGAATATTCAATAAAACAGTTGAATTTTCGATCTAAAAAGATGACTTTTTAACAAAAGAGAATAATTTGAAACAAAATGGCTAAATTTCTTACCAAATAGTTGAATTTTTAACCAAATAGTTGTATTTTCAACAAAATAATGAAATTTTCAACCAAATAGTGGTGTTTTTAACCAAAAGAGATGATTTTTAAATCAAGAATATAATAGTAAACCTTTCAATTAAAAAGAATTAAATTTAAAACAAAAATAGTTGAATTTTCTTATTGAGTTTTACTAATTCAGTTCGCATTTAAGCGAAAAATGAGAAAAATGGAAATTTTCTTGAAAACAGGGAAAAAATAGGAATTAACCCCCCCAAAAAAGGGGGAATGGGGGAAAAAGTGTGAAGTCTTGAGTGTGTGAAGAATGTGAAGAGTGTGAAGATCGAGAATTTAACTGATAATATTCATCTAAAAAATCTATTTCATATTACATCATTTAAAAATTGCAATATTTAATTTTGTTAATCATTGTCTCTCTTTTTCAAAAGTAAAATTTAATTGCGTAAAGAACGAATTGAAAAATGATAAAACAAATGGGGGTTCTCTACTGATTAAAATCACGGGAAATTGGAAAAAGGTGTTACAACTTTAACGATCGTTAAGGTTCGCGTGATTTAACACAGGCAGCAGCCGTAAAAGTCCCTGTTAAGGTGTGTTTAGTGTAAGCTGTCGAAACGTCATTTACTTGTCAGGCGGTGGTGTATAATTTTCTCAAGCAGTGATCTTCAATTTTTAGCGATTTAATTATAAGGGTATTATTAAAAAAGAGAACATAATCTAAAAAAAAGCTGATCCGATCAACAAGATGAAAATGAACCAAAAATTTGCATTAAACGCTAAGAGTAGAAAAATATTCCAAAAAACGTTTTTAACGTGAATATTTAACCCCTTTTTTGGATCTCGAACATAGACCAATTTTCCAATATTCCAACAAGACGTTGAAAATACACCAAAAAATGTCTTCAAAAACGAAGGTCAGATTGTGATAATTTATCAAATGTTAAAAAAAAAGTTTATGAAATGAATATTTAAACCCCTTTTATATCTCGAGCATAGAAATTTTTTCAAAAATTTCGCCCAAGATCCGCTCACCAAGTTCAAAACCAGAAATGATTAATCAAAATAAAGTTAAGAACTAATTACGTAACTGAAGTTCGCAACGAAAAAAAAAATAAACGAAAAATAATTTTTTTTGTCACTATTCAAATAAATTTTTTAGCAATAAAATACAATAATAAATTATTTTAGACATTAATCACGCTATTACAACTACGTTTTATTCACACACGCACTCTAATCCCATTTTTTTAATTTAGCAATTTTTTAATTAATTACATTTTGTTTAATAGCAGTCTTATTGTAGGGATATTGGGGTGAATCTGTTGTTGGCTTTACCCTCAAACAAATACCAGCAATTTTTTTAATAAAATCCGTGAACAGAGTGTTCAGAAATATATTTTATCATTTTTTTATTTTAATACATTTTTTAATTCAACCAAGTTTTTTAAATGTCAGTCTTCCAGTAGGACTATTAAGATGAAACTTTTTTTTGCTGTTGTCCGATATCAAATACAAGTAATTTGTAAAATAAAATCCGAGAACCGCGCGTTTAGGGGCAAATTAGAATAACAACAAAACAAAAATTATATATTAGAGGGTGTGGGTGGATAAAACGTTATAGGTCCAAAATAGCGCAATTGCCGTGTACAATAATTTATAACTTTAATTTATTTTAAAAAAATGTATTTAAATAATTTAAAAAAAATGCTTCAGTTATTAAAGTTGCGAACTTCAGTTACATGAACTAATGAAGGTATGCAAATCATAATTAAACGAGCTTTAAGTCCAAAGTGTATGTAAAATAGGGAGATATATTCCAGAACTTGAAAGTCCTCTCTCTGCACAATTTCAAGACTCAGAGAAGTAGACAACCCTTATTCAGAATAAGAGTGTCGGGTAGCTCAAGGGTTTCATCCCCTCGAAATATGGAGAAAAAAAACCAGTTCGCTTCATTGTCGTCGGTCTTTTTCCATATAGGCAAGGAGGCGAGGCAGTGGTTGTAGAAAAATGAGAGAAAAAAAGTAAAATGGGGGTGGGACTCTTCTCCTTGCTTTCTTACCATAAGGCCTTCTGTTTATGCATATGTATATTTATATGTATATGTATGTTGTATACCTACTATGTATGTGTATCATCTAAGGGGCCGTTCAAAAACTACGTCACACTGTCAGGGGGGGGGAAGGTTTTGTGACGATTTCTGACGAAGGGAAGAGAGGTTACGGAAGAATGTGATATCACACATGGAAAATATAAATGTCAATAACAATTTTTTGAAATGCTTAAAAAACTAAAATTAGTGATTTTATCGTTTTTTCGATTAAATGCGAATTTTCAATCTGCAGGGTTGCCTGTGAATACTACTGACAATTATTTTTATTGAGGGAGAAATATTTTAACGCAATTTATCGAAAAATATCTACTTTGTTTGAATATTGTTTAAAGGATGTTTTGACATTAGCAATTTTAGAAATGTGCGATTTTTTTTATTATTTCATTTCCTATTTGGACAATGTAATAATTCTGAATAGATTGGTTCAGAATCAACCACAAAAAAAGTATTGAATGAACTATTTTGTCAAATATTAGTTGTTTTTTTTTTAATTATTTTTTTTATAAATGGAAATTTACCTATTCTATTTTTGGTTGAAAATTTATCTTTTTTAGTTGAAAATTCATGTATTTTGTTTGAAAAATCACTTTTTTGTAGAAAATTAATTTTTGTTTACGTGAAATTAAATGTAACTATTTCAGTTGAAGATTCATAATTTTAGTTGAAAATTCAACTCCTTTGGTAGAAATTTGATCTTTTTTGGTTGAAAATGCAACCGCTTGATTAAAAATTTATGTGTTTTGGTTGAGAATTCATCTTTTTTGATAAACTCGACTGTTTTTGATGTAGAATAAAAATCTTTTCTTGGTTAAAATATCAACTATTATATTTGGTTCTTTTTTATTGAAAATGAAACTATTTAGTAATTTAATTGAAAGCTGAACTTCTTTGTTTAAATTAATTTTTGCTGTTGTTAAAGATTCATCATTTTAGTTGAAACCTCAACTACTTTCTTGAAAATTCAATAATTTTGATCAAAATTCAACTCTTTGTTGAAAATTTAATTATTTTATCGGAAATTAAACTCTTTTGTTGAACATTCATTTTTTGGCATAGAAAATTCGTCCTTTCGAATTGTAAGTTAAACTGTCTTCTACAAAATTCGTCTTTTTGGTCTGAAAATTCAACTATTTTGTCGAAAATTCAACTGATTTTGGTTGAAGTTTAATCTTTTTTTTTACAAATTTGACCATTTGGTTAAAAATTTATCTATTTGTTTGAAGATTCAACTATTTTGTTAAAAAAATCGTCCCTTTTGCTTGAACGGTCAAATATTTGGTTTTAAATGTAACTTCTTGGTTGATAATAAATTGTGTATTTGTTGAAAATTCATCTTTGTATAAGTCGACAATTGAACTATCAGGGTGTCCCAGACTCAAGTATCCGGACTTATATGGCTCTATAAATATTAAAAAAATAAATCTAAAATTCCTTTTCCAACAATCATTTGAAGTTTTAGTTTTTGAGTTATAAAATATTAGCTCTGGACCAATCAGGAGTGCGGTATAAACAGTCGTGCGTACGTGTGCGGGAGTCCAACGTAGTGTAGTGACTGCTGTTCTTCCCTGGCTATCCCCACCTCGGCGCTCGCTTCAATAACACTGCGTTGGACTCCCGCTCACGTACGCACGACTGTTTATGCCGCGCTCCTGATTGGTCCATCTTAAATATTTAATAACTCAAAAACTCAAAAAAATTTGGAAAAGGAATTTTCGATTTATTTTATTTTTATATAATTATATAAGCCCGGACACTTGAGCCTGGGACACACTGTATAACTAAAAATTCAACTTTTTTGCTTGAAAATTCATTTTTTTTTATTAAATTGAAAATTTATGTTTTTTGGTAGAAAAGTTCTTGCTTGAAAATTCAACTATATCTTCTAAAAAAATGGTCTTTTTGGCTTGAAGATTCGACTGTTTGCTTTAAAATGCAATTGATTATGGTCGATGTTAATTCTTTTTTGTTTGACAATTCGTCTTTGTATAGGTTTAAAATTCAACTATTTGGTTAAAAATTCGTCTCTTTTGCTTGAAAGTTCAACTATGTAATTGTAACTGTTTGGTCTAAAATTAATTTTGTCAATAATTTTATACAAACGAATTGATTCCCCTATTTCCTTGAAATTTCACCATATTTCCCCTGTTTTGACTGGCGTTCTGGGCTGTGAAATCTGTTAAAAGACTACGTTTGTATGTCTTATTTGTGTTTTCTTTTAGGCGTTTATCAAGTAAAATCGAAGAAAAAATGTTGACTTGAAAGGGTGGTGGGGTGGGTATTCGTATTTGTGACTTCACCTTGGGGAGTTCCAGCTTTGTGTGATGATATGTGATGAAGAAGGGGAGGGGTGGAAAAAGTCTTGAAAATAGCGTGACGTAGTTTTTGAACGGCCCCTAAGTAAAATTGGAGTGGTGTAAATGTACATTGTAAATACAAATGTGTAAGTTTAGAGAGTACCTTCTTCCAAACTCTAAAATCTAAACTACCCTACTACTTCTGTCTCTACTCACGTCAGTAAAATTTTCACAGCTGCAAAGGCTGCAAACCCTCACATTGGGGACCACTTCCGCTGCGGTCAATTTAACGATTTGCTATGAAAGATTCAGTCCTATTTATGCGGTTGTGCCATGGAGATGGTTGAAAATATGGTTCCATTAACCATTAGCCCAACACATGGTGGGCAGAGCATATGTCGAGTTGAAAAATCGAAATTGTATGTAACCTAAATCGAAAAGGTGCGAGGGTGGAATCAGGCCAGATGATGAGGAGATACAGTTATTTTACTTTCAAAATTAGATCAAAAATTAGATCCTTTTTTCTTAAGAATAAATCACACCAATTTAACACTGAATATAATTTTATAAATTTAACACCAACTAAGATTCTAAGATTTGACGAATCATTGGGAGAAGCTTCCTCATTTAATTATTTCAAAATGTAAAATCCAAAATTGAATACATCGAAGTTTACATATTTTTAAAATTGGAAGGAACTATATTTAAAAATCGCGGTCTCAGATGCTTAGTACAGACCAAAAGATGTTTAAACATAGAATATGTTTAGGTGCACATCAAAAGAGGTTTATACATAAAAGATGTTTACACATTAAAATATCTAAAAAGACCGCCCCCATCATTGTGTCAGGAACTGAGAGTTTTGGCTCAGCCTTGGACCAGCTGGTCCATATTTAGCCCACTGATGGCCCGTCCTTGGGCCAGCCTCGACCAATTTAAAATCAGTATGCCCGGGAATTGGAAATAAAATAGCAATTTTATTCCTAGAGAACATCAGAGAAGAGACATTTTGCAATGCAAAAAATCCTTGAAAAAAGCGAACCGATCGAATAGATAGCTAGAGTTGACATATTATAAATGTTGAATTGTCTCATGAAATATGCGAACTGTTTTCACATTTGAAGAAGTGACTTGTGACCTCTCGTTTGATTCTAGAGCGAAGGGATTCTCTGTGAAACGCCGACAAAGCTTGTATATCTCTGTGGGAATCTACTTGTCATACTCGGTTAGATTCTTGAGAGAAAAAAATTATGAGAGTAACAGAGAGGAAGTGAATATCGTAAAGATATCAGATATAAGAAGTAAAAGAGTAGTTTTTAAAATTAAAAAAATAGAGCAATAAAGACTTTTGTATAGGATCAAAAATTAGCGCTGTGTACTTCAACCATTTGATCGTTTAACAAATTCAATACAAACAAAACCGTCTAAATAAGCCAAGGGTTAATCTAATAAAACAAATAATCGATTAAAAATTAACCATCAATGCGGAAATGATCATGTTCGTAATCGTAAAATATTTAATCATTTCCGCAATCCAGGTGATTAATTCTTTAACCGCGATTATTAGTTTTTATCGTTTATTTGTTTTAGCTGTATCAACTGAAGTTATTTGATTAACCATTGACTGATTTAACCGTTTTTGATTGTTTGGCATTTGTTAAACGATTCATGGGTTGAAGCACACAACACTAGTAAAAATTTGACTAGTAAAAATATTAGTAGTAATAAAATGAGCCGGAAATTGCAAAAGGGTGAAATGACAGTTACATTTGCAGTTACGTATTTGCAAGAGAATTGCGGTTGAAATAAGTAATAAAAAAAAATGTCACGGACGTTGGCGCGAACAGCGGTGGCGTTTAACGCGTCGCGATCATATTTATAGATTGCAGCTGCACAATGGAACTTGGTACCCTCAAGCTTGGCCTCCTCGAAGTTCAGACAGTCCTATGTTGTCATGTCGCATTCACATGGATGTAATATCTTACCCTACAAATTCATCTTCTGCACTTGTGGATTTTGCATTTGAATATTCTTTAAAAAAACAAACGTCAACTTATTTAAATCAACATCACATTCATACTTCTAAATCTTCAGCTTAGCTGATATTAATCAGGTAAGAATTTTATTAGAAGATGTCGGATTTTGTTGGTATACTGGTCCAAAAGTAGAAGAAAAGACCATTATACCAAAAAAATCCAACATCTTCTAATAAAATTCTTACCCGGTCAACATCAATATTAACATTAGCTAAACAGAAATAACGGTAGGAACAAGATATAATAATGGAAAATCCAACATCTTCTAACTAAATATTCAGCATTTTTATACGGATCCCAATTATAAAGCCACTAAAAAAAAATTGTCAAACCCTAAAATTGCCTTTAAAAATTATGCTGGGCGAGAAGAGTGTTTTTGTATCTACAATTGGGTTTGGATTGAGTACCTCTCGTTTTTCTTCTGAAATCATTCAGTGATACTTCAGGATTATTTTGCGACCAAATAGAAAAAAATGGTCGGGAGAATTTTTGAATAAACTTATTTTTTTATTTTTTATTTTTAGGTTATTATGTATATTTTCGTGAAAATAACTCCAAAGTGATGCTGTTGTAGCTTAAACTCTGTAATTTGGCATAGAAAAAAGTAGGTATCTAAATGTTAAATATCTTTGGACATTCGGGACACATTCAAATTTTGCAAAAAGTATGAAAAATTAAAGATTTTCTCTTTAGGAGATACAGTCTTCAAAAATCATAATTTTCTGAAAAGTTGGTAAAAAAATGCAGTATTTTTCCTGTACACTGTAGACAAAAGTAGTCAGAATATTGGCTACAGCAAACGTAATTAGTAAATCTAAAATAATGAAATATTATATCTCTCATACGTCCAAAGATATAACATGTTGAAAAATACCAGTTTTTATGAAAGTTCGTTAACAAGTAGAAATTGTTGTTATAATAATAAAAGTACTTTAAATAACATACAAATCTGAAAAGCTTTAATAATTCCTGTAATATATCCATAAAAATGGAGGGGATCAACTTTTAAAAGAAAACTCATTTTCATGGATATATTTAAGAAATTATTAAAGTTTCTTAGATTTATATGTTACTTTACGTACTTAACATATATTGTTATTAAGGAACAACTCTGAACGCAAACTGCAGTAGAAATGCATATTTTTTTATATTTCATTTTAATTAAGTCTACTTTAGCTAAGATTCTGATTATTTTGGATAAAAGTGCACAGAAATATGCTATTTCACAAAAATTAAAAGTAAATTTTGTTTTTGACTAATAATTTTTTAGAAAAATATAACTTCAGAAGGCTGTATCTCCTAAACTATACAAGATAAATTATTCTTTTTTTTTAGTTTTATTACGACAACTTTAATGCACTTCAATTTCTATTGATATGAATTTAAAGTGGCATGCTTTGAAGTGAAGTAATATTTGAAAAACTGATAAAAACTGCAATTTTTCATACTTTTTCCAAAATTGTAATGGGCCTCGGATGTCCAAAGATGGTTAACGTTTACATTTTTTCTATGTCAAAATAGAGAGTTTAAACTACAAAGGCACCGTTTTGGAGTTATTTTTACGAAAATATACATAATAACCTGAAAATAAAAATTAAAAATTAAGTTTATTCAACAATCGCTCCAGTTATTTCTTTCTTTTTGGTCTCAAAATAATCAAAATGATTTCAGAAGAAAAACGAAGGGTGGAAGCCCTTTCGGATTGAACTCAATTAAAGCCCACTGTGCATTTGTCATACTCTCGAAATAAGATTTTTTTCTTCAAAATTTGAATATTTTGATATTTAAACAATCATGTTTTACGAAAAATTGGATTAAACCAACATTCTTTATTATCCAAAAATTTTACTGAATACACCAAAATTTGGTGAGTCTTGATACATGGTAATAAATACGGCATTTATATATATGTTAGACAAAATAAAAGTGAGAAACAATTTTCCCACCATAGGTTTTTATTAATTTTCGCAATATTAATCATATTTTTAAATAATATTATTGCATCATATTATGAATTCTTTTTAACGATTTGTTGATCTACCAGCTTATTATTAGATTTCTAACTGTGAGTAAATAAAGTGCATCTTGGCTGAAAGTCGAGGCTTGCAACAGATTTTCAAAAGATGTTTTTCGCTTCCTCTGCCGCCCCAGTTTCATATATCCGGAACACATGTGCCCGAATTCTTATGGTTTTTGGCTTCACGTGTTTCACACTTGTTCATGATTGACGAAATATTAACCATTTTTCAATTTTCTCGGGTTCATTTTAAAGATACAATTCTATAGCACTTTTTCAACTCAATGATGAAAATTGTGAAAAATGTTAAAAATCAATAGAGAACATATTTTAAGAACATTTTACTCAGTATACAAGATTATTAATTTAATAAATTTTAGACACGCATTTTGTGAGAGCAAGCACTCTTCGAATTTTCCCAATTTTCTTATTCCAAGGTCCACCATCAAAAACTAGGGGGGAAAAATTATATGTAAATTTATCTTCGAAATGAGACCAAGAAAATTGAGGAAGCATGCCTGTGTTACAGAAAAAAACGCCTGAAATCATGAATGTATGATAAAAAATACCCTATGCACCACGGGAGAGGGGACTTTTTAAGACTCGTGTATTTTTTCAGTAATTGCCACCGACTCGCGTTTACGCACTCGCCTACGACTCGTACTGAAAAAATTACACTCGCCTTAAAAAGTTTCACTTCTCTACCCTGGTGCACAATATACTATTATAGAGAGACCTAATAATTTATTAGAAAATTAAATCCCCATTACACTAACGAAAATCAATCTGAAAAATTTCCAGTAACCTACTGGTATAATAATTTTTTTCCAAATAGGTCAGTGGAGGAAAATTGTTCTCTAATCGACAGAAAGTGTTCTTTGCATAACAATGAGTTACGGTGCATTGTCTAGGAGTGGCATGCTGACACACTAAGGAAAAGGCGCTTCCTTCCCTGGCCTGGCTCATCGCACGAGTGCAAAGGCAAAACCGGAAGTGCGCGACTCCTTGCCAAGTTTCATGACCCACGAGTCATCGTATTTAACCATGATTGTTCTCGCTCTCTTAAAATTAGATAAGACGCACGTAATAAGTCTCTAATTAGTCATATATATTTCTATATTTGCTTTTTAATTATTTTGTTCTTCTCAACATGTTATTCAAGAACATTATTTTCCAACTTTGACAGGCCATTTGCGATAAGAAAAATAGGTAGGAACCTTCAGAAATATGAGATATTTAGAAATAATTTATATTTCAATTACAATATTGTAAGTAATAATAAATCAGCATTCAATTTCAGGGTGGCCGCAGAACTTTATTTACAAAAATCCCTGACTTTTCCCTGATTTTTCCCCAAATAATTTTTCATTTTAATTTATAAATTTTAAATTTATCTTTCTCATGGCTACCACAGTCTAATTTACTTACAAAAAGTGAAAAAGCGACATATTTAAACCGAACAAGTGATTGAAAGTGTCTGATTTCTAATTCTAAAAGTGACTAAAGGTGACTAATGTGCATTAATAATAATGTGACTAATGTTCTTTTGAATTTGAAAGAATTCAAAAGACAATTGAACAATTGAAGCTAAATTCAAAATAATTCCAATGAATTGAACAAACTAACTAAATATTCATTAAATTCATGAAGTTTGAAATTACTTCAGAGAAATTTAAGGGAATTTAAAATAATTGAATAGCATGCCTAAAAATTAAAGGTGAGTTTAAAGACTTCAGAAGGGATAAAACAAAAACTAAAAAAAAAGGTATCCATTGAATTGAGTAGAATTGAGTGAATTCAAAAGGATTCAAGTAAATAAAAAAAATTTAAGAGAATTCCAAATGAACTGAATGGAATTGCAAAAAATATTTAAAAACCTACTAAATCCCTCCCTTCTTCTGAATAAATTCTTTGAAATCCATTAAAATATTATAAAATCCCGTGAAACTCTATATTTTTATTGTGAGAAGTTGTAGGCTCCGGAAGCTACGATCATGGTTCTTTAAAAGCAACCAATCCCGACGCAACTGGAACGTGTACGTCATCCGCTTCTGCTCCTTCTGTCCTAGAAGGTAAGCAAGAGCGGGAAATTTACGCGAGATAACATCGGGCAACACTGTTCCTTGGAGTCAGGTCTCTAGCCGCGGATGATCTTACGCGGCAGACGGGACAGATGGAGATGAAGTTTCACTATTATTATTATTATTATACCATTAAGCCATTTCATTATATTATATATTATTATTATTATTATTATACCATTAAGCCATTTCCCTTTTGGGGTAGGCGTGACTTGCTCGGTTGGAAAATAGTAGTGTGTATGGTGGTATATAGGTGTTAGGTATAGATATTTTAGATTGATCTGGAATTCTCATGTTATTTATTCAAATGACACGTTCATTCCGCAACACTGCTCCTACCCAGGTTGCTGATCAATCTCTCTAGCGATCACCCCAGGTGAAGAGCCTCACAAAATTGTTATGTGTGGTTCCCCACTTGGGCCCATTTAGTATCCAAGGTCTTTGTTTCAGGCGTCATTCATTCTATTGTCACTCTGTTTACAAACTATTTGTCGCCACACTTTTCTGTCTTGGCATACTACTCTAGCTTCCTTCACGTCCATGCATTTTTTCATGCAGGCTCTTGTGTTTCTATGGCTTCTTATGTCTCTTCGGATTAGTGTCTCATTCACAGATTCTAACCATTCTTTTGGCGGTCTACCTCTTGGAATTCTGCCATTTACTTTACCTTTATACACTTGTTTGGTCAGTCGTTCATCTTTCATTCTTTCAACATGTCCGAACCATCTTAAGTGATTTCTTTCCCATATGTCAACTATTGTCTCTTTTGCACCACATTATTTGAGGATTATCTCGTTTCGGACTTTGTCCATCAGTGTTTTTCCGCATATTGTGCGAAGAGGTTTCATGCCAATCGCGTTAATTTTACTCCTGTCCTTCTCTTGACAGGTCCATGTCTCGCTACCGTATAGTACAGTCGGTACGAATATAGAATTATGTATGGCCATTTTAGCTTTTTTTGATATGTTTTTATTTCTGAGAATGCACCCTGCTCTACTGATAAAAATCTGATATTTCCTGAAATTCTGTAAAATTGATTAAAATACCTTAAAAGCTTTTAAAATCCTCGGACATCTTATAAAATCCCTTGGAATCTTTTAAAATATTTTAAAACCTTATACTGTAAATCGTTTCATACCTTCCTTGGAATTCTTTGAAATTTTTTATATCTCTTGAAAATGGTTTGGAATATTTTAAAGTACCCTAAAATATTTCAGACCATGTAAAACTCCTCCAAGTTATTAAACTCTATTAAAAATTCATGGGAATATTTTAAAATTGACATTTTGAACAAAAAAGGACTTGATGTAACAGTTTTAATAATGCGTTGGTAAAATAATAATGAAGTAAGTAAGTAAGTATACCATTAAGCCATTTACCTTTTAGGATAGGCGTGACACTACCCGATTCGAGTAGTGTTTCTAGGTGGATAGTTTCTTGTAGTAAATAGCTACTACAAGCGTGGGCTCACACTTTTTGTTAGAAAAAATGTAAAATATCGATTATTTGAAAAATGCCGACTTCAAAGTAAAAAGTTTGATGTAAAAGTTACTGAAACTGTTAAATTATGTTCTTCTTTGTTTAAAAAAAAACATAATATTGTAATGTTGAGAAAAAGAAATTTCAAAGGATTTTATACATATTTTCGCAAAAATCTGGAAAATAACGCGTTACGGAAGAAACACGGAGAAAAATGGATGTTTAAACGTAACATGTAGATGTTCAGGGTTAACATATTTTATGTTTAACTATAGGACAGCAATCTAGATGTTCAAAGTTAGTATCTGTAGATATTAAAAAGTGTGATGTTACTCTGTAACATCCAAAATGTTCAACTGAAATATCCAAAAATATTAAATGATGATTATGTCAAATAACGGCTGTAAAGAATTAAGGAGTTTACTTATTTTTGATCATTTAAGGAATTAATTGATATCTTATTTGTAAATTTACAATTAAACTTGAATTTTCATACATAAACGCAAAACAGATGAAGGGTATAAAATATCGATCAGATGATACATTCAGTCAAGTTGAGGTTATGTTCAATATTTGTAATTGAAAATCTTCAAAATAAAAACGGGGTAAGTAAGCTGAGAACGAATGATCTGTAATCAGCATGTACAATTCTATCCATTTTCGATTACTGAAACTCAAATTTTATTTCAAAATCACAAAAATTTTGTCAAATGTGTTCAAGTCAATATAACCTAAAACTTACGAACATTGTTCCGTCGTGTAGACAGACAAAAGTCATTATCTGATTTTAATTAAGGACAGCTAATTTTGATCCTTTGAAATGTTCCAAAATTGTAATATTCCATAATAGTCATATCTAAAACATAGCCGTGAAATATAGTCGTGAAATTCCAATGCGCGATGCGCATGCGCTCGGACGATTTTAACATCTGAATGTGTTTCAGTTTAACATAAAAATATTTTTACGCCTAACATCTCGAAAAGATAGTAGATGCTCGACTTGAATATCTGCATGTTAGGCGGTACGATCTTACCCTTTGAACATCTACATTTAAACATCCATTTTTCTCCGTGAAGTGTCAAAAGACACTTTTCTAGAACTTTTTTAGAGAAATAACTTTTCCTATCGCTTTTTTCGTATCTTATGCCGTTTTTGCAAAAAATGTAAATTTTCGTTCTTCAGACCAAAAAAATCTCTCTTCTCTCCAAAGCGCGGGCACAGGGCAGACTATCATGGAATATACTCTTTACATTAGGAAGAATCTGAAAAAAAAGAAAAAGAAAAAAAAACGCTGGCGTTTTTAAATATATTTACTTTAATATTTTCAGAGAAACCGCATCCAAAAACATCGAAATCATCTTTTAGGAATGCGAAAAAACATTCTGTAAAATCTAAAACGCCATTTCAAGATAAAACAAGAGTCGACTCCTGAGCGGAAATGTTGCTAAATTTAGGCCAAAAAATTTTGATTAGAAAAATTTATCCAGTTTTGAGGAAATAAATGTGGAAATTGACAATCTCAAAGTTACACGACCACAATATGGAAATGACTCAGCTGCGGATTGCGATAAAAAATTGAATCTTCAGTTTAAATGAAAAATAAAAACCTAGTCCCGGGATACTGAGTTTCTGAATGCGGGTGAAAAAGGTTCTATAAATAAAAAAGTTAGCCAATTCCGAGTAAATCATTCAAGAATTTTCAGGTTACAATTCCAACGGTTTGAAAAATCGGTTTTAGGTACCGATTGAAAATCGAATTTTCAATTTTTCGGAAAAAATATATACTTTGTCCCGAGATATGGGGAATCTTAATAAGAATAACAAATGTTTGATACAAAACAAAATTATTCTGTTCCGAAAAAATCAAAATTCTGTGTGATGGTATCGCACTGAAATAGACGATTTTTCGGTGAAAGGACTATAAAATTAAGACTTTTGTTGTTGTCAATAAACGATAATAATTTCAAGAAATATCGACTCTAAAGTGAAGAAAAAAAATATTACTTCGCTAAAACAATAAGCTAAAATTTTAAATAAAATTAGGATTATTTTTTTTAATACTATATAAAAAAAATGAGAATACAGACATCCTTCATAAATTAAGATAAAAAATATCACACTTTTACCCAGAGTTTTGAGGATTTTTTAATAATATACGTTTTCAATTTTTAATATTCAATAATAAATTAATAAATAATAATTTAATAATAAGAATATTTAAATATTATAAAATCCCGTGAAATAAAATAAAATGTGATATTCCCTGAAATCCTGGAAAATGTATTAAAATATCTTGGGAGCTTTTAAAATCCCTTAAAATCATTGAAATCTTTCTAATATCTTTTAATCTTTTACAGTACCTTAAAACTTTATAGATTCTATATAAAATTGTTCCAGATCTTCCGAAATTTTTTTTTTTAAACCTTAAAACCCCATGAATATTTTTTCAAATCCATTAAAATTATTCAAATTTCTTGACAAAATGCCTTGGAAACTTTCAAAATACCCTACAATTGTTCAAATTCTTTTAAATCCTTTTAAATCCCTTGAAACTTTTTAAAGCTCTTGAAATTGACTTGGAATTTTTTTAATTACCCTAAAATCTTCAAAATCTTTTAGAATCCCTTCCAACATTTTAAGGCTCTTGAAAATGCCTTCGAATCTTTTAGAATACCCTTACATATTTTAAAGCCTTTTAAATCTTTCGAAATTCGTTGAAATTTTGTAAATCTCTTGAAAATTACTTGGAATTTTTTTTAAATAACCTCAAATCTTCAAATCATTTGGAATCTTTTCAAATTATTGAAATAAATTTAAAATATCCTGCAATCATTTAAAATGCCCTAAAATATTTCAAATCCTTTGAAATCTTTTTAAATTCTTTGAAACTTTTTAAAGCTCTTGACAATTCCTCGGCACTTGTTAAAATACTCTATACTCCTTAAAATCCTTCCAAATCTCTTCAAATTATTGAAATCTGTTAAAAAAATTAGGAATATTTTAAAATACACTAAATTATTTCAAAAGAATTCAAGAAAATTCAGAAATAGGGGTAGACCTGAATTCAATAGTGCGGTTAATCCATTGGTTAACTTATTGAAAGAAAAGTGACTAAGAGAGATCTTTTTATTTAAAAAAGTGACCATAGTAACTTTATCTTTAAAAACTGGCTAACAAATTCCCTGACTTTTTCCATTCTTTTTTTCAAAATCCCTGACTTTTACTTGAACAACACAATTCCCTGAAATTTCCCTGATTTCCACGTTTTCCCTCTGACTTGCGGCCATCCTAAATTTAGATTAATTATTAAATAAAACTTATAGTAGCATCAAAAAATTATTTTTTAAATGGTCTAAAATTATTTCCTAGACCTTCTGGTGGCAACGACCTCAAAATTTGCATGCAACTCTATATTTATACTCTCAAACGGAATCAGACATAATACATCTCACTCGAGGTTATGACTTCTGTTTCTCTACAATGTAATTTCTATTTTGAAATTTAAATTAAATATTCACAGGAAATTATCACTTGGAACCAGTTTTTAAAATCTTCTGAATTTTGCATCACTATACTTCTCAAAATAATACATTTTATGGCTTATACAACCATTTTAATATTTTTAATAAACAATTCCAGAGGCAGACATCTTTTCAAGAAAGGAATAAATTAAGGAAAAGAAGCATATTCAGAAGATACATGATCTTCGATGTTTGCTTCATTAAAAAAATTAACAGTCGCTTCATGCTCCACTAATCGATGACATAAGTGGAATTTTTACATTTATTATCGCAAAAAGACTCGAGCTCATAATTAAAAGTAGAATAAAACAATCGATAAAGATAAAGCGATGTTTTCACAAACAGTTTTTTATTTCTTTCTAGAAACCGGGTTTTCCCTCTTAGCAAATAAAAAATATTTTACTATTTTTATGTTTTCATGACTTGAATTTGCTTACCCACGCCTGGAAAATACTCGACCTTAAGATTTTAAGCTTTACCGCTAAATCTTTGCATCTCCCTGATTTTTTAATCCTCACACTTACCTGTAACAGAAAATAAAATTCTTATTTATTAATTTATTCTATAATCTATACTCTATTTATAATTAACTTTTATGATTAGTTAATGCCTATTATAGTTTTAAAAATCGATCGGAAAGGAAAATACAGAAGCTGAAAGGTATTTTGCAAACACTTAAAAGCAGCTGTGGGTTTAAATTTTACGCCTGGATGGCATTACCAGACGAATTTAATTTGCGCTATACATCCTCGATGAATGACGCAAAAAAGAGAAGGAAATCTCGAAAGTGGCAAATGAAAGAGATAAATAAACATTTCTGTACGAAAGAGCAAAGATTTCCAGATGCGATGCCATTATCCAGACGGTTTCCTCTTTTTCTTGTAAAAATATTTACTTCTTTTGTAGACCTTCGACAAATTTAGAATAAAATTTATAATAAGATTTTGAGAAAGAAGGTTCTTTAAATATTATTTTTTGTAAATTACATAAATCATATCATTAGATGGAAAATATAAAACAAACTTAAATGTAGGTCGAGATGTAGGCACTCAAAACTATTAAATCAAAATTGAAAGCTCTAAATAAATAATAAATAGGAAAGCTCGGCTCAGCTCTTGCAATTTGAAAAATATTATAAAAAATTTCCCTATGTATACGAAAATTTTGGTAATTTTTTGGTATGAAGCGCTAATAAAAATAAAAATTAAAATAACATAACATTTTTTTTAGAATTTACAGCTGTCAAGAACAGTCATAAGCCATTAAATTCATATATTTTCAACAAATATAACGTCTAGGAATTTTTTTTTGAGATCTAAGCAAAATGAAGCCTTACTGGTCTAATGCAAGTAAGAACATGTCATACATAAAACGAAAAAATAAACTTTTATTGCCAAATATTTTATGCCAATTAAGAGAACGCCACCCGCTTCAACTCGGTTATCTCATAATATATAAGGTTGTCATTTTCTGTATCAAGAGATTGATCAGCAACCTGGGTCGGAGCAGTGTTGCGGAACGAACGTGTTATTTAAATAAATAACACGAGAATTCTAGAGCAATCTAAAAAATCTATACCTCCTTCCTCACATTACTCCTTTCATCACCGAGTCAGTCACGCCTACCCCGAAAGGGAAATGGCTTAATGGTATAATAACCAAAGAGATGAATTTTCAACTAATTTGATGAATCTTCACACAAAAAAATGAATCTTCAACAAAGTACTTCAATTGTTAACCAAGTGGTTGAATTTTTAACCAAAAAGATGAATTCTTAACGACAAAATGTAATAGTTAATATGTAAATAAAAAGAGATTTTAATTTTTGAATAAAAACAGTTAAATTCATTAAAAAAGACAAATTTTCAACAAATTATTTAAATCCTCAACCAAAACAGATTAATTTTCAACGAAGAAGATTAATTTTCCGCCAAAAAAACGAATTTTCTACAAAATTCTCAGCCAAAAATGTGATTGTTGACATTAAAACTATGAAAAATTTTATTTTAAATCAAAAAGAGTTCAATTAATAAAAAATACGAATTTTTAACAAAGCAGTTGAATCCTCAACCAAAACAGATTCATTTTCAACTAAACAGTTACATTTTATTTAACCAAAAATTGAAAAAAATTGCATTAAAATCTTCAAGATTTTCTTCGACATTTTTACATCTTTTGAAATTTTTGAAAATCTTTTGAAATTTTCCTTAAAAATTAATATGACTAAATGAAAAATCATTTTAAATTCTTTCAGGAATTTTAAGAAAAGTTGTTAATTTTCTTGAAACCTTTCAAAATTCTTTAAAAACTTCGATTCGAAATCTTCAAAAATTTACATTTTGCTTTAAATTTGTTGAAATCTTTTCAAGTTTTAAATTACTTTTGTATCCTTTTAAAACTTCTAAATGCTTCTGCGACTTACTTTCATTTTTTCTAAAGTTTTGTAATCTTGCAAAAATGAACAATTTTGCTTTGAAATCTTTTACATTCTTTATCAATATTTTGGGAAATCATTTGAAAATGCTTTGAAACCTTTTTTAGTTTTATCTTAAAATTCATTTTTCAAAATAAAACATCATTTGAAATTTTCCCAGGAATCTTGAGACTTTTTTTGATCCTCTTGAAACGTTTCAAAATTCATAAAAAGAGCTTTTTTCTAAAATCTTCAAAAATCTACATTTTTATTTAAATCTTTTGAAATCTTCTCAAGATTTAAATTATTTTTTCATCTTTTCAGAACTTCTGGATACAGAACCAAAATTTATTATCTTTTGAAATAATTCAGTTTTCACAACAATTTTCAAAATCCTGCAAAATTAAACAAAAAATGTTTCAAAATCTTCCAGATTCTTTTTTGAGCTGTTTCGAAATCTTCAAAACATAAAATTAATTTTTTTAAATAAAACTTAAATTCTTTTTAACTTTCACAGAAATGGTACTGTTTTTCTAAACTCTGTGAAAGTGTGAAAAAGTTTATAAATTATAGTGTGATAGAAAAATGTTAAAAACAGAATTATTTCCCAATATTAAAAAATAATTTACCTTTAAAATGTTCTCTTTTATCAAAAATATGTAGAAAAATTTGTAAATCAATTTTATTATGAAATAAAATTACTTATTTGAAAATTTAAAGTTGCAGAAAATACGTGATCTTTATTAATAGATAAACAAACTGAAAACAGCCACTAAAAGTCATATTCACGCTGTCTCGCAACCAATCAGATTTTTGACAAGAATGTATGCCAAATATTGTTAAAAAACTTTTTTCAGATAGGATTAATATCTAATTATAATTCCTTTGTGTAATTTACTTTAAAAAAATCTAAAAGCATGTCCCGTTTAGCCCCATCTTACGGTACTTATACAGAAAAAAGCTGGTGGTTCGGTAATATTGGGGTTCATGTAAAAGTTGTCATCCTTTAGAACTGAGACTCCAATAGAACTCTTTTGGAGGGTTCCTTTTTAGTTCGTTGATATCCAATAGATGGCGACATAAAAAGGATCTGCAGTCAGTAAAAGTTTTCAACATAACCTTAAAAACTGCCACATCTCATGTCCATTATCTTCCTTTCAAGAATTACTAATATATATCTATAATTTTTTATTTTATATATAATTTTTTATTTTATTTTTAAAAATTGTTTAAAATTTTTTTATTTTATATATTTTTTTAACCAAAAATCGGCTCTAATAGAGTTGCCAATAGTTTTTCTGTGTAAAATAGTTTTAAATTCATGAGAATTCCACATCATCTAAATCCATGAAACTTTAGTAACACTTTTTCAATTATCCTTCAGTTAAGACCACATCAGAGCCATCCGGTTATACATACATAAAAGCACCCTTTGATTTCTGAGCGATTAAAGAGTAATCTAGGGTTTGAAACGAAAAACAGAGTGCCCACTTCAAGTGCACAGCTTGGCGTCGACTTGTCACGTGCCTCCCATATCCATAAAACGTTGTACCGTACTCATATCCATAAATGAAAAAACACACGTGAGCGTTTACATGATACGGGGTAACGTACTTAATGAAAGAACAAAAAAAAACGCCCCACGTGGCTCCCTTCTTTGGAAATCGCACTATCCAACAATATTGAAAATATAATGGGCTTTCTATTTTGAAATTTCACATAAGGGAAATATAAAAGGGGTGGGCTTATCACAATGAAGGCGATTCGTATTATTCATAATATTATTAAAATATAATAATAGGCACTATAAAATAAGAAAAACAATCAAATACAGTTGGGGTGCTCACAGTATGTGAGTGGTGTATACAAAATATGGAACCGTCCATAAGCTACGTTAACAATAGGTTTGGGGGGGGGGGGGGGGGGATCAGTGGAAGTAACTGATGATAAATTTTATCAATGTTTGCGAAAGATGGCTTTGTACATTTCAAAAATAACTTAATAAATTTAAGAATCACTTTAATATTTCAGACTTCACACTCTTTCCCCTATTACACTTCTTTCCCCCTTTTTCTCGTTTTTCGCTTAAATGCGAACTGAATTAATAGAACACAATAACAAAATCCAACTATTTTTGGTTGAAATTTTTTTTTTTTTTCGTTGAAAAGTCTACTATTATATTTTTGGTTTGGAATTCAGCTAGTTTCATTAAAAATTTGGTTGTAAATTTAATTATTTTCTTAAAAATACAACTATTTTGTTAAGAAGTCATCTTTCTAGTTGAAGATTCATCTCTTTGGTTGAAAATTTACCTAATTTGATGAAAATTTGTTTAATTTTTGGTTGAAAATTATTTTTCTTTTGATTGACAAAATCGGAATTTTTTAGGACAGCAAAAAAAAATTCTGTAAAATCGAAATAAGCTTTTAAAGATAAAACAAAAGTCCACTCCCGAAATGAAGTATTGCTAAACTGAGCCCAAAAAAGTTTGATAAGAAAAAGTTATCTAGTTTCCAGGAAATATATGTGCGGAAGTTGCCAATCTTAAAGTGACGCTGGCCACCAATTGGAGTAGGCTCGGCTGCGGATTCTGATCAAAAATTTAATCTTTTAAATCAAAAATAAAAACTTACTTCCGTGATACTGAGTTCCTGAATGCGGAGAAAAAGGTTCTAAATAAAAAAGTTAGCCAACTGTGAGTTAATCATCATCCAAGAATGTTTAGGTTGCAATTTCACAGATTTTAAAAATCGGCTTTAAGTTGCGATTAAAAATAGAATTTTCATTTTTTTACAAAAATAAAAACCTGCTATCGAGATATGGGGACGTTGAATAAGAATAACACATGTTTCATGTGAACAATTATTCTGCTCCGAGCAAATCAAAATTTAGTGTGACGGTATCGCACTGAGATAGGAGATTTTTGGGTGAAAGGACTATAAAAAGAATTTTTTTTTAACGATCGATAATAAATTAAAGAAATATCTATGCTAAAGGGTGGTTAAATTCAAATCTTCCTCTATTACTATTTAAAAACATGAGAATTCAAACAAATTTTTTTACCAATTTTTAAAGAATTTTGTATGCAATAAAATCGATTTTCGTTTACTTCAACTAATTCCATTTTTGATTGAAAAATTATCTTCCTTAGTTCAAAATTCAAGTATATGGATGAAAACATATCTTTTTTATTAGAAAATTTAACTACTTGGTTCAACCCAGGTGAAAAAGTGATATATAATTTATATATGTAGTGGCCAAAACACTGATATTTTTCATATTTTTTATATACAGAATTTATAAAACAAATAAAAAATATCATTGTCTTTTCCAGTATATATAAACTATATATAACGTTTTCACCTGGAAAATTTCATGTATTTTGTTGAAAATTCGTCTTCTTTCGTAGAAAATTAATCTTGATTCAAAAAACATATTTTTGGTTCAATATTCAACTATTTGCTTCAATGTTGAACTATTTCTATGAAAATTCTATTTTCGTTTTTGAAGATTCATCTCTTTGGTTGAAAATTAAACTATTTTGTTGAATTTTTTTTTTAAATTAATTCTTATAACTTAAAATGTAACTTTTCCATTTTTGTTGAAAATTGATCTTCTCCAGTTGAAAATTAATGTATTTTGTTAAAAATTCGTTCTTTTTGGTATTTTTTTGTTCAATTCAACTATTTTTCATTTCAAATTAAAATACTTTTTAGTTGAAATATCAACTATTACATGTTTCGCAGAGAAATAATTTTTTTTGTCGAAAATGCATATTTTTGGTTGAAAATTCAACTGTTTTGGTAGAGGATTGAACTAATTGGTTAAAAAATAACCTAATTATTTGAAAATTCAACTATTTGGTTGAAAAATAATATTTTTGTTAAATAATCATATTTTCGTGAGACAATTCAACTCTTTTGCGGATAATTTATCTTTTTGGCTTCAACATTCAACAATTTTGTTGAAAATTCGTCTTCTTTGATAGAAAATTAATCTTGGTGAAAAAATCATTTGTTTAGTTGAAAATTCAACTATTTGGTTGTATATTGAATTCTTCTGATAAAATTTTTTTTTTAATATTTATCAAATTAGTTGAAAATTCATCTTTTTGGTTGAAAATTTAACTATTTTGTTGAAAATTCTTTTTTTCGGTTGAGGATTACTTTTTCACTGAAAGTCTAACTATTCCATTTTTCGTTAAAAATTGATCTTCTCTAGTTAACAATTCATGTAATTTGTTGATAATGGAAAAAATTCAACTAATAGATTGAAAATTAGCTTTTATGGTAGAAAATTCAACTATGCGGTTGAAAAATAAACCATTTAAATATAAAAGTTAAACAATTCGGTAGAAAATTAACTTCTTTGTTAAATAATTATATTTTTTGATAGACTATTTAACTTTTTTGTGGATAATTAGTCTTTTTGGCTTCAAAATTCAACAATTTTGTTGAAAATTCGTCTTTTTTTGTACAGCATTAATCTTCTTAGTGGAAAACTCAACTATTTTTTTTAACTTTCATCTTTTTTGGTTGAAAATTCAACTACTCAGTTCATAGTCAAACTATTTTGCTAAATATTAAATATTATTTGTTTTAGGATTCACCTCTTTGGTTGAAAATTTACCTAATTTGTTGAAAATTTGTTTCATTTAAGGTTTCAATTTGATTGAAAATTCATCTTTTTAGGTACAAAATTAATCTTGTTTCTTGAAAGTTCAACTATTTGGTTGAAAATTCACCTTTCTTGATTGAAAATTAAATTTCTTGTTGAAAATCTATCTTTTTATGTCTGAAAGGCAACTGTTTTGTAAAACATTCGACTTTATAGCTTAAGAACTAAACACTTTTGTTGAAAATTCGTCTTTTTGGATAGAAAATTCTTCTTGTTTGATGAAAATTCATCTGTTTGGTTGAGGATTCAACTATTCTGTTAAAAATAGCCTGAACTTGGTAACGTAGTTTATGGACAGCCCCTAAGTAGAGGGATCGTTTTTCTTATTTATGTTTCACGAAGGGGTTGCTCGCTACCCTCAAGCTGTTACAATAATTTCATGTTTACGTTCGTGAAAATGGTTTAATTTTCAGTGCCCTAAAATCTTTCATTAACAAGTTTCATCCTCGGTTCCATCCAGCTTCCAGCTTGATTAATTTTCCAGAAAGTTAAAAACGCTCTAAATATTTTCAGAAATTTTTAATTGTCCTTGAGATTTTTACAATAGGGGCATAAGCAAAGTTGGAAGAATAGAAAAAATGGTGGGTTAGGGGGGTGATGTCAACAAGGTCGTGAAGTGTAAAGGGCGTATATTCGCCACTCGACATGTTTGTGAAACCGCCCCTCACATTCTCAAGCCCCTCTTCCTTTTTCTGCATTGTCGAGCCACCCTCCTGAAATCCTCCAGACCCTCGTACACAAAATCCCTTTGGTTCAAAGCTGGAAGATTCTGTTTCCAGAAAAGTGCTTGTTGACTTTATAAATACAAGAAAACAACAATTTCACTCTTTTTGTTTATTGTAATTTACATTTTTAACGATGAAAGTGGAAAAGTTAGGAGAAACTCGCCATATCGATTTTAGCAAAAGATGCAAATTTGAAGGGAATATTCATCCCCGTCAGGGTAGTGAAATCACAAAGCGGAAAATTTTGGAGCCCGACTGACGCCCCTTTGATTTTTCGGACAATTAACTCGAAAAGCCGAGGATGGTTGCTCATTCAGGTTCCTGATATTAAACAGACGCTGCGCAAGAAAAGTGACTTCAAAGGAACGTATTATTTAGGCATTCAGTTTTTTTTTAAGATAAAAAAGGAAAAAAATTTCAATTTGTATAGGTTGTAATGTTCCTATATAAAAAACGTAGTGTAACTATTTGCCTTAAAAATCTCGCAATCATTGTTGCTGAAAAGCTGATTGGCTTTTCATTACTTGAAGTTGTTTTATATTTCAAGTTAAAATGTTTGAAAATTAAATCTAATAAAAATAATCCCTCTTAATAAGATTATGTTTTATTTTACGAAGAGTCTCGCCGTACCGAAATTGGGGAAGAGTAGTTTAATATCTCGTTAAATATTTTTCATAAACTTGGCTAATCGTCCCGAATTTTTAGGATGACTAGTTCATACCCATTTCCAACTACCCCATTTTTTTGGGACGACTAGACACAACCTTTATAGTGATTTTCACTGGAAATGAATATTAAAAAAAGGCTGCGTCTAGTCATCCCGAAAAATTGGGAGAGTTGGAAAAGGGGAATGGACTAGTCTTCGGGACGACTAGCCAAGCTTATGCAAAATATTGGATTAGTCATCCCGAATATCGGGATGATGAGACACTTCGTAAAAAAAATTATTTTAATATGAAATCATAAAGTTTTGAAGAGGACTTCACATTTTTTTAAACCAAAAATCATCATCAAGAGTCCCAATTTTCAACAAATTTAGGTTATGATCGCAACTTTGCACCCGAAAAGGGCATTTTTAATAGAAAATTATTAGATTTCAAAGATTGAAAAATTTTCAATCATTTACATTGTTCGAGTTTTAGCGTATGTCTACCGGAATTAACATTATCAAACAAAAATCATTTAAAGAGTTCGAAAAAGATTTACAATTCTGAAAAATTTTCTGTTTTGTTATTTCAGTGCTTTTCATCGGGAATTATTGGTATTTTTAATTTGAAAAACTATTATTATTTAAAGCATATTTACATCTTTTCAAAATGTATACAAGCTTGAACAATTTCGGATTGTTTTCTTGGTTTTCGTCATGATTTTACATTTTTATTCAAAAATCATTAGATTTCAAAGATTAATCATTTTTTAACAATTTTATAGGGCTGACGTTTTACATAATTGGTATTTTCAAAGAAAAATCATCATAATTTGAACACGATTTAGAATATTTTAACAATTTTGGATTATGTTATTATTTTTCTTCCAAAATTGGTATGTTCAATTTAAAAAAATTATATATTTCAAGCACTTTAAAGAAGATTCACAACTTTTGAACAATTTTAGGTTATGTTGGCGTATAACAAAGGGAATTGGTACTTTTAGTGAAAAATCCTTAGATTTCAAAGAAGACTAAATATTTTTGTACAATTGTAGGTAGAGCTAGCCCGAGAGCTAGCCGTTTTTAGTGGAAATATCAATATTAATTTGTAAACAATTTAAAGTTATGTTAACGTTTTTCGTCGAAAATGGCATTTTTAATCAAAAAAATCCTAAGATTTCTCAGGTTATCATTATGGTTTGGATTATCATTCAATCATTAAATTCACCATTTTTGCATATTTTTTGGGTTTGTTGGCGTTGTATACCGGAAATCGGTACTTTTAATAAAATATCCTTGGATTTCAAAGAAGTGGACATTTTTTAAAACAATTTGAGGTTTAGCTCGCATTTTTCACCTGAAATGGAGTATAGATGTCGAAGAACATTTACAATTTTGAAATAATTTTAGGTTATGTTAACATTTTTCACCAGAAATCGGTTATTTTGAACAAAAAACATTAGGTTTAGGAGATGATTTAGAATCTTAACTAATTTTTTCTTATGTTATATTAGTGTTTTTTTGTCTAAAATTGCTAATGTTAATAAAAAAGATAAGATTTTAAAGATTGCGATGTTGTACATTTCAGATTTTTGATACAACTTTCCTAATAAGTCATGGTTTAAGTTGAAGTTGAGATACAAAATTCGAAAAATTCTTGAATTTAAAAAAAACTTCTCACGTACGTTCCGGCGGTAGTGCATATACTTTTTAAAAATGTTATATTTTTATCTATGAATATCGTACGGTTATTAGCCTTTAAATATTAATTTTGCGTCACATCATTAGATTTCGAGGTCAGTAGCACGCGTCGACTTCTTTCAAGCGTGACTTCCATGCAAGTGTTGTGTACTTACATTGTAACGCATTCTTTAATTTTTACAACAAACAACTCCTGTGGAGAAGACTTGTATGGCTAAAGACGCGGGGCGTATGCAACCGAGCGATGATAAAACGACCGATAATTATACATACATATATACATATATGTTAGAATTACCAATATATACAACGTGTGACCGGTTGCGTACACACGATTGTGAATCCCGCGGCTCATTCTTTGACTATTATACACCTCGTGAGCGCGATTGTAAACGCGACCTATTTACCGTTATCTACTTGTTTATTAATATTCTTCAAGCTGACTACACGTTTCCGCAGTTTTCTTCTCAACCTACTTACATAATTTTTGCTAACAATTAAACACTTTTCTGAATTTGAATAGCAGGGTGTCTACGCAAATTCGGAAGAAAAAAAAATTCCCTGACAATTCCAGGTTTTACCTCATTAATCATGTACAGTGGCGTTCTCGGTTCAAATCCGGGCTGAGGTAGATTTTTTCTCGTTCCTCCAAAAATTATTGGACCAAGCAATCGGCACAATGTTTATATTAGAAATTAGAGTCATTCGTATCACATTTTTTAAAGACATCGATCCTACACCCCATAAAAACATTACATAATATATTCGAATAACCCCTTTAATTATCCATCTGTGACAGATTAAATTTTTAACAATTAACATTGAAAAATCGGAATATCAGACTTCACAGACAAAAAGTCTCTCAAAATAGGGGAAATAGAGGGATTTTTCAAAAAATAGGGGAATAATAGGAGAATAACATCTTTTGAATAAAGTTAATGATATAGGTACGATATTTAATTCAATATGGAACGCTTAAGATTACAAGTCAGCAAATATATAAATAGATCAATTTTCAAGACGAGAAGACCATTTTTTTAGAAGACAGTTGAATTTTCGACAAAATAGTTTATTTTCAAACTAGAAAGATGAATTAAACAAAAATTACTTCTCTGTCAAAAAAGATAAATTTTTTATCCATAAGGAGCAATTTTCTATAAAAAAAGACGAAAGTACAACAAAACAGTTGAATTTGCGATGAAAAAAGATGACTCTTTAACAAAATAGTTACATATTCAACAAAAAAATTCAATTTCAACCAAAAAAGATGAACTTTCAACGAAATAGTTCAATTTTCAACAAAAATTAATTTGCAGCCTACAAAGATGAATTAAAGAAAAGACTTTTCTAACCAAAAAAATGAATTTTCAATCCAAAAGGACGAACTTTCTATAAAAAATAACGAATGAAAAACAAAACAGTGGAATTTTCGACGAAAAAATATTTACTTTCTACTAAAAATAGTTGGATTTTCTTAAAGGGATCTAATTATTCAGTTCGCATTTAAGCGCAAAGCGAGAAAAAGAGAAATGTAAATTTGGGAAAAATTGGAAATGGTTCAAACGCCACTGAATGTTTATGTTTGGACGGTCTGGATTTACCATTGAAGGCCACTGAAGCCATCCCCGAAACCCGTGGTAAATCCAAGTTCCAGTGTAACTGTTTTTTCATTTGTGAACGTAAATGTATAAATAAGGATAAGTACTTTCTTAATAGTACAAATTTTTAGGAATCTATTTTTTTTAATTTGGGAAGCTTTCATAAGTGGTTACAGGAAATTCTAAAATATATCTATTATCACTATCGAATATTAAAATAAAGTAATCCCACAAAACTCGAATAAAATCCAGTAAAATTTATATTGAAATCTGTAATATTTTACCAAATTTTTTCAAAAATGATGAAATCCTCTGAAATCTCATAAAATCTATAAAGCCCCTTGAAATCTTTTGAAATACCCTAGAAGCTTTGAACTGCCTTGGAATCCACTAAAATCTATTAAAAGCCCTTGAATTGTAATAAAATCCTCTGAAATGTCTGGAGAAATCGGAGAAAACTGTTCCTTTAAAAAGTACAAGGATACTTTCAATTTTTTTATTTAATAAACACGCAAAATAGTATTAAACACTAACATAATAATGTTAAACTTTTTCCAAATGAATCCATTTCCCAGTTTACTTTGTTGAAATCTTTGAAATCTTGTGAAATTGTTAGAAATCCCTTGAAATGTTTGGAGAATTTTTGAAATTTTTCAAATCCCTTGCAATGGTGTATATGCCATTTTAGCCAATCTAGCGAAGAAGTTTGAAAATATATTTTTAAAGGCAAAGTGAAAAACAGTTTTATTAGCGAGCGATTTGAGAAAGTATAGTAGCATTATAGGCATTTTTTCATTATAGAACCAAAATAGTGTCATCGCTCAAAAAAAGTGTCAAATAGTGTCAATATTGGTGTGAAGCTAGCCCTGGCCTCTGTGCAGTTCATTTAAATAGTTGTATGTCACTGAATCAAATTACGAGACTACAATAGATATTATTTTCGGATACTATTTTTCGATTCAGGAAGATTATCGTATTTCGAAACTGGGAGGGTGAAACGTTAATTCCTTCCCCAAACTGCATTTCATCACTGTCATTGTCAAAGAAGCATCGATTGGGTTTTTCGGATGATGTTGGTGCCTTCGCCTTTCCGGTTTATGAATGGTAATACTAATAGTCGTAGGTTTTTGCTCAGCTGGGGTTCGTTGGTTCATTTGGAACTTGGAACGGCTGGACTATTGATCATCAATAATAAATATACTGAAACGACAATTTCTAGCTTTCCTGTCAGAGTCAGAGAAGGCCTAATGCTTTCATTTCACATGCAGGATACGAAAATATACATTAATGTTCAAAGAGCAGAATCTTTTGTAAACGGAATTATTTATTTCAATAAAAATAGATGGCTTTTCTACCATTGAAGATGAATTTTTCATCCAAAAAGGACGAATTTTCTGAACAAATAGACGATTGTTCAATAAAACAGTTAAATTTTCAATCAAAAATTACTTATTAACAAAATATTTAAATTTTCAATAAATTAGTTCAATTTTTAACCAAATACTAAAACTTTCTACCTGAAAAGATGAATTTTCATCGAAATAGTCAAATTTTCAAATAAAAAAGATGAAACCTTAATGTCCCGGAAGTTAGATCCGCAAACTTATTTTTTCAAAAAAATGAAAGTTGTGCTAAATTGTGCTAGACTTGTGCTGATTTGTGCCGTAAACGGTTTTTTCAAAAATCAAAAATTACGGGCACAATTTTTGAAAAACGTTTTTTTTTGCTAGATCTGCAACTTCTTACTAGAGCAAAAAGAAAAGTTGTGCTAGGCGGCTCGAAGTATACACAATTTTGTGCTGCAAAGAAAAATTCCAAAAACCTAACTGTTACCGAAAAAAAAA
>CAKNYM010052060.1:267916-355374 GCA_932195095.1 Andricus curvator
TTTTTTTTTCGGTAACAGTTAGGTTTTTGGAATTTTTCTTTGCAGCACAAAATTGTGTATACTTCGAGCCGCCTAGCACAACTTTTCTTTTTGCTCTAGTAAGAAGTTGCAGATCTAGCAAAAAAAACGTTTTTCAAAAATTGTGCCCGTAATTTTTGATTTTTGAAAAAACCGTTTACGGCACAAATCAGCACAAGTCTAGCACAATTTAGCACAACTTTCATTTTTTTGAAAAAATAAGTTTGCGGATCTAACTTCCGGGACATTAAATTTTCAGTAAAAAACATAAATTTCAAGAAAATAATTTATTTTTCAACCAAAGAGATGCATATTTAACTACAATGATTAATCTTCAAACAAAAAGACGTAGTTTTAACAAATAAAGATTTTTACGCCAAGGAGGAAAACAAATTTGCGTTAAATTGTTGAACTTTCTAGCCAAAAGACGAATTATCTGTAAAAAAGTTAAATTTTCAAACCGAAAATATGAATTTTCAACTAAAAAAAAATCAATTTTCAAACAAAAATGGAAGTTACGTTTTCAGTTACAAAAATTAAGTTTCAACCAAAAAGGATGACTTTATAACAAAATTGTTGAATTTGCAACCAAATAATAAAATTTCCAACTCAAAATATAATCGCCTGAGGAAGCAACTGAAAAAAGAGATATAAATACAAGGCCAATAAATGACTATAACGAAAATACATACATTATATCAGGGTGCCCGCAAACTTCATTTTCAAAATTCTCTAACTTTTCCCCGGCCAATTTTTCATTTTTCCTCACCATGAATATTCAAAGATCACAATTTGTACCTTGTAACATTTTTAACATAGAAACTTTTGTAAACGGGATAAAAGAATTTCATATAAAAATTTAAAAAAATTCAAACTTATAATTCTTGGGAGTTATTTAAAGTGCCTCTTATAGAAATTCCCTGACTTTTGCAAGATTTTTTTCGAAATCCCTGACTTTTCCCTAACTTTACCTGACCAATAAAATTCCTTGAATTTTTCCTGATTTCCAGCCTGACTTCGTTATGCAGAAGCTTCAATCCGAACAAGTCGTTTCGGACGATTTGATGCTCCTGATTACAAATTACAAGTCTCTACTGCCAGACCATTATGTTCAACCTACGCAGATTCAGCCATGGATGATATTAATCTATAATGTATATTTTCGATGAAAGTTCAATGACTTTATTAGGGAGGAAAATGATCCCCTGGGGTCTGTTATTAAGTTATATCGACACGGAAAAAAAGAAGATATCGGATTGGGTGCAACAAATTATGAGATACTTTTACAGGGGTCGTTCTGAGCCATTTTTTTTAGGCAAAAATTCCACATGATTCCAGAGTTCACACAATTTGACACTAACTCCACACACCTTCACTTAAAATCCACAAAAATTCCACGCTGATCACACACAACTCCACATAAATTCCACCACACAATTCCCCACAAACTTCACATAATATTCGACACAACGCCAAATAAATCGACGAATCACCACCCGCGAATTCCTCTCACGTCCACCTCGACACAGAAGAAACTTGGGTTGAGGGACCGTCACGATTTGTCATGCCCAATCTTGTAAACGTCACCGGATAAAGTAAATCGAATGAAATTGCTTACTTCTTTTATTTTTTGTCAGTTTATTATATCAAGTACGAAACAATATTTTAAAAAATGTCTTACATTTTCCCCTTACTAATAGGAACGGGTGGGGGTGGGGGGGGGGGGGGTACGACACTTCAGCACATGACCCTTCGGGGGAGTCTTCACATTGTCACGGTCTCTTCCCGACGGCCGGGGGCGCGCCAATTTTGACTATTTTTAGCGTCACGAGATTTCTGAATGGCCCTTTGTAGGTAATTGGTATGGAGATCTGAAGGAATTGTGTAAAATTTGTGTAGAATTCGAGTTGGAGAAGTTTGGAATTTGTGTACCATTGTTCAAGGATTTTTGTGGAATTTGAGTGGATTCTGTGGAATTAGAGGTGGAGGTGTTTCGAATGTTTTTGGGATTCTATGGAATTTATGTCGTATCGTGTGGAATTTGTGTGGTTTCAATCGGATTTATATAGAGTTATGCGTAATTTGAGGTGGAGCAATTTGTGTGAAATTCGAGTTGGAGGTGGAACACAGAAAAAAGTCTAGTTTGCATTACACCTTGAAAGAAGCTCACTTTTGGGCTTGTAAAAAGACTTTTTTTGTGAATTTGTACAAAATATTTGAAGATTTGTGTGGAGTTTGGGTGGAATTTGTGTACAGTTATGTGGACTTATGTGTTATTTGAGGTGGATTAGTGTGAATATTGTGTGGATTCTGTGTATTCCGAGGTGAATGTGTTTGGAATTTTGTTGGAATTCGAGGTAGAGGTGTGTGCGATTCGAGGATGAGATGCTTGTAATTTATGAGGTATACTGTGAAATTTGTGTTGAAACATGTGGAATTTGTGTCGTTTCTATGATATTTATGTGAAACTGCACGTAATTTGAGATGGAGATGTGTGAATATTATGGGGAATATACTTGTGTGGATTCAGTAGAATTCGAGGTGCAGAAGTTTTGAATTTTGTGGGAAATCTAGGTGGAAGTGAGCGAATTTTTGAGGCGGAAGTGTGTGAATATTGTGTGGGTTCAGTGGCATTCGTGAAGGAAGAGTTTACAATAATGTCGTAATTCGAGATGGAGGTGTATGGAATTTTTGTGTGATTCGGTGCAATTTGTGTCAAATTATTTCGAGGAGCATTTCTATCGAGTTTTTGTATAGTTGTATCAAATTGTATGGAATTTATGTAGAGTTTATCAAAGAATTGTGTAGATTGTGTGTGAAGTTGTGCGAGATTTGTGACTATAGCATTGCAGAGTTAGTATATGGAAATGTGTAGGGTTCGGGTCGAGTTGTGTTGAATTTGATGAATTTTCCTTCTATAAACAAAACCAGATAAAACAGTACCCATAATTGGACCTAAAAAAAGACAAGCGTTGCCAAATATAGATACTCGAATCGAGAACCTTGGAGATCAAGTCAACCTTATTTAGGGCGGAAAAATTAAATTTGTCTCGCACAACACGATCCTCGTTACTAAACCTTACATTATAAACCATGGGCTTAGAAACAAAGCTCATTTATTGCTGCGCCAGGTGGCCCTTAATTGCCCTTAAAATAAGCCTGACTCAGGGGCCCAGATAGAGAAGAGGAGAAAAATAATGAGAAAGAAGATAGAAGATAATCATGTTCATTTATAGCTCCAGTTAAAACTAAAGCTTTAACTAAGTTCAATCGGGTTGTATCACCAGCGGCCAGAAGCGGCATTTGTAATTTAACACCCATCGGCAATGATACATGTGTAATAAACTCTACAGCCTACAATAACTGTGAGGCGATCCGTGAGAAGATATAGAAAAAGGGATGGTCAGAGCAGTAAAACGTTCCTTTACATTTTATAGTATACACTTATAAACTTGGCATCTATGATTCCAGGCTCTATCAAGAAGAAAAAACTTATCCTCCGGGTACGCCACTGAGTGCGTGATGCGTGTAATTGTTAATATGATTCAATCAAGCGCTACAAAAGCAGATGAATTATCTGAAATATGAAAATGCGCATATGAAATTACTGCAATCGGAACCTGAACTATTAAAAACTTTTTATATCATATACATCTCCTGAATATTGATCGAAAGTGTTATATAAGATTAGCGCATTTTTCTTTATCAAGTTTTCTAGTCATTTTTGTGTTTGAACTTTTTTTAGCTATGAAAAATCTGTTGAACGACTCATCTCTTTCTACTGATAAAAATACATCAGAAGAAAATTTAAGAAGATCAAAGACTGAAAAATAGATAAACAACATAATTGAAAAATACTCACGTTTGATTGTTTTAAATATATTTTGATCAGTATAGATAGATTTTGATTCTTTATTCTCATCAATTTTTTTCTAGTGAATTCTTTTCAGCACAGAACCCTGAGTTGTTCAAAGTATTTTTCGAAGTAAAGCTAGAAAGAAATAATTTCGAAAAATACAAAAATGACTATACAAAAAAAACTACTTTTTCTGTTTTGGTTTCCTCAGACGTTTAAATTTGTTTCTAGTGTATTTTTATCACTTGAAAGCTCTCAGATGTTCGAAACATTTTTTAATATCGACTAAAAAAAGATTATAGTGTAAATAGAAGTTTAAAAAAAATTTCACAAAAATAACAAAAATATGAAAAAAACAATACTTTAAAATACGCAGTTTGCTAAAATGTAAAATCAAGTTATATAAGAATCAACTTCAAGTTAATTATACTTTATTAGAGGGTTTTTTTTGCATATTATTTTCCATTTCCAAACTTTTGTTTCTACAACCAAAAGTAATATACTTTTCTCCGATACGCCATTTCACATATTTTATTAAACATTCTTGAATTTCACTCGGCTGGTTCAATCACTTGGTTTTTAAAATCACCGTTTTGGTTAAAAAGTCAACTCTTAGGTTACAAATAAATCTATTTGGTTGTAAATGCGATCTTTTTTATTTAAATATTAGGAATTTAAAGAATTTCAATTTGAAATTAATAATAGTACCTACATTAATTTCATTTAATAGAATTTATTCCCCTATTTTCGGGAAAAATCTCCTTATATTGCCCATGTTTTTAGAGCATTTTATGCCTGTGAAACCTATATATAAAGATGTTTTTTTATATAAAACTGCAGAATTGATTTATCTTTTGGGTTTAGTTTCCCGATGTGCTATAAATCTTCAAAATTAAGAAATATCTGTAACTGGTATGATAAAAAAGAATCTATTTCAAAGCGTCTTTTTTTTCTCATGTCTTCAATTTCTGTTGAGGATTCTTAAAAAATTACTGGAAACCTTGTAAAAAAGGGGGAAAATTGCGTCGAAATTCTGGATTCTATGTGTTTTAGGGGATTTTTCAGAGTTAATGGGAAAAAAGTAAAAATGGGGAATATGTAAAAAAAGGGGATCGACTATAGGTGATCCCTGTAATCAATAGATATGTAAAAATAATTACAGAATTTAAAAAAAGATTCCTGTTGTGTTGACAATTCTGAATTTTGGGTAAAGTTGCGACTAGTCTCGAGAAATTGGCGAGCCACTGGTGAGGTCGTTGTTCCGACTTTTATTGTGAACACTCCCTCGCTTTCTCCCCCTCTTTTCCACCCCTTTTACCATTCCACTCTTGCAACCTCTTTATACTACGACTACAAAAGAAGACACACGCGTCTGCGTTTTATTCACTCCTTTTGTCGCCTGCATTCGTTTAAAAAAATCCCTCTTTGGACACAGTAGGACAAACGAACAATTGTTTTTAATTCCAGCATATGTCCGGCGCTCACTCAACCGCGTTTGAATTCGTACTTTTGCTCTAATTGGTTCTTTTCAAGCTGTCCGAAAATCAGAGAAATGATTCTAAGGACGTGATATATTTGGCTTAATGTATTTGTATTATTTGATGAGCAATAATATATGAATGGATATAAGGAACTTGGGACAAGTGTAAATTGGAACCATGTTTGAGGAGGGCCAGTTTCATTGCCACAAGGGTTTATAATTGAGGGAATGAAAACAATTTTATTAGGCATTTTATTTGAACGATTCATAAAGAGGAAGATTGATATTGAGAGACTTCAAATATTTTTGCCATTGATATTAGTATAAAATATGCAAATTTACATAATTCAGTAGAGTAGACCGGGGCAAAAGCGACTTTGTAAATAACATTATTGGTATTCCTTAATCATTTTAATTTATCTCTGCATCAAATAATCTATTTTATCAGATAAATTGTGCTATAAACTCAATTTTGACTTCTAAAGAATGGAAGCTTCGCTGGCAGGGATCTAACATTTGCAACATTAATTGAAATACTTACAACATAAAAATGTAATATTTTGGTATAGATGAAAAATTATTTCATCGAGTCCGAGTCTAAAATATATTAAATTAACAAATAGCTGTGGCTTCATCATCGGGCACGAGCAATCAAAAAAATAGTTGACAAATGCTTGGATGATAACTCTACAATGCAGAATCAAACGCGTACAAAACACACCGTTTTTTGAATTTATTTTGTATTTAGCAACAAAGTTTAATTTTTTTTTTAATAAACGATCCTATTTTTTGCAACAACTTTTATTTATTGAAATCAATAAAGTCACTCCGTATAAATAATAACCAGCAGGTTGCAACATTTAAAAAACTTTCTTTATTTTTATATTAAGAAATTAATGAGTGAAAGTGCTAATACTTCAAGCCAGACTGAATCTGGAGGTATCAGTTAGATATGCAATAGAATGTTTAAAGGAATCTGTATTATGATTAGAGAATAACAGAAAATATTTAACGTCTTTTCAGACTAGATGGAGATATGAATTAAAAATTATTATAATTAATTTTTTTTCTGAAAAAATATCTTCTCCTTTCGCTCCGCTGGGAATCGAACCACAGAACTTCCGATTGCCGGTAGGGTGCTTTCCCATTAAGCTACTAGAGAGATCGAGAGAAGAAACTTTTTTCAGAAATACACGCATTATTTTGCTAGGTGGTACAAATCAAATTTTTCAAGGAATCTGTATTATAATTAAAGAATAACATAATAATAACATAACTACATATCATAAATATATAATAACATAAATAACATAATTCTTCATAATTCAAAACTTGAGTACTTTTTAAAAAATGCATGTAGTTTTTTGTACGAAATCGACTGCTAATGACTCAGAAAGGATCCTATTTACTTTGTAAAGTGAGATAATCCGTTATTTACTTTAATAAATTTTATAAACAAATACAGATTTTCGACAATTTTGAATCGGCAGATTTCGCTTTTTCAACGGAATTACCTCTAAATAACTTGCCAATATATATCTTACTTATGTTATTTTATCAATGAGCCACAATTGTTTTTTTATAAACAATTTTACTTAAAAAAATCCACGATTTCATTATTTTTGGAGAATCAACAATCGTTTCTTTAAACAATTTAAATTTTACTGTCTATGGTGGCTTTATCTGTTGTGCTTCTGCTTCTGCATGTAGCGGTCTTTCAATCCTTACACTGTATTTATATTTCTTTATATAATTTATTTAAATAAATAACAAATATTATTGCCTGACAAAATTTTCTAATAAATATAGTCCTTTCTCAGCCATTGATAGTCGATTTCGTAAAAAATGACATCCATTTGTTGACAAGTAGACATGTTCTGATTTTTTTAAACAAAATTATTGATAAAATAAACAGTTATTGCTCTTTAATAAAGAATCATAAGGGAAAGATCTAAAGGAAGAATCTGATGTTTAAAGATTGTTTTAATATGTTTATTATATTCGATTTTATTTACATTTTAAGAAAACATTAAAATTTGCAATACCTTCTGTAAAACTTGACAAAATGCCTTCATTCTGGCTCATTTTATATAGAATTGTGATAGCTTCAAATCTATTTGAGAAAAAAATGTTATCTTGTATAATTAACATTAAAAGAACTTAAGAACGGTACTGCATAGTGTACTGATATATACGCAGATATAATCAAAGATCAATTATCTCTGATAGTATCATACTATCAGATTTTTCTCTCTGATTCCCGACGGGTTTTCCCGATTTATTCCCGGTCCGCTCCGCTAGATATCTTGACGATGTCTTGCCGGGGTCTACCCTAATAAGTGTTGTTGAATTAATTGCAAAACACAATAACACGTATAAAAAACACACAAACAACCAGAAAAATATATGTTTGAATGAACAAAATTCTGGTTAAATCAACCCTAGATTATGGTTATTATATGGACAACAAAATATTTGGTTGACCCAGGAAAATTTTTTGGTTAGTAAAATTTGGTTGATTATACCATGTATGTCGGCTGATCCAAGCCAATATTTTGGTTGATCCAAGTAAAACTTTTGGTTATTCCTAGATCCAAGAGAATATTTGAGTTATTTCAAGTAAGTGTTTTTGCTGGTCTAAGAAAAGATTTTGGTTGATTTAACAAAAACTTGTTATTGACTTACCATGGCATTGTGTCATCTTGTGTGAATTATTTAGTAGATTATTTAACTAATAAATATATCGCAAGACGAGACAATTCCACGCCAAGCCATTTGCAAAATAAATTATGCAGAATCCTTTGTTCATTTGATTCAAAAAATCGTTCTGTTGTTTTACCAAAAACTTAATCACGTAATCTCAGGTAATCACACAGATTCAATTAGTCTTGCGTATTTTTCACATAATCACTTAGTCCCAATCGATTCTGTTTCCGAATTACTTACTTGTATACATTTTATTTATGTTTTTTTTTGGCGATGCTACGAAATCTCTCACGTGGACTGTCATCTTGAATTGAAGTACGTGACCGTAGCAAGTGTGTATATGCGTACATCGCGTTTAAGATGCTTTTAACAAAATATTTTTGTTGAATCAACCAAATCTTTTTCTTCGTTCTAGTAAAATGCCCTCTTAAATGATTTGGTAGACCCAACGAAAAAATTATCTTGAATTAATCAAATATTTTATAAAATCATAACAAGATTCAACCAAAAACTATGATTGATTGAAGCAAACGAATTTTGTCAACTGAACAAAAATTTTGATCATTTAACCACAATGTTTTCTGAAATCAACCAAAAAATTGTAAATAGTAAATATCCATGTAAGGATATGTGAAAATACGTAAGACGGTGTACGTGTAGACCATAGATTATGTAAATACACTTCCTGCAGGCTTTCATCGTCGTGTTGCCGACTGTGGGCGTCTTGCGCCGTTCAAGTCACTCTTTATCTGCACGACATCGAGAATCGGCGAACACCCCATTGCACGTACACACAGATGTAAACACACCCACATAAAGATTAAAGAAACATATATAGGTATCCGCATTCATATACAATATAGATACATATGTATATGTGTATTACACATAAATCAGCAAATAGATCTATCTATATGTATACATTGTGTGGGTGGATGTCCAAAGACTGTCAGACTGGCAAATGGCGGAGGCAGACGATTCGGCAATAGTCGTGTAAACACAGCGTGTGCCTTCACCCTATCCATGTGGGTGGGTGGGTGTCAGTGTGTTTTCGCGTCTGTACTTTTTTATATGTGTGGGAGAGAAAGTATAGACTAACAAAATCGAGGAAGGCTCATTGCATATATATGTTTCTGCAATAGGGTTTTCCTTGAGCCTTTTTCTTTAGTTATTTATTTTGTTGAAAGATTTGTTATTTTCTTAATCTCTAAATTTGAATTAGTAAAAAATATAACTGTTTTTCAGTTAAATTCTGCTAATTGCTGCAGTTAGAATTCAGTTACTGATAATTGTTAAAAATATACAGATTCAATTAGTAATTATTTCTACAAGCATGCACACTGTCCGTGGGCATGCGGCCGCGCCGCATTCCGTTTTTGTTCCCCGGAACATTTTTGCCGCGCCGGATGCTAGCTTTCTTCGCATCGTTGACGCATGCATGATTTTGAATAATAAAGTAAAAGTTGGGTGGAAATGGTTTTGGAAGTTTAGAGAGGTACAAAAAATATTCAAAATTGTTTAAAAAATTATTTAAAATTTTCAGCGTTGGCCACAAACAAGTCATTATAAAGTATTAAGAAAATCGAAAATAGAGGAAAGGAGAAAAGGGGGAGAGGGGGAGAGGAAGGGTGATGATGGTGAAAGAAATTTGTGAAGGGTGATATAAAAAAAAATATTTATCGATAATAATGTAAAATTAGTGGTCATATCTCAAATTAACACAAAAATAAGGCGGTCTCTGGAAAAACAACCTCAATCGATCTGAACATTATTATTTGTTAAAACTCTTGTCTATTTTAAACATTCAATTTTATTCTTTTATTGTATTATTGGTAAACACACATTTTGAAAAGTTTCTATGACAATTTTGTGCCTTAAACCTAAGTCGACTTAGGTGATTTTTCTACAAAATGGCTCAATTGAACATTTTTCAAACATTTTTAATGTAAATGATCATACACAAATTAATTAAGTGCAAGAAATATTTTGTTTATTTATTTATATTTTTTATGACAAGTGTAACTTCATAATTATATGTATACCATTAAGCCATTTCCCTTTCGGGGTAGGCGTGACACTACCCGATTCGGGTAGTGTTTCTAGGTTGATAACTTGTAGTAAATAACTACAAGTGTGGGCTCACCACACCCACGATGTGCCAACAGCACTCAGTTATCTCGAATGATCACCCATCCAAGTGCTAACCGCGCCCAACGCTGCTTAACTTCAGTGATCTGACGAGAACTGGTTTTTTCAGCGTGGTATGGCTGTTGGCATAATATATGAATATGAATTGTGATAATATAAGAAAACAATTATAGTACTGATTCAATTCGTTAAATTTGTGCTAATTCAGATTTAGAGAGTAGGACATGGCTACCTGTACCGAATTTTCGAGTAAATGTTTACTTTGATGACTTTTCCGAATTTCGGAGTAAATGGTTTTAAACCTTTTGCAAAACCTTTTTTCTAGTCGAAAAGTAAAATATCAGTCAGGAGAGACACACAAACATTCTGTATTTTTGTCAAAAAGTACAAAGATAATCAAACATATTAATTTTAATATTTAACAGTTGATTAATTTGAAATATTAGAATAGTAATAATTAACAATTGCTATAGTTATCATTAAAATTATGATGTGTTAAATAAATGTTGTTTAATTAATAAATTATAAATGTTTATAACAATTTTTAAATTTACAAATGGTAATTTTTCGAGCTAGAAAAGAGAAGGCGGAAGATCTGCCACACCCTACACCTTTTTTCCTATATGAAAATATCATATTTGGAATATTTGTTTATATTGATATATCAAATATTTCATCGCATTCATAGTAGAGAAACGTTAGATTCCTCTGCAAAAATTTCAGGTATGTGTAATTATATATAAAATTTGTTTATAACAATTAAGTTAATTATAAAATAGATTATTTATGATCCTTTAGTGCACATGCATTCATTTGTGATTTGTAGACTGATTTGTCAAAATAAATCCAGACCTTGTCCCACTGTATAGCGGTGCCTGGAAAAGGGAAAATTGGTACCCAAATTTCGGCACAAATAGTCGGATTTTTGGGTACACGTAGACACTGCCATTTCCTTAAGGCAAGCATGAAATTTTGTTATTTATCTGAGCAACGAGTCCTTTTAATTTAATTTAATTTTTATTTAAAATACTATATTAAGCTCGGAGCATTACTTTTCGAAAAAAATTAGCATTGACGGGAAACATTAAACGCTTGGATGTCGGTAATCGTCGATAAGAGGAATTAGAGAGGGTTTAGATGGGCGGTGGAAGGGTAATTCCGTTAGGACCTGATTAGAAGTTATAGATAGAGCCCGGCTAAAACAGCGTTACATAACTAGTCTAACCTCTTTATTCTTCCCGATCAGCGCCCGATCAGAAATAGGGAAAACTAAACGAGGCCCTTCCAAATCCCGACAACAATTTCTACATGGGAATCTACTATAAAAGCGAGTTTTTTTTCAAATACTGGCTGTTGAAATTCAATGACTTGATACTTTTTTTCTTCATTAACGCTTTTTATGTCTCGAGGTCTATTTGATCGACTGACCTAATATTTTGAAGCATCGACTAAATGAGAACTCAATAAAAAGGCCCCTTTGAAACGAATTGAAGATTATCTACGAAAGCCAATTTAATTTTTTTTATTCGTTTAGACACGCCCGCGTATCTTAACGTTCCACTAAAAAGGCCAAACGGAATCAATACGTGCTTAGAAATATTACATTCTCATTCTAATGAGAAGGTATTGGTTTTATGTAAAATTTGACATAGTCGGTTTTCATCAAATCTCCACGTTTTGAGACCTCCTGAGTCAGAAAAAACGATTTTTACGAAGGTGTCTGTCTGTCTGTAGTCTGTCTGTCTGTCTGTCTGTCTGTAGCCACGATAACTTTCGAAAAAATGATCAGATTTGATTGAGCTTTGGCACACTTTTTTATGGCCGAAAAATAGAGAACGAGTTCGTTAACCAGCTATTTTGGATGAAAATCCAAAAAGTGAGCACATTTTGAAAATTTTTGAGACCACTTTTTTGGAAGATTTGAAAATTCTATGTACGGTTATTAGTAGTACGCAAAATGACGAACAAAATATTCTTATGACTTTTCGTGATAAAAAAAAAATTACTGGAGTTATAGCATTTTCAAAATTCCAAAAAACAAACGAAAATGAACATTTTAAGCCGAAAAACGCACGATATGAAAAAAAGTCAAGAGGAGAAAAACGTTGATTCCTGAACACCCTATAATATTTTCATGACAACTTTTTGAATTTTTCGAAAAATAAAAAATTCAAATTTTGATCGCACAAAAAATTAATGAAAAATCAAAAAAGCCATTTTGCTGTAAAACTATGCAAGATACCAGAAAAGGTCATCTCACCAAAATTGTGCATCTAAAAAAGATCTACAAATTTCTTATCACTCACTTCTTGATATGACGCGTAGTTTTTGTTTTATTCGTAAAAAACAGCATTGAAAATAGAAAAATCAAATTTTCAGACGAATATTACCAGCTACGAAAAAATGACCGAAACAAAATTTGTTCATCCAAGCAAGAGGTACAAATTTATTGTGACTCATGTTTCGATAGGATGCGTGGTTTTTGTTTTATTCGTGAAAATAACATTGACAGTAAAAAAAATCAAATTTTTGAAAAAACAATACAAGGTACGAAAACATATAAATGAACAAAAATTTTGCATTCAAAAAAGACTTACACACCCGTAATCAATTTTTGTGGTAAGAATATATTCAAAATGAAAAAATTAACTTTTTTGATAAACGGCACAAGCTAAAATAAAATGTTAACTAATAAAATTTGTCGCCTGAATTATATCATTACTTTTCATTTGAAATCAAATACAAATTTAGTAATTTGTATATGAAGAACATATAACACGAAGCACAAAGTGCGCGCTCAGTGTATTTACCAAATCGCACGCCGTAAGTGCGCTCAAACTTTTTTGTTTCTATCATACGGTTCAAATTATTTTCAAATCAAATATCGAGCGTGAAGCGCGAGTGTCTGGATGAGAATGTGTTCCTTAAGGTCGATAGAACCTTGAGTAAATAAAGTTCCTTTTCAGTCTAAAATAAAAGCAAATTTAACAATCACTTAATATGTAGAGGTTTTGATAATTTTATAATATTTGCAAACAAACTTTTTCTTTTCATCGAAGTCGAACACGAAGTTCAAAAATCTAGAGGAGCCTAGCGTAAAGCGCGATGCAAATACGCCCGAGCGCGTAGCGCGAGGTGAATACATAATCGAGCGCGAAGCGCGAGATAAATATATGATCGAGCGCGAAGCGCGAGATCCGACAGTCGCGCGCCCTGGGCGCGCTCAAACTTGCGAGCGAAGCGAGCCGCGCGCGAAGCGCGCCATGAGAATGTGCCCGCGAAGCGGGCACATTTTTTTTTTACTGCAAGTCTGACCTCTTTTAATTTTAATCGGTGTGATACAGCTTACTGAACAGTGTCAGAAAAGTTCACTGATTAATCAGTCAAATTTACAGATTCACTCAATTTAGTACACATTTACTCGCATCCAAATTCGAGTATTTTCAAATCAGTTAAGTATAGAATTATAGACAAAGAAATATTTAAGTACAAATACTTCAATAATTGATCAATAACCTTTTTATTTTTCTATTTTTTCTCTTATATCAGGTTTTACACGTTTCCGGTTATCCTTGAGAGTTTCCTGAACACTTTTTTTTATCATGCCCTACCTGCGCAACGCTATCATATCGATCTTTGCAAGATACGAAATATCGGACAGGGTGTGCTGCGACCTGACCCGATTACTTATTTAACTAATTTTCTGATGCTTACATTCCAAGCACAGTAAATGCTAGTTGATCAATTTCATCCCAACTGTAGAGTGTCAGTTGTTATGCCACGACCAACTCATGACCGTATTACATGTACAATTGAATCTTCAAAACTGCGCTTCCGAAGAAATATCTTTTACATTTCTTTCAAAGAAACATGATTAAGTTTCGACGAATACTTCAACTAAGTAAATCTAAAGAAACCCTTTTTGAAGGTAAAAATAACAATTTTCAAAGCCATAGAGATTTATAGCCCAATATAGAAATAAAAGAATTTTTCTACTACCCTCAAATAAACTTTTTTTTACAAATATTCCTTGTTGGCCCTAGAAAGTGTCAAATGTTCCAGAAGTAGAAGGCGGAACTATAATACGTAAATCTATCAAAACTCTTTTAGAAAGAAAAAAAATTAATTTCAAGAGTTGAATATTTGCTTTTTTTGTGTTGCAAATTCGTCAAAATCGAAAAGTCTATTATTATATTTTTGGCTGAGAATTAATATTTATTGGTTAAACATTTTTTTATTTGGTAGAAAATTTAATTATTTCTTTCAAAAATCAACTTCTTTTTTTTTTAAATTCATATTTTCGGTTTGAGAATTCAACTGTTTTGTAGAAAATTCGCCTTTTTGGCTTGAAAATTTATGAATTTTGTTGGAAAATCTACAATTTGGTTGAAATATTTTTTCCTCCATGACTGAGAAAACTTTTTTCGTTTAAAATTCAACTCTTTTGTGTAAAATTCGTCTTTTTCGTTGAAATAACAACTATTACACTTTATATTGAAAATTTGTTTTTATTGTTTTTATTTATCTTTTCGGTAGAAAATTATTCTTCTTGGTTGAAAAATCACCTTTTCCGTTGAAAGTGGAACTAATTTGTTAAAAATTTCTTGAAAATCTTTTAGAAGTGGGAGTGGAAACTAGGTAACACTTTTAGAAATAAAAAACTTAATTTCCCAAGCCATACAGACTTATGGCCCAATATAAGAAAATTAGAATTTTTCTCCCATCCTGAAATTCAAATTAAAAAAAAAATGTCTTGTTTTAGAAATATTATTTTGCTCATGACTAACCTATACGAATTTCACTAAAAAGTATAACTGCCAATCGGCAGATATAAATGACGTTGTGTAAAAATTAATTTTGGATCCGAAAAAGTAGATCATTTTTATCTGAATTTTCTAATTAGAATTATATGCAACGGTTTGATAGTTCAAGATTTACCCACTTTAATTTTTTAATTATTTGTAATTGTCAATAAATTAATGATTTTCTGTGTAATCGTCTTTTTACATTTTCTTCATCATTTACTCTATTATACTGAGCATATTATTTATTTTTAATTGATAATTATTCATTATTATTTAGTAATTAATGTTTACAAAATTGAATGTTTTTTCGCAATTGCAGCTCAAAACCTGTTGATGGACGTCACCATATAAAAATAATTTCGAGCTCAGTTCCTCCCTCCTGCGGAACAAGAAGCGACCTTGACTCTTTAATTAAATGCAGCATATAAATATTCACCCGTCTACTGAAAGGAAGTCCAGAACGATGTCATCACGCTACCGAGTTGCTTATGAATTTATTACATTATAATAAGAAGTCAGAAGTTGTTACATTTTCAGAATTACATTATAGTTGTCTCATTTTTACACTTGAGTATAAAGTTGAACTTTTGTAAATTTATTATTGAAAATGAGCTCAAAAATGAGATTTTTTACTTTTTTATTCAATAGCAATATCTAAATTTGAGGCAGTAAAAAGTAACTCAAAAATCAGTGACTATTTACTGACATTCCAGTAGCAGACTTCACAGCCCATAATGCTTTTTCAAAGCATGGGAAATAGGGTGGTTTTTCGCGAAAACAGGGGAATAAATTATTCTTTTTAATCAAATTAATGTTGGTACCACATTCCTAAGATTTCAAGTCGAAATATATTGCATTTTTACCCAAAAAGATGAATTTTATCCAAAAAGAGATGAATTTTAAACCCTAAAAGACAGATTTTCAACCATAACGTTTTCAAGCTAAGAAAATGCAATGTTCTAGAAAACATTTGACTTTTAAGCCCAAAATGAAGAATATTCATCAAAAACGAATTTATTTTCAATAAAAAAAGATGAATTTTCAATCAAAATAGTTCAATTGTCAAACTACGAATAATTTTCAAAACAAACAGTTGAATGTTGAAACCAAAAAGACCAATTTTCTACCAAAAAGATTAATTTTGTACTAAAAACGACGAATTTTTAACAAAATAATGAATAAAATAGTTGAATTTTCCACTACTCAAAAAGATAAATTTCCAACCAGAAATGAAATAGTTAAATTTTCAGTTATAAAAATTGATTTTCAACAAAACAAAAAAACAATTGTCAACAAAATCGTTAAATTTTCAACCAAAGAGATCAATTTTCCACCAAAGAATTGAATTTCTAACAAAACAGTTGAGTTTTCAAACTAAAAAGTCGAATGTTTTATAAAACTTTTAAGCCCGAGAAAAATAATTTTCAACAAAAAAGTTAATTTTCAAGAAAAAAGGATTAATTTTCAACCAAACAGTTGCATTTACAATCAAATAGTTGAACTTTCAAACATAAGAGACGAATTTTGAACACAAAAGTTGAATGTTCATCAAAACAGTTGAATTTGCAATCTACAAATGATTATTCAAACTAAAAAGACGAATTTTCAACCAAAAAATATTTTTCATTTAATAAATAAAAAAACTCAGCCAAATTGTTGAATTTTCAAGAAAAGAAAAAACGAATGTTCTATTTAAAAAGTTGAATTTCAATAAAAAATATGAATTTTCAACCAAAGGTTTGCATTGTTTACCAAATTGTTCATTTTTTTACCAAAATATTTGAATTTTCAATCCAAAAAGATTAATTTTCAAATAGTAGAACTTTCAACCAAAATAGATGAATTCTGAATTCAAAATATAATAGTGGAGTTTTCAATAAAACAGAATTAATTTTCGACCAAAAAAGTTGAATTTTTAACTCGAAAATATGAATTTTCAGCAAAAAAGTTAATTTTCAACCCAAAAAGATGAATTTTCAGCCTAAAAAGATTAATTTGCAACCAAGAACGTAAATTTTCTACATAATAAAAAAATTAATTTTCAACCAGATAGTAGAACTTTTAACCAAAAGAGATGAATTCTAAACCATACATATAATAGTACACTTCTCAATTAAAAAGAATTAACTTTCAACTAAAACAGTTGAATTTTCAACAAAAAATTTCATTTTCGACAAAATAGTGGAATTTTCTACCAAAATATAGTATAATTTTCAGCCAAAAAAGATGAATTTTCAATCCAAAAAGATGATTCTTTTCCAAACGGATGAAGTTTCTATCCGAAAAGACGAATGTTCAATAAAGCAGTTAAATTTTCGACCAAAAAATCGAGCAAAAAATATGATTTTTTAAGCAAAAGAATTAAACTTTCAACCAAATATGTAGAAGAATTTCTAACCAAAAGAGAGGAATTCTGAACCAAAAATATAATAGTAGACTTTTTAATTTAAAAAATTAACTTTGATCCAAAATTAGTTGGATCTTCTTATTGGTTCACTTATTTTACAGTAGAAAAAGTTTCTAAAGTTTCAGTAACCGTCACTGTGTAATCAGTAACTTTTTCTGTTGGTGAAATATGTGAATCAGTGAAACTTCTTCGAAAGTAAATGGTGACTAAAATTTCATTAGTTTTCCTCTGATTGAAACTACAGTATCAGTATTGTAATGGAAATAATTTGACCCCTTATTCAATCAAATAATATACAATGTGACTACTTATAATTGGCAGAAGATGTAAAAATGAGATGACAAACTTTTGCCAAATTTTCAAAATGCCGAATGTAGAAAATATCGAAAAAATAATTACCGAAACAGATATTTCCAAAAAATGAATATTTTCCGAAATTTCGAAATTCCGAAAGAAAATAAAAATAGCGAAAATGTTTATTCTGGAAATTTTAAAACTCGAATTTTTAAATTCCCGAAAACAGTACATTGCCGAATATTCAAATTCTCGAAATTTCAAATTTCGGAATATAGATTTCTGTTATAAAATAATATTTTATTTGGGAATTGTAATTTCGGCAATTAAAAATTTTTGGGAAATTGAAAATTCGGAAATTTTCTATTTTCGGGAATTTGATCATTTCGGAAATTTACTATTTTCTGGAATTTGATCATTTCCGAAATTTCAAAATTCGGGTTTTAAAATTTCAGGAATAAAAATTTTCGGTACTTTTATTTTCTTTCGGGAATTTTAATTTTCTGCTATTTTCATTATTCGGTAAATTCGGATATTCTTTATCGGAATAAGTTAGATAAAAACGTGAACATTACACAATTATCCGATGTCGGCAAATTTTTATCCGCTTCCCGATAAAAATTATCCGACATCGATTAGGGGCCGTCCATAAACTAAGTTAACAATTTGAGGGGGGGGGGGGTCGCACTAAAAACTACGGCCGATAACAGGTGTTGGTTTAAGAAACTTCCCCTTTTTCTTCCTTTTCTCAATTTTTCAATTAAATGTGATCCGAATTAATAGAACCCAATAAGAAACTCGAAATATTTTTGGTTGAAAAGTCTACTATCATATTTTTGGTTCGTAATCCATCTTTTTTTAGCAAAAACTTCAACTACTTGGTTGAAAATTTAACTATTACATTTTTAGAAAATTAAACTTCTTGGTTAAAAAATCAACTTCTGGGTTGAATGTTGAACACTTTTTGTTAGAAATTAATTTTTTTAATATACATAATATTAGTTGAAAATTCATCAGTTTGGTTGAAAATTAATAACTATTTTTTTTAATTTTTTTTTTTTTTGAGAATTATTATTTTTTTTACTAAAAATATAACTGTTCCATTCTTGGTTGAAAATTTTTATTTTCTAGTTGAAAATTCATACTTTTTGGTTAAAAACTCAACTGTTTGGTTGCAAATTAATCTGATTTTGGTTGAGGATTCAACAATTTTCTTGAAAATTCGTCTTTTTTGGTTAAATTCAACTGGTTATATTAATGGTTATCTGTATAAATGTATTTTTTGGTAAACCATTAATCTTCTTTTAGGATTCACCTCTTTGGTTGAAAATTTAACTTTTTTGTTGAAAATTGCTTTCTTTGCTTCATCCAAAATTGATTTTTTCATCTGAAAATTTAAATATTCCATTTTTTGTTGGAAGTTTATCATTAATAAGTTAAAAAATCAAATATTTTGTAAGAAATGCATGTATTTTTTTGAAAAGTCGCCTTTTTGGTTAGAAAAATAATCTTTTTAGTTGAAAATTCATATTTTTGATTGAGGATTCATCTTTCATAATTGAAAATCCATCTTTTACGGTAGAAATGTCACCTTTCTTGGTTGAAAATTCAATTTTTCGGTTTGCAAATTTGACTGCTTTCTAATTTTTTTTGACTTGAAAATTGAACTGTTTGTGGTTAAAGTTAATTCTTTTCTTGTTTAAAAATACGACTATTTGGTTGAAAATCCATCGTTGTATGTCGAAAATTCAACTATTTTGATAAAGTCAACTTTTTTTGTTTAAAGATCAACTATTTGGTTGAAAATTCGTGTCTTTTGCTTAAATGTTCAACTATTTGGTTGGTTTGGTTCAAAATTAATTTTGTTTGGTTGAAAATTCAACTATTTTGTTGAAAAACAATATATTTCCACTTGACATCTTCGGAATATAAAGTGTTTCATATTAAATTTAGTATGGTATTTACATTAATTTTACGTAAATAAATTTATTCCTCTATTTTTGTCAAAAATAGCCCAAAATTGGTAACGTAGTTTATGGACGATCTCTTAATATTGTAGTTTTCAATTTTTTGCAACGTTTTTATCCAAATCCTGATAAAAAATATCGTTGATATTTAATATGTCAAGAAATTTCATATGACTTTTACATTATTTCATTAAATGCGTACATCAAAGTGTGACGAGACGCTATTTATACACTGGACGCAATGTAATAACATCACTGATAGATCTAAAGTGACATGAGCCCGAAACATGTATGACAGTGATAGATAATATGGATGGCACTGAAAATTTATAGTACGCACGTTCTTGGACCTACATGTGTCCCAAATATGAATTGTCACTAAATAAAAAAATAAAAAATGGTGGCAGTGGGGCCACACGGCAGAAGTGAAACTTTGATGGATTAAGTTTGAAATTTTTCGTAAAGAATCATCATAAGTTTTGAGGAGATCAGATAGTAAGAGAGTGCAGAGAGAGAGAGAGAGAGAGTATATTCATTTTTTGATTAGCGTGGCAGTAGTGGGGAATTATGATTTATCTTTCGGGTTTAGCTTCTCGGTAGAATCGTTAACGATTTCTTCGCCATCGACGATGGTCATAAGATCTACAAAATTAGCAAATAAATTGTTTAAATCTTTTTAAAGCGTTTTGTTTTCTAATGTCTCGGATTTCTAGTTATGATTCTTAAGAAATAAATCGAAAACTTGTAAAAAAAGGGTGAAAAGGGGAGAATTGGAATTTTTTTAATTTAAGGAGGAAAAAAGAGGATTATGTAAAAAAAAGAGGACGGACTGTGATCACTGCTTCTATATTCAAACTTTATCTCCATAAAATGTGTTTACATAAAATATTCGAGAATAAATCACTTTACCAAATAAAGCTCGCCAATTTTTTTTCTGAATGCTCCATTTCCTTTTCAATATCTGGTGACATTCAAGGAAGAGACGTTTCAGAAAATGTCAATCCTGCAGAGAAAAAAAGGTGAGGAAAGTCAGACACTTGTTTCTGAAGAGACTGACTGACCTTTATTCTTGAGTCGTAATTTCCATAATTCGCCGTGAAACTTGACGAAACAATATGCGCAATACGACAGAAAATATTATGTGGACGAAAAAAAGTGATAAGAAAAAAAGCAAAAAAATGTGTGAAATTGGAATCGGAAGCCAGGGGGCAAAAGAAGATGACGTTGTCATGTCAGGTTGACATGTGTGTTCTTTGTTATGTGGGTTATCCTGGTGAAGATTGTACCAGGGTTGAAAGTGGGTCGCCCTTCAAACAATTCGAACGCCCCAAGACCTACCCTAATTGGCCGAGGAGTAGATTTAGATTGACCCCTGCGGCTTGAAATAATGAAAGGGGAATGATCAAATCTAAACCTATTCAAAGAAATTACACGGTGTGTTAATTAAATAGAAGTACCCTCTAATTGTAAGTCTAGTTTCGTATATATCGTTAATTTCTTTAAGCAACACGATTATGTTTCAAAATAAAATTTTTGTTGGTTCAACCACAAAATATGGTTATTATATGGACAACAAAAATCTTTTGGTAGATGGAGTATTTGGTTGATTCAGCCAAAAAATTTAGTTGGGTCAATCAAACATTTTGTTAAATTAACCAAAATTTGTTTGATTTAAACATATTAGACAAATTCATTACATGCAAACAAGCTAGAATTGAAAACGAAAATTTCAGACATTTTTCTAAATCAGGGTGGCCGTTTTAATAGAGGAAATAAATTCCTGGTTATTCCCGGTTCGCGAAAAATTTTCACGGTCACTGAAATTTAAAATTTCGTACTGCCTTATAGGCAGAAATTTGCCGCCATTTTTTATTTTTTTCATATTTTGGATTTTTTTAATTATCAAGTAGTTTCTGAAGCCAAACAGTTTGTTTTTACGAAGTTTCAATGCATTTCGTTGAAAAATGTAAAAATGAGCTTTTTTATATTAGATTCAAAAATTTGAATCTTCAAATAAAAAAAGAGAACATATTATATTAACAGATTTCAAAATTACTTTTTTTTTTACTTTTTTAAGATGCCTACCCACAAATTTTTCTCCCTCAGCTCAAACAATACGATTAATTTGGGCCGAAAAACTTCATTTTCAAAATTCCCTGACTTTTCCCTGATTTTTTCCTGACTATTAATATTCAAAGACCAGCATTTTAATCTTGTAACACTTTTAATATAGAATATTTTATAGATGGGATAAAGTAATACAATTTCAGATTAAATTTACACATTTTTAAATTTACATATTTGTTTCAACCAAAAAATATCATTTTTTTATCATAAAAGATTAATTTTTGATCTGAAAGGACAAATTTTCAACAAAAAATTTGACCTTTTAAAACCTATCAAAGTGAATTTTCAATCGAATGGTTGAATGGTTAAATTTTCAATAAAAAGATGAGTTCTCAGCAAACAATGTAACAGTTGATATTTTAACTTTAAAAAAAACACTGTTTGACAAAATAGTTCAATTTACAACCAAAGAGTTGAATTTTCAATAAAATAAATACTTTTTATCAAGATTGTTGAATTTTTAACCAAATAGTTGCAATTTTAACTAGTTTAATTTTCTACCTACCAAGATGAATTCTCAACAAAAAATGTAATAGTTGATATTTCTACCAAAAACGATGACATTTCTACCAAAATACATAAACGTTTAAAACCAAAAAGACGAACTTTCAACCAATAAGATAAATTTTCTACAATAAGATGAATTTTCAACAAATTACATAACATTTCATTTGAAAAAAATTAATTTTTAACAAAAAATGTAAAACTTAAATTTTTAAAGTTAAATTTTTTAGTTTAAAAAATTAATTATCAACCAGAAAAATCTAATTTTCAATAAACTAGCCAAATTTTCAATCAAGAAGAATCAAGAAGATTAGTTTTCTGCCAAAAAAGACGAATTTTCAATTAAAAATAGTCAATTTCCAACCAAAAAATGGAAAAATTAGATTTTCAGTTTAAAAATATTTTGAGATCAAACAATCCAACAGCCATACCACGCTGAAAAAACCAGTTCTCGTCAGATCACTGAAGTTAAGCAGCGTTGGGCGCGGTTAGTACTTGGATGGGTGACCATTCGAGAAAACTGAGTGTTGTTGGCACATCGTGGGCGTGGTGAGCCCACACTTGTAGTTATTTACTACAAGAAACTAACCTAGAAACACTACTCGAATCGGGTAGTGTCACGCCTACCCTGAAAGGGAAATGGCTTAATGGTATACATACATACATACATACAAACAAATAATTAAAAAAAAAGTAGTTCATGGTTTAAACCAATCAAAATTACAAGTTGAAGAAACAAAATAATTGAGAATCGTTACTTACGATCATAATGAGCGAAGCATATGCATGTGTCTTAAGCTGAGATCTCAATATCAAAGTACTCACCTGAAACAGTAAAAAAATATAAAGGTTAGTCTTATTGTCATATAGGCCGTTTTAATCGAGGAAAAAATTCCTGGTCATTTCCCAGTTCGCAACCATTTTTCACGACTGTCGAAATTAACAAATTCGAATAAGAGCTGAAATTTTTTTCAATTGAAGTGATAAAATTAAATCACTCGAAGTGGAACTCTTTTGAATTTTAAACTTTTAGAATTGATGCTTAAAAATTGTTTGATTCAGAATTTTTTTTATTCTAACGCTCAATAATTCACACCTAAAAAATAAAAGTTTTAAGGTAGTTGTGCCAAAACTCTACTGCTTCCAATTTTAAAGACAACATTTTTTAAACAAATAACTATATTTAAAGATTATTTACATCTCAAAAAATAAGCCATGATTTATTGAAATTCAACCATTTTTCTTAAATTGGTAAAAAGCGAAGGTAAGAAAAAATTATATTACAAAAAATATTCTTAAATAATTGTTTACTGACAATCGCGGATTTCTTTAAATCTCCACATTTCGAGACTCCCTGAATCCGAAAAAAACGGCTTTTTGATGGTGTCTGTCTGTCGTTGACGTCTGTATACCGGATAACTTTTGAAAGACTAATCAATTTGGACTGTGCTTTGACACACGCTTTTAGGGACCAAAAAGAAAGATCGTGTTCGTTAACCAGCTATTTTGAATAAAAAGTTCAAAAAGTTGGAGCATTTTCAAAATTTTTGAGAACAATTTATCCTCACGACTTTTTTCTATAAAAAGAAAATTATCAGAGGTATAGCATTTGCAAAATTTAAAAAAAAAAAGAATGAAAATTTTAAGCCAAACAACGCAAGATATGAAAAAAAGTCAAAGAAAGAAAAACGTTGCTTTTTGAAGGTCCTACAAGATTATTATAACAACTTTTTGAATTTTTTTGAAAAATCGAAAATTCAAACTTTGATGGTACAAAAAAATAATGAAAAATCAAAATTTTCATTTTGCGGTCAAACTATGCAAAATACAATAAAAGATGTGAAGGCAAAAATTGTGCATCCAAAAAAGATCTACAAATTTGTTATGAACCACTTTTTTATAAGATGCGTAGTTTTTGTTTTATTCGTAAAAAACAACTTGAAAAATTAAACAATTATATTTTTGGACAAACGACAAAAGGTACGAACAAAAATTAGTACACAAAAGTTATTACCCAAAAACGATCTACAAATTTTTTATTAATCATTTTTATAAATTTAAATTATGAATCTATTATTCAAATTACACTCGGACTTCAATTTCAGTAAACTCAATTTGTGCGTTTCGAGAATTGACGCCGCGCGGCGCTTTCTGATGAGCGGAGCCGCGGGGGGATGTGCCGTGCTCACTCATGCGTGAAAAAACAGTAGCATAGCGATAAGGCGCTGCATCGGCCTAACTGCATACTGCGTCACATTACGCCAGTTCACTCTCATTGTTCACACGGCCCTGATGTTTACGTTCGGAGAACCTCACTTTGAGTCGAAGGTCAGAACCAAAGCCGTGCACAAATTGAAGTCTGAGTGTATTTTAAAATTTAAAATTTTTAACGTTCAAGTATGTTAATTATTGTTTACTTTTAAATAGATGTAGAATCGTCTCGTAAAATCAATTATTGTTTAATTTTTATTACTCGCACTACAGTTCAATTTGAAAAATTAGTAGTAATTAATTTATATTTACAGTTGATCAAATTCCTCTCATTTTTAATTGTTAAAATTTTCAAAATTTCATTTTAAAATTCTTCAAATTGAAAGAGTACGCCTAAAAAAGGTGACCTGAAATAGAAAATATTGACTTTAAAAGATTTTATAATGACCCATTGTAAACTGAATGATTTCAGAATTGAAAAGGTTAACAATTGAACTTAACATTTAAAAAAGTTAAATCGAACTAATTTTAAATTGCATTATAGCATGTGATATTTCAATACTAATTGAATAGATTTTTCTTACAAAAATTTGTCAAATTCCCAGTCTAAACATTAATTCACTATCATTTCACGGTTTTTTGCGGTCTCCAAAAATTTTCGGCCATTTGCCGGTTTTCCGGTCAAGCGGCCACCCACTGTTTAAAAATAAAAATTGTTCATTCGAAATATTCAAAATTAAATAATTTTAAATTTATATGGTCATTTTCGAAATTCGATTCGTTTGAACAATCCTTTAAAGTTGCTAAAATTTCAATTGACACATTTTTTTATTTTAGATTCTTACTTCTAGATCCTTTAATTTTGCATTGTGATAGGAGCAGTGCCAGAAAGTTACTTTTTCACTTCTTTGTTCGCTGTTATACTTTCGTTTACATTTTCAATTTCTGGACATTTAAATGGTAAAATCAAAATCAAGAAATTGAATCTGAAAGCCTTACTATAATCAGTTTTGAATTATACAAGTCAATTCTACCCCGAAACGGAAATGCGAAGGGAAATGGCTTAATGGTACAATAATAAAATAATAAAATAAAATACTCTAAATTGGAACGGTTACAAACTCAACCATTTCAGATTACAAACCCAAAGTTATACAATTCAACATTGAAAGCGATTCTAGTCGGAATAATTTAAGAATTTTAACTATTTTTATAGTGTTATTGATGACTGAATAATTTGCATGCAAAATTATACAATTTGACTTCAAGTTGGAAAACTTGATAGCAGAATAATTTTTTATTCAAAAGTAATCCAAGACGAATAATTTTTAATCCAAAAATTCAAATTTGGACAACTTAAAATTGGAACCGTTTAAAATTCTAGAATTTTCAAATGGTACGTCTTAATTTTTTATCAATTTCAAGTTTTTAGCCTTCAAAAATTTGGAATTAAAAGCATTAAAAAGTGTACAAGAAATTTTTGAATTGCCTTAATAGTTATTTAAAATTTTAAGAATTGAATAACTGTAAATTGAGACATTTAAAATTCTTCGGTTTCAAATTTAAACTGATGAACAAACAGTACAATTTCAAAATGAAAGCCTTGTAATACATGAACGATTAAAATTTGGAATATTGAAAAAGTGTTTGCCAATTTTAATTCGGAACTCGAAATTTTTTCGATTAAAAAAAGAAAATTAAACAAGAACTTTGCAAATGGAGAAATAAAAACTTCCCTACACTCAATCGCGAAATGTATTTCACTCTTCATAGGATGAAAATGTAAAACCAGAAAGAACAGAAAATAAGGAAATGAGAGAAAAAAATAAAAGAGGGCGGATAAAGGGTTTAAAAAGGGAAAATAAGGGAGACGATATCAGTATTAAAAAAAAGATGAAAGTGCTTCAGAAGAGTAGGGGTGGAGGGTTGAAAGTAATGAGTCGCTTCACGGGAAATACAGCCAGTAATGAGGCACGACCGGATCGCATTTCCGGGACGTTTGCACTGTACCACGCGAGGTTATTACACTTTTTTTATTGTTCCATTGTGCGACTTCCTCGAGAGGAACAAAGTAGATTTTATATGACAAAAATAAAGAACAATTAACTCCCGGATGTTGGATTTTTATTTTAAAACATTGGCGAGATTTCTTTCCAAGGTTATTTGCCACAAAAAAAAAGTTTTGTTGGTATTTGTGCAACCAAATTTTTGATTGTACCACCAAAATTCAAAAAAACTTTCGTTGACCAATTTTTCGTTTGTTGAGATAAGTAAAATTTTGTTGGGAAAACAACAGAGTCGCCGCGAACCTTAATTTTCAAAATTCCCTGACTTCCCCGACTTTTCAATTTCCTTAAGCATTAATATTCAAAGTCCATAATTTGAATCTTGTAACATTTTTAACATAAACTATTTTATTATTTTATAAACGGAATGCAAAATTTATTTATTTCAACCAAAAAAGAAGACTTTTTACCGTAATCGTAAAAAAACGAATTTTCAACAAAGTAGTTAAATATGTACAGCAATATAAAGCTATTTTCAAAAATGAATGTTACTTAGTTTTATATTGGAATTTAAGAAAAATTAAGCACGCTCTCGAAAAAATTTCCCGACATTTCCAGATTTTTCCAGGTATATAAAAATTCCCTGACAATAAATTCTAGGATGAATTTTCCACCAAAAAAGATGACTTTTTAACAAAATAATTAAATTTTGAACTAAATAATAGAATTTTAAAATAAAAAAGATCAAACTTCAACCAAAAACAATTGCAATTTTAACCACATAATTGAATTTTTTTAGAAGACAGATGAATTTTCAACAAAAAAGATGAATTTTGATTCCAAAAGGATGAAAAAAATGATGTCCAAGTAGACAAATCTTCAAGCAAACAGTTGACAGATGACACGCCAAGGGGGAGGGGATTTTTTACGACCCGTGTACTTTTTCAGTACTCGTCGAAAAAGTCCCACATCTCCCTTTTGGTACATAATGTAAACATTTTCTGGGATTTCCGTACCCACGATATTTAAAGGCGTGTTTTTTTTAATTTGGATAAAATACGGTTTATAGTCTAATTTTATTATTTTTGATGCAATTTTTGATATAAAATATTGCTAGGTTGATTGCGTGTGAAAAGCAAACACGTGTAATTATTTCCAGCAGTTTTACATCCGCCTGTGGATAAACGCGCGCGCGCGACAAACGGGATGGGGACGCCTAGAACATTTCCCCATGGACCTCACATTCAATTTGTACCCTCGTTACTCGTCGTGTGTTTTCATGAGCTATCCTCTTAATTTCCGTAACGCGACACCGAATCAACTCGAAAGTGAACTAAGGGTCGGGGTCACGAATGCGGAAAAGGGGGAGAAAAAACAAGGGTGGATTTATGATTTCATCATTATTTAATACAAAAAAAAACTAAGAAAAAATTCACAAAATTAATCTCATCATTAAAATGTTTTAAGTTATCATTTTAATTATCTTTTTTTTATACAAAAGGTTTTTTTTGGGCCAACAAAAAAGTTTTGTTCGTAATTGTCAAACCATATTTTGCTGTTTAAGGTGGCCGTAGGTCACGAAAGACCTGGAAATATGGGAAAAGTCAGGGAATATTATTAGCCAGGGAGAGTCAGGGAAAAGTCAGGGATTTGGAAAAAATCTTGTAAAAGTTAAATTCAATGGCTATAACTAATGGCTTCTACTTTTAAATTGTAAGATTTCAAATGCTGTTAATTAGACAGAAAAAACTGGGGGTGCGGAATGTTGCAGGTAATCGTTCAAGCAGGGTAATAGCTGGTAATAGTCAGCTGACTACTCCAAGCTGAGGTAAACTTTCCGCGCTTACAGGCCTGTAACGTGCTGCCTCTAGCGGAGTCCGCTGGAGATATCTGCGACAAACCACGGAAACTTTACCTCAGTTTAGAGTACCCACCTCTCGTTCACCCTGCTTGACCAATTACCTGCAACATTTCGTACACTCAGTTTTTTCTGTGCAGGAGATCGTCTTATTTTGAAAGCTAGGACAAAATGAACTCATTTTTTGTTCCCTGTGAGGCCAAAAATGCCTAAAAATCACATGTTGCGCAATTTTATAGAAAGTATGGAATGTGAATAAACAATCAGTTAACACGAAATGTGGTTAACATATTGGAATAGATTGGAATCTCCAGTAAAAGGCACGTCACTCTTGGCGGGGAATTCTACATAAGAATGTTCTTTATTACCTACGCCTTACAATGCCATTCGATTATCTTATCACAAAACTATTTGCGCGAGTATAAAATTATTTATAACATTGTCAGAAATAACAAAAAATTGCAGACTGACACTTATAGCACACATTTGGGTCTCATGCAAAATTTATATAGCACCTGAACTGGTACAGATTAATTTCTAACATTTTACAATTCTCGGAAAAAACTGCATTTTTCTTTAAAACTATAGCTGGAAATGCACGCGCACTTGACGTCTCGGGAGTTTTATTTCCTAACATTAAAAATATAAATAATTTAAAAATCACATATTAAAGAAAATTTTAAATGTTAAGGTCAAACCATTTTTGAAACAATAAATAATAATTTTGAAGTGAAAGCGTTTGTGTACAAAAATATAATAAACGATTTTGAATTGAAAACGTTCCTAATCAAACAATTTTAAATAAGGCAAAATTTTGAAAAAATGACAATATATCGAATGGAATGAAAAGTAATTGAACTTTTATAATTTCTAAATATAATCGCTTTCAAATACATAATTAAAAATTTAAAGTGTTTCAAATTGAAAATTTTTTAATCAAAAGCTATCAAAGTAGAAAATTCCACACTAAAATGTGGAAAATCAGATAATTTCAATTAGATAGGATTTGAAATTGTATCATTTCTAATTCAAAGTGATCCAAATCCAGCAATTTTATTTTGAGTTGAAGATTCTCCAAATTTAATGATTTAAGATAAAATTTTCGAAAATAGGCCAATTTTAAAGCGTTAAGAATTCAATATTTTCATATTAGAAGTTTGAAAATTATATCATTTAAAATTCAACAGAATTCAAATTTGTATTATTCCTAATTAAACGCGCTCAAAATGGAATAATTTAAAAATTATTTTTTTTTTAAATTTAATACTTTTCAATTCAAAGCGATTAAAATTTCACAATTGTAAATTTGAAACTAAAATGAAGGTTTCAAAGTCGAAGATCAAAAAGTAAATTCACCGTCATTGTCATCGGTCAAAGTGACCAAATTTTCAATTTTTAATTTAAAAAATTGAATTATTATACAAAACCGTTTATAATAAAAAGTAATTTTAAATGGGAAACTTTAAAGCCACAAAAATGTCTACTGCGGAATGCTGAAAATTAAACAAATCCGAACTTCATTGAAAACTGCAAAAAATTTTAGTCATCAAAAGCTGTGATATTAAAACTTTATTATACTGAGCCCCTTCAAAATTTCGACTAGTTGCAAAATTAAAACTTATGAGAGGGAAACATTAAAAATTTAGCGTTAACATGTAAACTCAGAACTTATTCAAGATATTATTCAATTACTAAGGTAGCAATTTCAGATAATTTAATTTTTGTCTATTTTGATTTTGAACAAAACAATTAATATTTAACTTTTTAATTTCAAATCGTGTAATTGTTAACACTTCACTTGGAATTATTATTCATTCGTGAAATTTTCCAATCACATATTTATCAGTTCAAAATTATTCATTTTTAAAAATCTTCACCTAATTTTTTAAAAATTACGTTTAAAAATTGAAGCATTCCTTAATTAGGATCTTGAAACTAATTCGTGCATTGAGCTTTTTAAAATACACTTATATTAATTTAAAGTGCTTGAAAGTGCTTTATCATTGATTTTCAAGTTATTGAGATTCAATTTGCACTTTAGATCCAAATTTCAAAATTTTAGTTTGAAATTTTACAATGTTGATAAAGCTTCTGATTTTAAATTGTTCAATTTCAACCATATTCAATATCAAATTATTCAATTTTTATAAAGCTTTTATTTAGAAATCATACAAGTTCAATTATTTTACATTTCATTAGAAATATTGTGCTTTTTCTCAAATTTTACCTAATCTAAAATTCGAAATTATTAATTATTGTTTCAAACAAATTGTTGACTATTTAAAAATTTGTTCATAATAATCATATAATAATAATAAATATTAATAAAATGTCACATTGACATAATAGAAAAAGTCGCCAGACAAAGAACACGCGAAAATCAAACGGAAATATAGAAGCAAGCGGAAACATAGGAGCAAGCGGAAACATAGGAGCAAGCGGAAACATAAGAGCAAGCGGAAACATAAGAGCAAGCGGAAACATAAGAGCAAGCGGAATCGTAGGAGCAAGCGGATCGAAACATAAGAGTTTCAATATCCACAAAGCGAATGAATTAATTCGGCGATTATTATTATTAATTATTGTTTATAACAAAACTATTTTTGTAGAAAAAACGTTGTAATTTCCATTAGTTGCAGTGAATTTCTTTAAAATCTAATCCTCTCGAAATTACAACGACATCGTGACTCTAATTTAGAAATTATTTTTTATTTTATACCCTTTTGTTAAATGAGGGCAGTATTTTTTCTCGAGCTTGGCGTCAACGAACTCATATAATGTCGCAGAATCGAGTTTCCTGAACATGAGCGTGAGTGTCGCAGATCCATGGAGAATATGACAGTGTCATGGATGATTAAGTCGTTACAGTGTCGGCAATGTCATTGGACTTTTTGATCCGGTGTTACTTGGCTCTTTACAATAGAGAGGCTACTATGACGTATGGCGCCTCGTGTCGATTGTTGGTAGGGAATGAACGGATGCCGATGACTAGAATGATATTTCCAATCATCGACAATCGGCATGCTATGAGGACCTTCGATTAAGTCGGTATCCTTCCTTTACGCGACCTGAATAATTTTATCGTATCATCATCTATCGTCTTTAATTGAAAACTATATATCTTATCCGATTAGTGCGATTTAGAAAAAAAAAGAATTCAATCTATAATTGTTTATTTAACAATATTTATTTAAGACTATCAATATTATAATTTAATTAATTAACCATTATTTTTGGAGAACGAAAATTCTATCGATGATGAAAACTGAATCAAACTACAATTTTTTTCTCTAGAGGCCGTGCATAAATTACGTAATGTCTGTTTTTTGCGGGGTACGACGATAGGGAGGCGGATACGTTGTCAAAATCATTTCTTCTGTAAGATATTTTCAAGTCTGCAAATTACTAAAAACCAAAGTTAAACTGTCTTTATTGTAAACAGTTGTTTGTAAATGCAACCCAGCACTTACATTAAATGTACAGAATTGTTATGTTACTTTATTAATAATTTTTACAGTATTACTTATGGCCAACGGCCATACAACGTTGAAAAACCAGTTCTCGTCCGATCACTGAAGTTAAGCAGCGTTGGGCGCGGTTAGTACTTGGATGGGTGACCATTCGAGAATACTGCGTGCTGTTGGCATATTCTGGGTGTGGTGAGCCCACACTTGTAGTTATTTACTACAAGAAACTATTCACCTAGGTCCTAGAAACACTACCCAAATCGGGTAGTGTCACGCCTACCCTGAAAGGGAAATGGCTTAATGGTATACATACTTATAGTTTACCTCAAAATATTAGTAGCACCTAATAATTAAATATTAGCATTAATCTTAATAAGTGTCTACACGTACCGAAAAAAATCTGGCTATTTGTACTGAAATTTCGGTACACATAGCCCCTTTGCCAGCTCTATTTCTATCGAAAAAACCCGGCTATTTGTACCGAAATTTCGGTACCCGCAGCCACGGCCTAATATTAACTGTATACCATTAAGTAATTTCCCTTTCAGGGTAGGTGTGACACTACCCGATTCGGGTAGTGTTCTAGGTGGATAGTTTCTTGTAGTAAATAACTACAAGTGTGGGCTCACCACACCCACGACGGGCCAACAGCACGCAGTATTCTCGAATGATCACCCATCCAAGTACTAACCGCGCCCAACGTTGCTTAACTTCAGTGATCGGACGAGAACTGGTTTTTTCAGCGTGGTATGGCCGTTGGTCATAAATTCATAAATGAATAAACAAAAAAGGGATCATCCACAAACTACGTAAGGTGTTTTTCTGAAATTTTCACCTCCTCCACCCCAAGCAAGATACCGCGAGATTTGATCCGACCCCCCAAAATCTATTTTGTTGAAAATTCAACAGTTTTGTTAATAAGTCATCCTTTTTGGTTCAAAATTCAATTGTTATTGTTGAAAATTCGTTTTCTTTTTGTTTGAAAATTCAACAATATGTGACCAAGTCATATATGACCAAGTCAATATGTGACCATTGTTATTTTGTTTCTTCCTTGACTAAAAAATTATTTTGGCATGCAACTGTCTAGATAAACATGAGTCTTTTTGAGTTAGAAATGAACTTTTTTGTTGAAAATTCATATTTTCGGGTTGAAAATTCAATTATTTTGTTGGAAATTCGCTTTTTTTTCGTTGAAAATACTGAAAATTTAATTATTCCATTTTTGGTTCAAAATTCAACTATTTGATTGAAAATTCATGTATTTTGTTCAAAATTCGTCCTTTTTGGTAGAAAATTAATCTTATTTAGCAGAAGATTCAAGCACTTTTGTTACAAATTCGTCTTCTTTCGTTGAAAATTCAACTCCTTGGTTGAAAGTTGAACTACGTTCATAAAAGTTCTTTTTTTTTAAGATTCATAATATTAGTTTAAAACTAACCACCTTGGTTAAAAATTGAAATACTATGTTGAAAATTCATTTTTTGCGTTAAAAATAGATTTTTTTAATTGAAAATTTAACTATTTGATTGAAACTTCAAATGTTGTTAAATTTTCGTCTTTTTGATTTTAAAATCCCTCTCTTTTGCTAGAAATGTCTTTTTTTGGTTTTTGTTTTTCTGATATAATAAAAAACTTTTCTTGATTAAAATATCAACTATTAAATTTTTATCTGTGTATAGACGTCCGGTGCCGGGCGCTAGGTTGGTATCCGGTAGATTGCTCTGATTTGTTACACGGTAGCGGGCGGAGTCTGCCAGACAGCAGCATCGTGTACGGCATTCGACTTAGTACATTTCTTATAATTATAGATTGAATCTTCATCATTGACGCGACCTATTTTGTTCCTAAAAATATTCTCTACAATAAATACAATTCTTGGGAGTTTCATTAAAACAGAAGTCTTGTCAGACTTGTCTTCTTAGTAATAAAAGAATGATCAAGTAAATGTACAAGGAAAGATAACATCAGAAACACCAAAGAACTCATTTTTAATAAAAAATTACATATTCAAGTGTGTAAAAAAAGCTGCTCTCCGGCAGACACCGCCCACTGCCGTGTAACCAGAGCAATCTACCGGATAGCAACCTAGCGCCCGGCACCGGACATCTATACACAGCCTAAATTTGTTATTGAGAATTTATATTTTTTGATTGAAAATTTAACTGTTTGGTTAAAAGTTGAACTACTTTGCTATTTGATGAGAAACAGTAAGATTTGACCCCCCCCCCCCCAATCGACTTACGTTATTTTTAGATGACCCCTGAATAAATTCACGAAAAAAATTTAGTCTGCAAAAATTACGTTAGATAGGGGATATGGGGGGTCCAAACTTACGGATTCTAACAAAGGGGGGTACGTGGTTTAAAATTTCAGAAAAAAAAACTAAAAATATGGTTTGATGATTCTGGGGCTCAAATTTGGCAAGGAAATTAAGAGACTAAGTACTTTATGTACCTGATACATATTTTCAAATTTAAAATTTGATTTCTTAAATCTCGGGGGGATTACTTTCTAAATAAACTTCCGAATCTGTTATTGTATTATTTTCTGAAGTTCACAGGCATTGCTGAATCATTCGAAGGAAAAATAAATTTGCAGTTCCTAGCAAAGTCAAAGGCAAGAAATGAGGAAAACGAGGCGTCAAGAAGATAAATTTGTTTTATGGCGACTGCTACTTCCCCCTTCAAAAATCTGGGTCGCAGGGCTGTATTTATAGAATCTGGAAAAGGGGGTTGACCAGGGAGGGACTTCTGGCTAACTCAAGAATATTATTGGATCGTCTTATGTCAGTTATTAGAAAGCCTTGGTTTCTGATTCTCTACTATGTTGTTTCATCCATCGTAATTTCGAAAGAAAAAGATCCACTGTTTGCACATGGATATAGAGGGAGTTTATGAATCACAGAATCAGGAAGAAGTACAATTTTTCGAAATCTGGTTAAATCGTAGACTTCCCTCTATGATTGAATCTCGATTTTATAACCCATTAGAAACATTAAAAAAATGTGATTTTAGTTTCAATTTCAACCTAATACTTTTATAATTAATTTTAAGCTTAAACATTTTTTCTTCTGTCAAAGAAACTGCTTTTTTAAAAGAGTATATTGAAGAAGAAAATGATAAGAATCTTAGTAACACGGAAGCAAAAAGCGCGTCACTTCTATGAAAGAGACTATTCATTCGGGTCAGCTAGTTTAGAAGAATGTCGAGGGAAGATTGTTTAATTGCTTCAAGAGCGATTTATTAATACTCGTCCTTTATGCCCAGTTCAAATTAGTTACAAACTACGCCGTCAAATTTGCTGCAGATAAAATATCTCTTTTTTCATTTTTCTTTAAAATAGACAGAATTAAATTTAAAAAATTTATTTTAATTATAATATTACAGATTTGCAATCAATTATTTGTATGATCTTTAAACCACAAAATACAAAGAATTCTCTTTTATTAATCATCTAAAAATTTTTACGACGAATAATTGTTGCATAAATTATCCCTAGAAAAAACTATAGAGTTTCTCTTTTAAATTCCATTGAAAATGTGTCACCGGAAATTGATTCACTGGTTTCAAGTCATAAGAAATGAATGTTGGAGAAGAATATATCCCGTACAATACGGAAATTAAGGACGAATTGTGAAAAATGACTGTTTGGGGAAGCTCATTTACAAACGGTACTAATTATAGCTACAGTTAGTTCGTGAAAATAGTAACTTGTTACATTTCCAGTCATTGATTAAAGTAACTTAAAGTTCCTGCCAAGTTTATTTTTTATATCCGGAAATATATGTTATATGTGTAACAAATTATAAGAATTTCCAAAAAATAAATCAACGCTGTCATTTTTACTGTTCACGATTGAAGAATTTTGAATTGATAAAATTGAATAAATTTCCATTTTAAATCTTCAAAACGGAAATTTGTAATTCTATATTTTCAAAATTTAAGAATTGTCTATTGTAACACTTCAAAATTACAAAACCTGGAATTGTACGTGTTTAAATATGAACATTTGTTCATTTTAGGAATTTACATACAATTAAAAATTATGCAAGTTTTAAGTTTTACAATGAAAAATTCTGTCATTTTTAAGCTTTATAGTTTACATTAGAAATTTCTTCAATTTGAAAGATATAGAATGGACAAGTTTAATTTTGATTTCCAAATTCATCAAACTCATTCAAATTTAAGAATTTTTATTTATTGATATTTAAAATTGACGAGTTCTTATTTATTTTAACTCCTCAAAGTTGTAGAACTTTGAATTGTAAATCTTTCAAATTAAAGTTTTAAATTTTTTAAATTTACAGTTAAGACAGATGCCAATTTTTAGTTTTACAATTAAAAGTGCTATAATTTTGAAGATTAACATTAGAAATTTCTTCAATTCGGAAGATTCAGAATTGAAAACTTGACTTTTGAGCTTCAAAATCATCAAGAATCTTTATTCATACATCTTTAAAATTGAACAGTTTTGAATTTGGAAAATTTGCAAATAATGCAATGTATGCAAGTTTTAAGTTTCGCGAATAAAAATGCTATACTTTTGATGATTTACATCCTAAATTTAGAAATTTTTATTTATGCAAGAAAGACCTATTTCAAAAAGATGTTCAAAATGTTATGAGTTTCAACTGAAAACATTCAAAATTTAAACAAGTTGGCGAATTGTAAATTGAAAACAGCTGCAACAACTCAGAATTCCAGAATGTCTTTTAAGAACATCTTATATAAAATCCCAAATAATGTTATTAATTTTTTCCTCTGCTTCTAATTCCTCCTGGGATAAAACCTTGTATTTAAATAAAAGTTATAGATTAGCTATTTCAATATTTATTTTATTTTATGATTAATAATTATATTTTATAGTACTTTAAACTTATGCAGATATTTCAATTTCCTAATTAGGCAATCAAAATAAGAAACACGTAATAAGAGCGCTATTTTTGCTAGTTCCTTATCAGGATTGTTACAGATGCCGAATTTCAAAATTCCAGGACATTTCAAGGTTTTCCATGTAAACTTTAAAAAAACATTTCAGTTCAACTTTTTGTAAAATTCTATTACAAATTTGAATTCAAATCAATTTCATGGCTTTGTACTGTTTGAAATATAATTTCCAGAAAAATGTTTGTTTACAATCGGCGGAAATGATCTATACACGTCTGTTTTTTGAGCTGTTGCTAAAGTACCTTTATTTTTATATTACTAACTTGAACATTTTTTCCTCGTAATAGCGCGAGATGTAGGGCCATTTTTTAGACAAGTTTTCACAGTATTTTACTTAATTATTAAAATGTCTTTAGAATTCTGTCACTAAGCTTCTGTCCTAGGGTCAAACTTATCTAGAGTCAAATACTTACAACCATTTTTTAAAAATCATTCATCATATTTTATTCAAGTTTAGTAATAATTATAAAAATATTTTTATTTTTGTTAAATTTATGTTGAGTAAAATCATTTTTTGAAATTTGGAGACTTTTTTGCACCAAGTTCGACCCCAGGGTAGAATGTAGGGAAAAAATTATAAAAATTACTCAATAATTTAGCAAAATACTGCAGAGATTTAGCTTTAAAATTAGCTAAAGAACTATGAAAAATGTGGATTATTTCAAGAGTTATTCCAATTTTGTTTCTTTTATCTTTTTAGATTAGATTAGATTTTTGTACTCCATGTATATACCCTTTTCAGGTTTTTACATATCTAAAATCCCCCTCGCACAAAAGATCGTCAGACATTAAAACCCTTTAAGCTCACATCCCTTTCCAAATCGCCAATTACCCCAAGTCTCATAATAAGCCCACAAGCAATGCCTGACGTACACAATCCCATATTTACAAAATTACCTGACGTCTGCAGCCGGATTTTTATTAGAAGCGCATGAATTCGCCCGAACATTTGGTCAGAGAAGCGGAAAACTGCAGAAAACCAAATCTCGTGAGTACAGCCGATTCCCGACAGAAGAGTTTGGATGTAGACATTCGATCATAGAGTGCCCACATTCATCGTCGGCGTCAAACCTCCCGCTCGATGAACGCAGTGAATAACACGACTAGCCTGAATCACGAACGGTCACCCATCCGAGCGCTGACCCCGCCCGTCGATGTTTAACATTCGAGATCTCGACGTGTCGAGAATAACCACCTAACTACTCTCGTCGGTTTTACAAGATCTTTTTATTAAATTGCCTTTTTGCCTTCAACTTGGGCTTACTAGATCCAGGATTTAATTAACTTTCATGATATTATGAGAAAAAAGTGTCATGTTAATATTATAAAAAATGAGGCACTTTAGCAACAGCTCAAGAAATAGGCGTGTAGATTATTTCGAGTGATATTGCACATACAATTATTATTCAATGACAATTTTAAAAGGCTGTTCGACTACTACGTTATTTTAAACAAAGTTTTTTAAAATATATTTTTAAAAATATATTTGAAAAGTGAATAATTATTAAAACTTCAAAAAGAAATAGAAATAAAAATGTCCAGGCTCTTTTTCTATACTCCAGGACTTTTCCAGGTTTTTCAGGTTCTGTAGCAACTTTGCTTATAATTAGAAGTAACTTTTTAAAAACTACATTCATAATTTTAAGCTTGTCGTAAATCAAAATTAAAAAATACTTCGAGCTGAAAGGGTAATTTTTCATTTTGTACTTCCATTGTTGAAAAGATGCAAGGACTGAATGGTTTGAGAAGATTGCGGTTGGGTCCAGAGAAAGATAAATGTCTGTCTGGGACAGGTGGCGAGAAGGGGGTAATAAAAGGTATAAAAGAAAGATCTAGTCTTCAAGTCTAGTAAGCCTGTATGTATAGTATGGCAGATAACGATAATACGCTCGACTTGATATAGTAAATATTCCAAAGACCATGAATGGACATTGGACACGAAGGTGTTCGAGTGAATGGAATCAGCCAGCTTGGATTCGCCTACGCGTATTAAGCACTACAGGTAGCATTTCACGTCACACTTGAGTAAAAAATTCACTCTGTTACTTTCAATTTAAATAAAAAAGCAAATTTCAACTTTGAAAAATCCATTCAAAGTCTCTGAATTAAATTACGTGCTGTTATTTTGAAAAACTAAATAACGTCGAGATGCAAGATTAGTTCAGACTTCACAGCCCAAAATGCTCTCAAAACAGGGGAAATAGGGTGTATTTTCACGAAATTATGGGAATAAATTTTTTGTAAACAAATAATGTGGGTACTATATTAAATTTAATATTAAATGGTTTAAATTCCTAAGATTTCAAATCGAAATATACTATATTCTCCACAAAATAGTTGAATTATCAACCAAAAGATATCAATTTTCAAACCAAAACAAGTCGAATGTTTCAGAAAACAGTTGACTTTTAAACCTGAAGAGATGAATCTTCAAGAAAAAAGTTTTAATTTTCAAGCCAATAGTTAAATTTCAACCAAATACTTAAATTTTCAAGTCAAAAATACAATTTTTTTAGAAAATAGTTGAACTTGCAACAAAAAAGTTAATATTCAACCAAGGAAGATACATTTTTAACCAAAAACTATGATTTTTCCACAAAAAAGATAATTTTACATCGAAGAGTTTAATTCTCTACCCAAAAAGACAAATTTTCATCAAAAGAGTTAAGTTATTAAGCTAAAAAGTAGAATGTTTCAGATATATGAATTTTGAATAAAAAAGTTAATTTTCAATCAGATAATTTAATTTTTAACCAAATTTCTACTAAACTGTTGAATTTTGAACACGAAAATATGAATGTTCAATAAAAGAATTCAATTTTCAAGTCAAAAAGACTATTTTTTTTATAAAACAGTTGAATCTTCAACAAAAAAGTTAATTTTTAACTAAGAAAGATAAATTTTTAACCAAAAAAGATGATTTATGTATTATCAACGATGAATTTTCTATCTAAAAGGACAAAATTTCTATCCAAAAATACGAATTTTCAACAAAACAGTTGAATTTTTTACCATAAGAGATGATTTTAACAAAATAATTAAATTTTCAACAAAATTGCTGATTTTGTAACCAAATAGTTGAATTTTTGTATTACAAAGATAACTTTTACCTAAAAAAAAGAAGTTTTTGACCAAAAATGGAATAGATAAATTTTTAGTTTAAAAAATTAATTTTCAACAAAAAAAAAATAATGATTTTTCAAACAGTTGAATTCAACCAAATCTTTAAGAAATCAGTAGAGTCCTCAAACAAGGTAGAATTATTTTTAACCAGGGTGGAATTTTTAACCAAGAACGATTTTTCAGACAAGAAAGAAAAATACTTGAACCAAATTTTCAAGCCAAAAATATGGATTTTCAACAAAAAAGTAAATTTCCACCAAATATAGTTGATTTTTATATCAAAATAATATAGAATTTTCAATCTAATACATGAATTTTTAACTAGAAAAGATCAATTTTCAATTGAAAATATAAATTTTTACTAAGAAATGTAGTAATTAAATTATTAAACTTTCAGTTCAAAAAATGAATTTCCCACAAAATAGTTGAATATATAAATAGATTAATTTGTTACCATAAGCATAAATAGTTGGATTTGCAACCCAGAAAAACGAATTTTCAACAAAACAGTTCAATTCTCGACCAAAAAAGATGTCTTTTGAACAAAATAGTTGAATTTTCAACCAAATAGTAGATTCAGTTCTCATTTAAGCGTTAAAACAAGAAAAAGGTAACGTTTCTTGAAGGGGGCCGCCCCCCCAAAACAAGATTTACGATCATCAATTTTCACAACTATAACAAAAATTTTGAAAAATAATTTTTTTGTCACATTTTCAACATTCAAAACTTTTGAAATTGCCTTAATTTTTTAATTTTTAATTTACTTTGAATTTTTGGTAAGGTATGAATGGAATAAGCGATACATGACCTTAATTAATAGTATCGACTATTATAATTTAAAATAAAGAAATGTTAAGTTCTGAAAGTTTTATGATATCATCTCCACATTCTGTGATAAATCCCTGGACCCTTTCTTCTCTAAGATCCAATCAGCATCTTTTCAAATATAAAACCACGCCACGATGGGTCAGAAGCCAACGATAATTAGATATATAATGAAAGGAACAACGCTGCTTTCAATTCACGTATATATTACATGGGCTCATATATATAAGATATATGTATGTTTCACATAAAGTTAACTACTAACTACAGTCAATTATCGCATGACGTAAATTATTATAATGATAATAATTGCTGTCCCCAATCCAGTGGGTGTTACTTTATAGAGATTATAGCTTTATAGTTTATACCCAGCTCCTGCCAATTTTCATAAAACCTATTTTTTCCATTGTAATTTTTTTATCTAGCTCCGTTTGTTTTGCTGCAGAGACAACATTTAACATATTTTATTATAATTTATCTTCAAGCCAGATAAGCAGAGATTGGTCGAGAAGAGCCGGTTCGCCTACAGAATAAAGTGGGCATAGAATTCTCTAAATGTTGGTACGCCTTGCAAAATACCAATCAATGATTCAGACCATGACATTTTTTTTGAGATGGCGCCATACTTGATTTACTTATTTTTTAAACAATTTTTTTCTGTAAACTTTCAAACTTTTTGAAAAATCATATCTTTAAATCTGAAATAGGGAAACGTCGACTCTCTAGTTTGCTTTAGTAACATTTTTGCTAAAACTAATTCTATTACTAATTCAGATTTGAAGTGATTATACATTGTCGTTTGTAATCAAATATCAGGAAAAAATGAAAAGCAAATTCCCGGCCATTTCCCCATTTTTTTCAGATTCTCAAATTTTCAATGTCAAGCCTAGTTTTGAATTTTTTAATTTAGCACGAACACGAAACATCAATCTTTAAAATTTAAGAAATTGAATCTTGAAACCTAGAAAATTACAGATTTAATACGGCAGCCATAAAAATGGAACATTTTTAAATTTCAAACTGTTTCCAGATTGATAAATGGCAAATTCAAAATATTCAAAGTACAATAATATACGTTTTGAAGTGTTTAGGATTGTACATCAAATTATAAGCATTCACGTTTGGATAATTAAATAATCAAGTCTTACAAAATCTTAAAAACTAATTTCAAATTGAAGTTTTCAAATTGATCGATATTTCAAAATTGGACATCTTGAAAATAAAACATTTCAAATTTATAACTATCAAAACCTCGTTTTCATGCACCTCGTGCACGTCTTAAAAATGCTCTAAATTAGAGATTTCAAACTTCAAACTTTAAAAATGTAATAATTATAAGGCAGCAGAAACAAATTCTAAAATTATGTTTCAAAGTACATGTTGCAGATGAAGGTTTTGCCTATACTGGTACAGAGTTTTGACATTTTCAGTCGATTAGCAATTACTTCCTAACAAGTGAAAGGTTTGAAATTACCATTATCTTATTACGATCATTTTAGAATGCTCAACTTTGAATGGCTGTTAGTCTCCGAAAATAAATGACAAAAAATCTGCAAAAAATATATGAATTTCCTTTTGATCCTTTATGTACATAATGGTAAATTTTAAAGCCATAAATAATAATTTGTTATTAAGTTAATAACAAAAGAGTAGTGAGGTGTCATCTCCGAAACTAAAGAACGTACGGAGATCATTCTTCAAGTAAACTGCATATTTTTGGCATCTGGAAATGGTTATGTAGTGTCATTAAGCAAAACGTTGCACTGAAATGTTTGAAAAATTATTTTCTTCTTTGGAAAGTACAAAGGGCTTCCGATTATCGACGGACCGGCGACACTCACAATAGGAGTGTGTGTGTGATAGAGATAGGCAGTCGTAGTTGTAAAATGTAGAAAATGCAGTAGCTTGCATAATCGGAAAACCCTTTGTATTTTCCGAAAAAAAATTCAACGTTTAAGGGCAACGTTTTGCTTAATCACACTACAAACACCCTTTTCAGAAACCAAAAATCTGCAATTTGTTTCAACAATTATCCCCGTACGTTGTTTAGTTTCGGAGATGACACTTCACTACTCTTTTGTTGTTGACTTAGTAACAAATGATTATTTCTGACTCTTCAATTTACTATTGTGCAAAGTAAGGATGACAGAAGTTCATACATTTTCAACAGATTTTCTGTAATGTTGACTATTCTAAAATGATCGTAAGACGTAAGATAATATGGTACATCTTAACCTTTCACTCGCCAGGATATAAATGCTAATCGACTGAAAATTTAAAACCTCATCAGTATAGGGAAAACCTTCATCTGCAATATGTACTTAGTCCCACATTTCCACAATTTTGTTCTGCTAAGATTTTCACTACAATCTATACAAAAATTAAGGTACCTAACTTTTTTAGACAGATAGTGGTCCTCCCGAATATGAAAACCATTTGACTAATCATCCGAATTTCTGGACGACCAGACGCTTCGTCTATTTAAATTTTAATTCTAGAAATTCGAAAAAAAAAGTGAAACCAAATCATTCAGAAAAGCATACTTTCATGTGATATCAAGTAACATTCAAAATAAGATTGTATAAAGTTCTCTTCTCAGAATTTTCCAAGTTTCCGGGCAAAAAATGAATTTCCGGTTTTCTCGGTCCAGTGGCCACCGATTATATCTAAGTATTTTTTCAAAAACCACTTTTATTATATAGTTTCTCTTAACAAAGTCGCGAACTTGTGTGTCGTATCAAAAGGTTTCTTACCTGAAAAAATTGATATCTGTTAGTTACATCCTATACAATTATATCATCCCCTTGGTTTATTTCTATTCCATTCAACATAATCTAGATCTGGATATAAACATAGGGGCGATGGGACCACATGAAAGGGGTCCCCAATTTTTTTCAATTCGTAAATCATCCTCTTTGTGACTTTCCCCTATGATCTCGGGACATCTGAAAAGTGAGAAGCTCATTTTCCCATAGGTATATGCAGGGAACAATATTTACTATTTAGAATTAGGGAAAAAACATCTTTTGGTTTAGAAAAGGAATTTATTCGCTTTGAGGAAATTTTAACACAAAGGAAAGTATATACAAGAAATTTTAATACGACAAAAACAAAAATATTTATGAAATTCTTTCAAGATAATGAATAATAATAAATTTAGTAAATAATGGACAGTAAATATTTTTCAATTGGTCTGTAAAATCTGGAAGCTGAACAGGTATTGCAACAAGAAAAAATTATAAGATAAGACACGAGGTACTGGGAGATAATCAGGAGGAAATTAACAACTTTACTGATACAGAAGTTTGGCTTGGTCACGCTAATTTCTTATACCACGTTTACATATTCCCACGATATTCTCGACAGGGAAAATAATGTGAGAGGTGTAATAAGGTCAAACTCTTAAGTTGTTGTTGGAGAAGATAAGAATTTTCTTGTCAAGATTGTTTTAAGCCTGTTATTTATCATTACGCAGTTTTTAATTTGACATAAGTAGGTTATTATGGATCGATTAAAGCATCAATCTAATAGTCAATTACTTCACACTAGAAATGATTATTGTGCACTGAAAATTGATACCACAAATGCCAAACTTTAGACATTTTAACCCTAAAATTCAAGTAGAAATAACACAAAATTTAAGGGCGTAAAAATATTTTGCTTCTATATAGCCAACAGATCAGTTTCCTGTCCCGAACAAACATTTTTCTCAGTGTTATTTCTTTTTTGCAGGGTTCGGCAGTTCAATTGTAGGGAAAGTAGAGAAATTTTTCTTCGAAAAAAGGGGATTTACACCAAAAAAAAATTTTCTCTTAAAAATACCAGCGTAATGGACAAAAATTAATGAATGCAACACTTCTATAAGAAACCCCAAATTTGGTTAAACTAGAAGACAAACACGCGCGTGTAGCGCGCGATTATTATTTGCTTCAGAATTAATATATAGATATATAATATTTGTGTAAAATACACAGACAATCGAACCATTGCATTTTTGTTAAAGAATACCAATTTCTGACAAAAAAAACTAACATGTATATAAACTAAAATTGTTCAAAATTGTTTCAGATTGTAAATCCTCTTTTAAGAAACGCGAGCATAAAATTGTTCAAAACTTGTTTATTTTCTTTGAAACACACTGATTTTTTATTAAAAGTACCGATTTCCCGTATAAAATATCAACAAAACCAAAAATTAAAATTGTACGAAAATTGTGAATTTAATAACTGAATGATAATCTGAAAAATCGACTCCTATGTTTTTCTAAAAATAAAAATTCAAATTTTCGACAAAAAACAGTAACATAACAACAAAAAATTGTTCCAAATTTTAAATCTTCTTTTAAAAGTGATTTTTGTTTAAAATAATCAATTTCGGGTAAAAAAACGTTAACATAATCCTAAAATGTTCCAAAATTGTAAATCTTCTTTGAAATCGATATCGATATTTCTGGCGAAAACCGCGAGCTTAACCTACAATAATTGTACACAAAATCTTAATCTTCTTTGTTATCTAATGATTTTTCATTAAAAATACGGATTTCCAGTGTTAAATGCAAACATAATCTAAAATTGCTAAAAAGTTGTGAATCTTGAAATGTTGGAAATATAATTTTTGTTTCAATGAAATATACTAATTTCCGATGAAAAACACTAACATATATCGAAAAATTATAAGAAGATTCTAAATCTTGTTCAAATGTTAATGATTTTTATTTGAAAATATGTATTTTCGATCTGAAAGAACAACGTAACCTAAAATTGTTCAAAACTTATATGAACATTCTTTGAAATAAATGATTTTTTGATAAAAAATTTCCATTTCTGACGAAAAACAGTATCGCAATCCGAAATTGTTCAAGCTTTCAAATTTTATTATTTTAAACAAGAATGATTAGATTTAAATCTAAATTCAACTACTTGTCAAAAGTTGAACTACTTTGTTAAAAATTCATTTTTTTTTGTTGAAGATTCATAACTTTCCTTGCAAATTCATCGCTTTGGTTAAAAATGTAACTACATATTTCGTTGAAAATTCTCCTTCTTTGGTTGAGGATACAACAGTTGTCTTGAAAATTCGTCTTTTTTGGATAAGTTCAGCCATTTTTTATTTACAACTAAAACCTTTTTTGGCTGCAATATCAATTATGCATAATATTTTTCGTTGAAAATTGATCTTTTTTAGTTTTAGTCTTTATTGGACATATCTGAAATCTTAAAAAATCTTTTTGAATTTCCTCAAGTATCTTAGGAAAATTATATCAAGTATTTTAGGAAAATTAAATTTATATTAACATCCAACATTATAAACAATTATATTTATATAACCAGAAAAATAAATAAGCAAATAAACTTGAAAAATAAATATTTACAATTGAATGAAGAATTTTTCTAAAAGAAAAATTGTCAATCGATCAAGAATTGACTTCTTTAAGTTATTTTAAACCTTGTTTTTTGATTTCACTTCTCTTTGGGGCGCCCCCTTCGGCATTTGCCTCCTGTGTGAAAAAATGTCATGGCAATGTGGTGTTAGGTCTGGCTTTATGTAGACGGTCTAGTCTGGAAGATCTACAATCTGGCCTATGTTTGGGGCTAGTCTTGTCCAGGTCTGACTTTAACTAGACCGTATAGTCTGGAAGCTATGGTCTGGCCCAGGTCTGGCGCTGATCAGCGAGCCAAGAACAAAGATGCTATGTTCTATCCAGAAGGTCTGGTCTGGCCCAGGGCTGGCGTTGACCAGCTATCCAAGACCAAAAAAAGTTCTAAGTTTGGTCAGCAAACTTTTTTTTGGACATATTTCGAAAAAGTTACAAGGTGACTAAAATAATAGAAAATAAGAAATTCATACACTGGGACTCTCGTTTACCGGAACCCGATATACTGGATGAGGTGGTCCAAGGGGGCGAGAGAGAAGCCACAAGCAAGAAGGAGAAAAAGAACGGCCAGGAGAACCCCGATTTACCGTCAACACCATTGAAGCCATGCCTGAACCGGCGTCCGAGTGTACTATCAAACCGAGACTTTTTTCCTTATCATGTCGACAGTCTTATCTAGTCCAGGTTTGGTGCTGATCAACTAAATACACTAATAGTGGAAAATGTTGTTTTTTCCAAGACATTAAAAAAATAAAAAGAGTCTAGTCAGCGGCTGACCAGCCTCCAACTAGTGGCTGAACATACGGTCTGGCCTGGGTCAAGACTAGAAACCAGACTGTCTGCTGTGGGTCGGGTCAACACGCTACCTTTGGCTAATGAATAAGCCGGTCCTGCTTGAACCCAACTCAGGGTAATGTTTTACTTTTATCCATACGTACAGGTAAACGCATAAAATTACCTGCAATAAAATTTACACTTAGTTTTTTCTGTGCGACTAACTGTGATCCCTACCTTTATGTAGCACATAATAACCGTGTGCTGTAATAGTTGAAGCAATTTTGTTGATTCAATCAAATTTTGTTCCAAGTGCGTGTATCTGCCATGAAAAATTCATGTTATTTATAAGTTTATTAGTACTGGTCAGGAGAGGAGAGAAAATTGGCAAGAAAGGCAGCTTGAGAAGCAGCAGCTGGTGGCAAAATAATCCTGGGATAACAAACACGAGCCATGGGTAACTGACCTTTCCTAGAATAGGGACTGGTAACCCCTGGCTCCTCTGTCCTCAGAATAACGAGCAGAACAGCAAGATGTCCAGATTCTACATTCAATATTCTACAACAATGGCAAACGTTTCACATTGCGAAGAATGGCCTCTATTAAGCTCCCGATGTAATGGATTAGCCTGCAAAAATTCTATATGCCCTAGCAGCTCGCTCGCGTGCCACCGCACAGAAAGATCCGCTCAAAGATCTCTTATTGTATCGTCCAATTGGTGCTAACGACACTGCACGTTTCGAGAAATCGTCTAAATGGGAGAAGAAATCGTCTACTCGATCCTAAAGATTCTAAAGAGAGGTCAAGTGTAAACAATGCAAATGGCAAACAATGGCAGATGATTAGAATCTGGCCAAGCGGAAAGTTACCAGAGTTACGATTTCGAGTTTATTTGCTTAATGACGCGTACAAAATTTTGCAGTTCATCTCAAAGAACATTGCTCTTTCACTATGCTTCTTTTGCTTCCTGTCTATTTTTTATGATCTTTCGTTCGAAGTACTTCCAAAATCCGATAGACCAGCAACACTTCATTTTCAGAATTCACTGACATTTCCCTGGCCAATTTTTCATTTTGGATAAAGTTCCAAAAACGTCTGACATTTATCTCAGTAAATACAAAAAATTTCGTAAAATATTTTGGGCGAAAGTAGTAGATCTCATAAAAGCACATATTTTCGGTTATGTCCCTTTTTCGCCTACGAGTGATAGTTTTCGAGATATTCGAAGTTGAAGATGGAAAATCACAAAGATTTAATAGTTCTGTGAGCACTTACAAAAAACTAAAGATCCAAAACAGACAAACTGCCCCATAAAATTTAAAAAAAAAGAAAGGCCAAATTGTCCCAAAAAACTAAGAAAGCAAAAGCGTCAAACTACCTCAAAATAGCCTCGAAAATGCTGGAAAATAATGAAGACGCATGCGAAAGCGCGAACGCTAAAGAAAGGCCCAACCCCTACCATACCCATCTTGTTATTCTTAAACTTTATCTATTTTTTTACTCGAAAATTATCATTTTTACAGTAAAAATTAATACAACACAAAATGTGCATTTCGGCGAGATCTATAACTATAGAATGCAATATTTTTCGAAATTCCCGTTATTCACAGAAATAAATGGCCAAAGCCATGATTTTTTGAGCTTTTGTTGGTTTTTGCCATTAAAATCAAATTTGCGCCAATTTTCACTATCATATTCGTAATTCTCGCATCAAAATACGTATGTATATGTAGTTTAAAAAAACGGAGATTTGTCGTTTTCGGAACTACACCCAACGAAATAAAAAAAAATTTCAGATTAAAATTTAAAAATGTCAAATTTATTTAAGTATTTAACGACATTTTTTAGAAGAAAGTTGAATTTTCAACAAAAACTAGAATTATCAACGAAAAATGTGATAGTTCATATTTAACTACAAAAAATTGAATTTTCAAAACAATAATTAAATTTTTTACTGAAAAAGATGAATTTTCAACATAAATTTAAAAATTTAGATTATCAGCAAGAAATTAATTTAAAAAAAAAACGAATTTTTAATAAAATTGTCCAATTTTCAATCAAAGCCATGAATTTTCAACTAAAATGATGAATTTTCCAAATAAAAAAAAACGAATTTTTAACATATAAAGATTTTTCAGTCAGGAAAGAAAAAAAAGTTCTTTCAAACTGTTGAACTTTTAAGATAAATGACGAATTTTCTGTAAAACAGTTGAATTACCATCCCAAAAATTTGAATTTTCAACATGAAGTTAACTTTTAACCAAACAGCTGCAAACAAAAAAAGAAGACGTTTCTAACCAAAAAGATTAGTTTTCTCCCAAAAAGAAGAATTGTCAAATAAACGGATGAATTTTCAACTAAAATAATGAACCTTAAACAAAAATAAATGATTTTTTAACAAAATGGTTCAACCTTCAAACAAGTAGTTCAATTTCCAACAAAAAAAAAGAATTTTTAACGAATAATGTATAGTATGTAGATAATTCAGCCAAAGCATATTTTAATTTTAAATAAATAAAGAAAAACAGTCGAATTCAACCAAAAAATACGCATTTTCAACAAAATAGTTGAATCTTCAACTAAGAAAGATTTTAGTTGAATTTTAAACACCAAAACATGAATTTTCAACCAGAAGTTAATTTTCAACCCAAAAAGAAAAATGTTCAGCCGGAAAGGTGACTTTTTGACAAAATTGTTAAATTTATAGTGTGTATCAGTGTGACCGCAAAATTTCATTTTCAAAATGCCCTAAATTTTTCCTGACCATTTTTTCATGTTCCCCTACCAGTAACATTCAAATACCAGAAACTTAATCTTGTAAAAATTTTTGACATAGAATCTTTTATGAACGGAATGAACAATTTGAAATTAAAATTTCAAAATTTACTATCCTGACAATTATTTGAAGTGCTTCTTATAGAAATTTCATCACTTCTTCAAGATGTTTGTCAAAATCCATGATTTCCTGGTTTTCCCTGACCTAGGGGCCACCCTGTCCAAGAAAAAAGTTTTGTAGAATGAAATCATGTATTAAATTAGAGAATGAATAATGGGTAGGTGGCTGCAATTTAATCATGCAAGTAAATTGATATTCGAAACACGATTGGCTTCTGGATAACGTTGCAAAAAGGTGATTCTGATTCAGGTATTTGATCAGGCGCCCTGCCAGATTCCTCGGAATGTGACATGTAGTCATGAACGGATTCAACTTCTCCTAAGTATCGATATCTACACCTACAGTGACCATTGGAAAGACTGATAAACACGGCTATGCACTCACGATTTCCAGTCGACAACTTCTAAAGACCTAAGCTGAAAACGAGAAAGTGAAAATGTTAAAAGATAAATAAATCGAAGACACTATTATAATTTTAATTCACATCCAATAATTTAAGACCCACTGGAGTGGACATTATTGTGCTCGCATTTGTGTCACGGCCACGACCTCCAACTCGAGATGAATCTCTCTTATTTGTTCCGTCAAGGCGGGCACATTTCGCCAAGTCGATCAAAAATAAAATGAGAATGGAAAAAGTGCGCGATCTGCAAAAGGCCATCCATGAATTACGTGACAGTGGGGGGGGGGGGGGGCTAAATAGATACTGTTACATAATATTTTTAACAAATCAGCCTCATAGGAAATCCATCTATCTAAAATTAGTAATTTGACAATATTAGATTGCAATAATTGTTTTAATTTTTCAAGAAGAATGTAATAATGATTGAATGATCAATGAATAGTTTGATTTTTTTCTTGAATGAGGGATGAAGTTGAGGAACGTTGAAGGGAAAGATAATTATGGTCGCGGAATGTAGAAGGAAAGATGGCTGGGGGAAAGAAGATGTAAGAGGGGACGGTATAATAGGGCGTGGATTGGAGGAGAATCTGGTTATAGGAAAGGGTTTATGAGGTAGATGTATAATATGGACAAGGTTAGGGTGTACAGAGTTGAGGGTGGGAGGGGAATGGGCGAGATAGGTAAATGATGGTGAAGATTGAGGAGTAAATCAGCTAGAAGGGAGGAAAAAACTGTTATAAAAAAAAAGAATAAGCAATTGAAGATTAAAAATGGTGAAGAAATGAGTCGACAGGTGACTCGAGACCTTCGCGACGCATAGCAATCAGTTCTCTAACCAGTCTAACCCATTTGAATACGACAAGAGTGAGCCGCAGTGCTGCACGATAGCACGTGACTGGCCGGACACGACCTTGCGAGGTTCTTTAGATGGACGGGAAGGTGGTATACCCACCATCAGATTCAACCTTTTTCCATTGCCAGCATCGAACTCTTACGACATACTCCATAACGAAGTTCCCTGTGCTCGATTCACATCCAGATCTCCCATTTATTACACCATTCTACAGCAGACAATTTTACATCACCATATACAAAATCCTCCCACTACTTCCTTTTGCAATTTAACCTTAGGGGCATCAGGAGCTTAGGTTCTAATAAATGTAATTTTCGACTTTAACCAAAAACAGTTTAATGTTCAACCAAATCGTTGAATATACTATTTTATTTTAGAAGACAGTTGAATTTTTAACCCAAAAAGTTCAAATTTCAACAAAATAGTCGAAATTTTAATCAAATAGTTGATATTTCAATCAAAAAAGATGAAATTTGTACCAAAAGAGATGAATTTAAAAACCAAACAGATGAATTTTCAATCAAGAACATTAATTTTGTACCAAATTAGACGAATTTTCAATCCAATAGTTGAATTTTTAACCAAGAATACACAGAAAAAACTGGTGGGTATGAAGCATTGCAGGTAATCGTTCAAACAGGGCGATAATCAGCTGATTACTCCTAACTGGGGTAAGCTTTCCGTGGATACCGGCCTGTAACGGCCTGCTGTAACTCCTAGTGGAGTCCGCCGGAGACATCTGCGATTCTGTGAAAGAATTCAGTTGGATTTTTAACACCAAGATATGAATTTAAAAAAAACTTTATATATTATATCAGGGGGCCGCAAAAATATTTTTTTCATTTTCCCTGACTATCAATATATATTCAAAGACCAGAATCCTAATCTTGTAACATTTTTTAACATAGAATCTTTTATACACGGAATAAAACAATTTTAAATAAAAAATGAATATCCTGGACAGTTACTTAAATGTTCTTTTATAGAAAAACCCTAACTTTTTCCTGATTTCCATGTTTTCCCTGACCTAAGCCAACGGCCACCCTGTTATTTAAGAATTTTGTTGAACGCTTATATTTGCCATTCACTGCATTGATTACCCTATTAATTTAAAGTTATGTGCATAAACAGTAAAACATTTTCAATTCAAAGAAATCAATATTAAATAAATGAGCCCCTCAGAGCAAAAGCGAGATAAGTTCTATGTTAAAACATAGGAGTTGTCTCGCTTTTGCTCTGGGGGGGGGGGGGGGCTCAGGGTGAGGAGAAATATTTTGGAAGTGTAAGGAGTAGCGAGGGCAAGAAGAAAATTATTAATTTACGGCTCCGATGGGGAGGGGTAGAGGAAGGATATTTGCGAAGGATTTGAGACAGGGGAAGGGCAACAGTATAGAGGGAAGGCAGAGATTTAAGGGAGGGGCTATATAGGGGATGTAGAGAAATAATCATGATGTAGAGAAATAATCATAAAAGAACTAATTTGTACCTTCACCCAGGAAACTCTTCTAAATAGTCTAAATGTACGCTTAGAGCCCGTTTCAAGAACTAATTTTTTCAGCAAATGTCTGACTCAATTCACAATTAAAAGAAAAGCATTTGAGATACAGCCATAGGATTCTTTCTGGAAAGAATTCTCCCAAGAGAACGTCATCGTTCCCCCCGTAACTTTGACTCTTGTTCTTATTTCTGAAGCATTTTTCGGGGGTCCTCGATGGCGGCACTTGAGGGTCTTTATCGAGCCATTTCAATTCGTCCAGAGGTTCTTTGCCCGCATCTTAGTCTCTGAATCATGCGAGGATATAAAACAGCAAGTCTCTCCTTCTTTGGTGAGATGTGAGCTGCACATTCTGTTATTCTGAGGAACATAGCCTTAAGCATTAACCTTAAAGAGGGGACCATTTTCGCGAGTCTGTAACACGCAATGGAATCGATGCCAAGCTTCAATGCCGGCAATATATACAGATATATAGGATAAATATTATATATTATATGCAGTCACGAGGTTGAAAAATGTCGGTCTGATAAAATCGAATGTGCCAGAATGCACGGTAATAATTTAAACGAGTGCATATTGAAGTAGCGAACAAGGCTCTTTGGAATACGATTATATTTTATGATCGCACCTACACTCAACACCGTGACACTTTTCAGATAATATCTGCTGGATAAAACCTGCATTTTACACTTCTATTGAAAAGGTAATTTAGCTAGTTTTAACCCTAGAACGGTAAACGGGGGTTCCAACGCACCCCAATCAAAGTCAAAGTACGCTCCGGACTCCTGAATTTTCAGGTTTTTTTTCATGTTTACAAATTATTCAACTTTTTTTTTTAATTTAAGAGAATGTTATTATTACCATTGTTTTCTACACTAAAAAACGAAGAAAATGCGCTATATTAAAGTTGTTTTACTGCACATAGAAAGCATTGTGCCACGGTACAAGTTTGGGGTGTAGCGGAACCCCCGTTTACCGTTAGCGTATGAGCCAGCTCAGTTTACCGTTCTAGGGTTAATACTAAAGCCAGTTCTAGGGAAGTATCTTAGGACTTTTCAGATTCAAGATCACATTTTTCTCGGTTGTTAGGAGAAGAACAAAAAATTTTGCATTGCTAATTCGCGCGAAGAAGACTTCTACTGACGTCATGTGCTATGTTTAAACTTTGTATAGCAACCCACAAACTAAAGCCAAAGCATGGATACCTCGGTGCGTTTGTGATGTTTCCCAGCCAGTGCGTGAGATCGCAGTAACAGATGTCTTTGTACAGGTTTTCAAAAGTCGAGAGACATAGCAGTTGAAACAAACAAACTGGCAATTTACTGGCGAACAAAATATCCGGGCGCGAAAGATAAATTAGGGATCAGAGTTCAATATCTAGAAGTACATTTAGTTCCATGCATTCTAATTCCTCAATTCAAATTCCGTTTAGAATGGGGAGGGGAGGGGGGACAACTCAAATTTGAGCTCTCCTCTCCAAGACCTTTTCATAGATACCCATGTTGTTGAGGGTTTCTAACAGCAGGTACATCGGGGGGCCAGAGGTGAAATGGAGAAGGAGGTGTATCAACTCAACACTACACTGTTAAAAATAGTATTAAATTTAAAATACCAATGTATATTAAAATTAATATCTCAAGCATATGAAATCCCTATTTAGGTACGTGTTTATTAAATTTCATATACAATCATGATAATCGCTCAGATAATTCCATTTTACACAAAATCAAAATAAGATTAGCAGTAATTTTCGATTCTTAATAATAAAACATGATACCTTCTTGCAATTAATCAAAAATAAAATTGGATTTTAAGTCGAAAAGTTCAATTAAGTAAAGAAATGACAGACCTAACCTACACTCAACTATACTCACATTAAATTTCTACCATTCAGGACAATTTTTGGAAAGAGTTCCACTTGTACGTTGCACTTCAATCATAAAAAGCAATTCAATCGACGAATTCTAGATTATTACTTCAATTGCGAATATTTTATAAGATTTAAAGAAATAAAAACACTTTGAGTTTTCAAGCACGCTGCTATACCGACATGTATATTAAATTTAATATAAAGTGTACAGCTATTCATATTTTAATGTATAATAAATTTCAATTCCCGTGTATGCAAATGACTTCATATACATTTGTATTAAATTTAATACAGATTTTTCTAACAGTGTACGTATGGATGCAAAGCCACAAGTTAATTAGGTATGTGTAAATGTATTAAATCTCAATATAACTCTCTATAAGATATTTTCATAGATATGTAGGGGAAGGGGTGGAGGGGCAACTCAAGCAGGATTGCTGCAAGTCAGGGAATTCTGGAAAATGAGGGAACGTCAGTGAAAACCTGAAAAGGTTAGGAAATTTGCGATAAACTCAAGTAGAAGTTTAGGGGTCATCCACAAATTGCGTAAGGCGTTTTTCTGAAATTTTCAACCCAAACCCCCATGTAAGGTACCGTAAGATTTGCTTTGACCCCCCCTCAAAACCCACTAAGATTTTCGAAACTTACAAAACGAACATGCATATAAATTCTGTTAATTAACGAAGTGTCTCGTCGTCCCGAAACTCGGGAAGACTAGTCAAATAATATTTTCACAAGCTTGGCTACACAGAAAAAAGTAAGAATAAAATTTGTTGCAGGAAATTTTTTAGAGCGATAAAGTTCAGCCAAGTTCGCGTCTTTCAAAATACATGTGTTTGTCATGGAAAAACAAAAGAAAGTTTAACCGATATTTGTGTAAAGTTTATCCTATGAAGTTAATTTTTGTTGCAGAGAATCTTTCGTCGGAAATCGATGTAAAGTTTATCTTCTGTTTTTTCTGTGTAGTCGTCCTTTTCGAACTCCCTCAATTTTGCGGGACGAATAGATGCAGCCGTTAATTTAATAAATGAGGAACCATAATCAAATTAGATTTAGAAAAGAAAAATTGTTAATACGAAGTAAGCCTTACAAGCGCAGAATTTTCATTTTTGTTTGAAAATTCAACTGTTTTGTTGAAAATTCAACTATTTTGATAAAAAATTCAACTATTTGGTTGAAAATTTAATTGTTTTGTAGAAAATTCACCTTGTTTGAAAATTCGTCATTTTTGTTGAAAAAATTAATCTTTTTGGATAAAAATGCATCTATTGAAAATTAAACTGTTTTGGTTGAGGATTTAACTGTTTTTTTTAAGGCTCCCATTTTTTGTTGATTTCAACTGTTTTTGGTTTAAAAAGAAAATATTTTTTGGTTGAAATATAAACTATTATATATTTCGTTGAGAATTCGTATTTTTTTGTAGAAAATCAATCTTCTTGGTTGAAAATTCATCTTTTTGTTTGAAAATTTATCTTTTTGTTTGAAAATTCATTTAATTGGTTGAAAATTTGACTACTTTCCTAAAAATTTGTTATTTTTTATTAAAAATTAATTTTTCAACTCAAAATTTAAGTATTAAATTTTATTTGAAAAATTTATCATTTATAGTTTAAAATTCCATCATTTGGTTGAAAATTCGTCTTCTTTGGTCAAATCTTTTTAAATTGATTTTTATTTTAAAGTAGATTTCCCAGTAATCGCGATGATCCCAAAATACTCGTGAAACTTGGTTATAATTTAAATATACTGATAAAAAATATATATTAAAAGTAGCAACTAGTGATAAAACCCATTTGTTTTTTGAGCAGTTTATAGTATCAAACGGAATTTCAATTAATTCAAATTAGATAAAAGCAAGAAAATTAGCGCCACGATTACTGGGACGTATACCTTAGTTAAAACTTCATTTATTTTATTGAAATGTCTTATTTCTTGATTTAATTTACCTGTCTGTGGTTGAAAATTTCACTATTTTGTTGAAAATTTCTGTTCTTTGGTTGAAAATCAATTCTTGCAACTGAAAATTTAACTATTGTGTTCAAAGTTCGTTTATTTTTTGTTCAGAATTAAATTTTTAAACCTAAAATTGATCTTGTTTAGTCTTATAGCTGAGAGAAGAATTTATAACTGCTAGGGAAAATGAAAAATTGGTTAGGGACAAGTGAGGGAATTTCGAAATTGGGATTTTGTAGCAATATTATTCCTAACGATGTAGAATATTTCTTTTCACTTATTTCTAAGTCCTTTTTCCTTCTTTGTCAGTTTGTCAAGCTTTCATGGGTTCCAATTCCAGAGCCATTACTCTCCCATAGAAATCAGTGACGAAACCGCATAAACACATCGATCCTTATTAGTGCCACATATATCTTGAATCAAATCGTTGACAATCGATATCGAGTATTTCTCGTTTGTTACTGCGATATTGTGATCAAGGCGAGTAACATTGAACGCTCTCTTGATTCTTCAATTGACTGCAGTCAATTGAATGCAATCTAATGTATTACGTGACCCTTTCGATTTCATTGCTCGAGTGCGGCAACTCATTATGGCATCGATTTGAATACCAAACAAACAACTGAGATCCTCGCTGAGATCAGAAACTTGAATTTTTCCAATCATTGTTCAATGTAGATTCCGAGGGATCACAGCGCAAAAAAGCTCAAAAAGGAGAGATAGGGTATTTTTTCACGAAAAAGGGGAAAATCGTCGAAAATTAAACATTAATTTTTATATTTGGAACAGAAGAAACAATCTTTTCATAAAAAAATGATTTTTTAATCATTTCTGCCATCAATTTTTTTTAAATTGGATACACTTACTGCCTGTCTAAAAAATGTTGATACTTGAATTCTTGTGCAGATTATAGTGAAAATCTTGGCAGAAAAAATTCTAAAAATATGGGTCACAGTACATGTTGCAGATAATTACTGAAAACCCATTAAAATAAAAATTACAACTAAAATTAAAAGGGTGCAGTTCCGAAAAGTATTTATCTCCGATTGATTCGAAACTACATATACACATGTATTTTGACTCGCTTATTACGAAAATGGTATATAAACCAGATATATTTTTTCTCCTTTATTGCTCAATTTCAGTCTTCTTTCAGGAAATTTTCATCATAGTAAATGGGTATTAAATCATTATACATCGAGGGTGTCGAATTTGAGAAAATAACGAGAACCACCATAAATGGGGATTTAATGTTCGAAACAAATGGCGTGTGATGATTCACGTGCAGTCAGAAGTCATAATTTTTGTATCTCAATTGACGAGAGGGACCTGGGACACGCACTTTGAAATGCATTATGCGATTCGACCTTTCAACTCAAAAGACCACCCTAGTATGCATTTATTGCCTGATTATCCGAATTGGGGACTCCTGTCTGGCGCCCTGAATTCGACGAAAATGTTCGATAATAAGCGCCCTCACGTCTTATTATGACCAACACAATATGCGTAATATGTAGTTTTTGCTAAAATTAGTCGCCGACGAGGAATGAACGGAACTTTGATACCGGTCGCCGATGACTCCGGGGCTCAATGTGACTCAGAAATATTCCTACACGGAAAGTTGATTCAGAAGAGCAAGATAAGGAAATAAAAAGATGCCTGTTTCAATTAAAAAACGTTTTATCCTAAATTTACACCCTAAATTTACATATATGTATTAGTTAAAATTTCACTGATTAAATTAGTCAAGCATGCTTTGACTGAAAAGTTAGTCATTTCTACTGACAAAACAGTCGTTTTAATATATGAATCAGTCAATATGGCTGACTGACTAAATCAGTCAATCGAAGTGAGTGATTTTCAGTCAATGTAAATGACTGATTTGTCCGCTATAAGAAAATAGTGAAAGTTACTAATTACACGTCATTCAAAATGACTTTGTTTAGAGCATTCAAAATTACTGATTCGGTCAGTGGACGGTACTGATCGAATCAATTTGTCTTTATTGGTAGAAAATAAATCTTCTTGATTCAAAGTTCTTCTTTTTGGTTGAATTCGACTATTTTTGATTTAAAATAAAAATATTTTTGGGCTGAAATATCAACTATTACATTTTTTGTAGAGTATTCATATTTTTCTAATTAGGAATTCAACGACTTGGTTCAAATTTGAACTATTTTGTTGAAAATTACTTTTTATATTTAATAATGATTTATTATTTTAGTATTAGAATCATTTGTTTGGTTGCAAATTTAACTATTTTATTCAAAATTAATTTTGCTGTTGGAAATTCAACTACTTGGTTGAAACAGTTCCTTGTTTGTTTATGATTCATCATTTTAGATACAACCTTATTTCTGTGGTTGACAATTTAAGGCCGTGGCTAAGTGTACCGAAATTTATGTACAAATAGCTGGATTTTTCGGTACAAATAAGGGGAGCTGGAAAATGGGCTATTTGTACCGAAATTTTGGCATGTATAGCTGCATTTTTTCGGTACTCGTAGACACTTCCATAATTTAACAACTTTGTTGAAAATTCAATGTTTTTTTTTGTTTGTTGAAAATTAATTCTTTCACTTGAAAATTTATCGATTAAATTTTAGGTTCGAAATTGATCTTTTTCAGTTGAAAGTTCATCTATTTCTTTAAAACTTCATGTATTTTACTGAAAATTCGTCTTTATCGGTAAAAAATACATTTTTTTTGCTGAAAATTCATCTTTTTGGTTGAATTCAACTGTTTTTATTTCAAATTAAAATCTTTTTTAATTAAATATAAATTGTTTTTTATTTAAAATTGAAATATTTTTTAGTTGAAATATCGACTGTTACATTTCTTGTTGAGAATCAATCTTTTTCTATTGAAAATTGTATTACTTGGTTGAACTACTTTGTTAAGTATTCATTTTTACATTCTCATTCTAATGAGAAGGTATTGGTTTTATGTAAAATTTGACATAGTCGGTTTTCATCAAATCTCCACGTTTTGAGACCTCCTGAGTCAGAAAAAACGATTTTTACGAAGGTGTCTGTCTGTCTGTAGTCTGTCTGTCTGTCTGTAGCCACGATAACTTTCGAAAAAATGATCAGATTTGATTGAGCTTTGGCACACTTTTTTATGGCCGAAAAATAGAGAACGAGTTCGTTAACCAGCTATTTTGGATGAAAATCCAAAAAGTGAGCACATTTTGAAAATTTTTGAGACAACTTTTTTTGAAGATTTGAAAATTCTATGTACGGTTATTAGTAGTACGCAAAATGAAGAACAAAATATTCTTATGACTTTTTGTGATAAAAAAAAATTACTGGAGTTATAGCATTTTCAAAATTCCAAAAAACAAACTAAAATGAACATTTTAAGCCGAAAAACGCACGATATGAAAAAAAGTCAAGAGGAGAAAAACGTTGATTCCTGAACACACTATAATATTTTCATAACAACTTTTTGAATTTTTTGAAAAATAAAAAATTCAAATTTTGATCGCACAAAAAATTAATGAAAAATCAAAAAAGCCATTTTGCTGTCAAACTATGCAAGATACCAGAAAAGATCATCTCACCAAAATTGTGCACCTAAAAAAGATCTACAAATTTCTTATTATTCACTTTTTGATATGACGCGTAGTTTTTGTTTTATTCGTAAAAAACAGCATTGAAAATAGAAAAATCAAATTTTCAGACGAATATTACCAGCTACAAAAAAATGACCGAAACAAAATTTGTTCATCCAAGGAAGAGGTACAAATTTATTGTGACTCATGTTTCGATAGGATGCGTGGTTTTTGTTTTATTCGCGAAAATAACATTGACAGTAAAAAAAATCAAATTTTTGAAAAAACAATGCAAGGTACGAAAACATATAAATGAACAAAAATTGTGCATTCAAAAAAGACTTACAAACCCGTAATCAATTTTTGTGGTAAGAATATATTCAAAATGAAAAAATTAACTTTTTTGATAAACGGCACAGGCTAAAATAAAATGTTAACTAATAAAATTTGTCGCCTGAATTATATCATTACTTTTCATTTGAAATCAAATACAAATTTAGTAATTTGTATATGAAGAACATATAACACGAAGCACAAAGTGCGCGCTCAGTGTATTTACCAAATCGCACGCCGTAAGTGCGCTCAAACTTTTTTGTTTCTATCATACGGTTCAAATGATTTTCAACTCAAATATCGAGCGCGAAGCGCCAGTGTCTGGATGAGAATGTGTTCCTTAAGGTCGATAGAACCTTGAGTAAATAAAGTTCCTTTTCAGTCTGAAATAAAAATAAATTTAACAATCACTTAATATGTAGAGGTTTTGATAATTTTATAATATTTGCAAACAAACTTTTTCTTTTCATCGAAGTCGAACACGAAGTGCAAAAATCTAGAGGAGCCTAGCGTAAAGCGCGATGCAAATACGCCCGAGCGCGTAGCGCGAGGTGAATACATAATCGAGCGCGAAGCGCGAGATAAATATATGATCGAGCGCGAAGCGCGAGATCCAACAGTCGCGCGCCCTAGGCGCGCTCAAACTTGCGAGCCGCGCGCGAAGCGCGCCATGAGGATGTGCCCGCGAAGCGGGCAGATTTTTTTCTGTTGGAGACTCTTGACTTTACTTGAAAATTTATCTCTTTGGTTGAATAAGTAATTACAACAAATTGTATTCGTTTTTTATTGATTTTCTTTAGTTGTCATTCAAACCTTAATAACATAAAACCAATTATTAATTTGTGGCACTCAAAATTACAGTATTTTCAATATGAAGCTTTCGAAGAAGCTTTATGACTGAAAATTTTTTTAAAAAGTGTGCATGATTAAAATGTAAGCTTAAACGATGTAAAATTAAAAATTTTTAATTAAAAGCGTTAAAAGTGTAAACTTTTAAGCTCATACTCAACAATTAAAATAAGTAATTTCAATTATATAAAGTAAAAAATGAAAGAATTCATATTGTATTAATATTTTTTAAATATCGATTTTTAAAATAGTAGAAATTAAACAAGTATCAAATTTTAAGCGTTTAGAATTAAACAATAAAAATTTGCAAGCCTTGAAAATGAAATAATAAGCAATTTTATGATTCAAATAATTTTTGTTACGAATTGGTCGATATTGAAGAATTTTGAACTTGAATACGCTAATTAAATTTGAAGATTACAATTTAGAACCTAGAAATGAAATTTCGATTTCAAAAAGTATTTGCAATTTCTGATCTAAGCAATAAAAAACAGCGTTTTGTGATTAGAATTATCCAAAAATAAAATGTTTAAATGGACAAAATTGTAAAATTAGGTAATTTTAAAATGTAAAATTTTAAAATCAAGCTTTTGGAATAAAAATTAAATTTTAAGTTTCGTTAACTGAAAACTAATAAAGTCGTAAAATTTTATAGTTTTTAATTCAAGTTGGTCAAAATTGTTGAATATTTCAGAAATAAGCACGCCAGAAAATTTTTTTTTTGCGTTCTGAGTTCTGAGTTAAAGAACAATTTCAAACTGAAATTAAAAAATAAAACGGCTTAAGTTATTGAAGCTTTCAAAATAGAACATTTTACTATTATTTAAATATTACACGTCTTTAAAATCAAAACTTCAAAAATTAATGATTTTAAATTTAGAAAGACTGAAAAATCAACAATTAAACAATGAAAATTTTGAAGTGCCTACAAATAATTCTGAAGTAGAATTGAGCACAATTGCAAGGAAATTTAAATCGAAAGGTATCAAAATTCAGGTTCCGATTTCTAAAAGTAACTACACTGAGAGACCTTTTGTTAGAATAAATGAAAAAAATGAATTAGAATTTGGTATAAAATCGTACCAAAATAGGGAAAACCGAGGTTTTATAACACTTATTCGTATTACAGTACCGAAGTTTAATATTATCATAAGAGTATTTAAAACACGAAGACGACAAAGTAGTATTCTAAATACGAAATATTATGAATCTCCATTTCAAGAATTAACACTATGAAAAAGTGATATTCTTTTTACTGAGTTTTCGAAAAATAATTTGAATAAGAAAAATAGTGAATATCATAATCTCGAAAACGTATTTTAGAAATTGATATTGTCTATATGAAGTTGACCGAAACCTAAGACGCATAGCAAACTATGATATCCTTATTGTTGATTTTTCATATAGTTTCGTTTGAGAATGCTCCTCGAGTGTTTCCGCCGTTTTCCGATCGAGCCCGATTGAGCAGAGCCGAATATGGAACGCATGGAACACCGGCCGCGGTCGGTCCAAATCAAATTCGGTTCAATTAGAAATTAGATTAATGCATGTAAATATTGTAAAATCCCATTATTATTATTTTTAAGAAATTACTTGAAACAAAAAATTCGCTGAGCGAGAAAATTAATTATACCTTTATTTTATTTCTATTCTCTACTCCAATCCCTGTCCAGATTTTCAAAAATTGGAAAAAGAGCATTTAATGCGTTAATTTTCAAAATCACAAACTTCTTTTTTAAATATTCAACAATGTTTTATTACTACAATCTTTTAACTATCAGAAAATATATTTTTTTTTTAAATTAATATATAATATTGTACACATTATTTATATCTGACTCCTTAGTTCTGTCAAAAGATGCTTGGTAGTAGTGAAACAGGCGCTTTTATCACATGTATACCGAAAGGTTATGTTTCACAACATTTTAAATAAAAGTTAACTCTTTCTATTTTCAATTCATTCATTTACTATGGGATTCAAAACATGAGGAATTTTTTCTCTCGAAATTTATACACTAAGATAATAGGATTTAATTAAATGAGTGCAATTTATAAAATATTACATCTAAATACACTCAGGTTTATTATAATGAGTTACTGAGATATCAGATTGGATAATGTTATTCATACAAGAATATTATCAGTTCCTTTAAAAAAAATGTATTTTATAAAAAATCAATTCAATCATTGAAAGTGATAAAATGTTTAACCTATCTATTAACCAAATTTTTGAAGCAACAAACCACTCGTGAAACAGGGCCCAGATATTTTTCATACTGCCCTGAATTGTCAAGCGACGCAGCTTTGCCGAGATTTTTGCCAAATATTCCATAATATAAGTTAGCCGTGGGGTTTAGTTGTTAGGAATAAAATTCGTTAGTGCTTCGGGTAAGTTAGGTTCGAATCTCGCCGCAGCGATTCCGATTTTTCATAGGGATTAAGCGTGCGATTATGTATGTAGTGAATAAATTAAGTATATAATAATACAAATTATAATTGTACGCGTGTTTCCGTATATAATTGTATTTAGTTTGTGTACTTAGTTCCTCCTTCTGAAGGTTGAATCTTTTGGCGGAGGGAGTTATTTTTCATATAGTCGTTTGAGATTCTCATATGCTTTGTATGGCAACTTCAAAAGATGTTTTCACTCTTTCGAATAAATTGTATTACTATCGTTTTAATTTCGCTTGCCAACTTTGATATAGTGAATTTTAAATTCTCGCAAGTTTTATAAGAGTTAATGCAACATTCTTTCCATTTGTTCAAACAAAAATATTAATTCTGCCGGCTAAAACCCACTATATTAATTTTTGATACGCAAACCCTGTTTTCCCTATTTTGGAACGATATTATACTGAATTCTCATTCATTTTTATGATTTATTCTAACAAAAAGTCTCTCAGTGTAGAAAATGGCTTGAAAATAATAGATAAATACTCAAAAATGTTCTTACTCTGGGTTGTAAAATTTGTAGTTGTGTGCCATATCAAAAGATTTCTTACCTGAAACAGAAAAAATGAAATCTCTTAGTATTATTCAATAAAAATTAAATCTCCTAAATTTACCCTTAAAATTAAAACATGTTTTTTTTAAGGCCGTGGCTACGTGTAACGAAATTTCAGTACAAATGGCTGGATTTTTTCGGTACAAATAAGGGAAGCTGAAAAAGGGGTTATTTGTACAGAAATTTCGGTATACGTATAGCTCGATTATTTCGGTACGCGTAGACACTTCCTTTTTTGAAATGTTAAATTTTATAACATTTTATAATTTATAATATTGTTAAGTGATGTATGTCGAACGATCCTATCGAGATTTTAACGAGCACGAGAAAGATGATCGTTCATTTTCAACCAAATATCGATCGGATTTTCTCGTAGAAACGAGCATCTCGTCAAATCGAGCGAAACGAGCAATAATTAAACAAAATTTTTAATATGATAATTTAATGATTGAAACTTGTTATTAATCGCAACAAATTAACAGAATGTTTTTTAAATAACCCGGAAATTTAATTTTCAGGCACTATACAATAAAAAAGTTGTTATAAAATTTAAAGGATAAGTGACTTAAGGGATAAAATAGATGCTTTTTTTTACATTTATTTTCTATACACTAGGAATATTTGTTAATAAATGACATTTTTTAATCAAATATTGGCGTTTAATATACTCATTTTTTTACTTTATTATTTTTTTGTGAACGAAACAATTACATATAAACATACAAACAATTATACACAATTTTATACGCTAGTACAATACATTTAGGCTTTAGTGAGGATTGTATTTTCGTAGTGTATACGAATCCGGCATGTTCTGCCGGATTTTAATTTTCTCTTCCGGTATATTTTTAATAACGTCATAATTTTCCGTAAATTATCATACATTTCCACAATTCTCATAAATTTCCACAAACGTCATAAATGTCCACAAATTTCATAAATTTCATAAATTTCAACAAATTTCCATAAATTTTAGAAATTATGGTAATTAATGAAATTTTCCATACAAAGTGCGCTTATCAAGAAACAAAGGAATACATTAAATCCATTATTTACATTATTATACTTTAGAAGATTTGATTAAGAAAAGCAATTTAATTTACCTCTGGTTTCTAGTACGTAGTCCTATAAATTATCTCGAATTTTTTTAAGGAAGTTGCAACCATTTCCCTTCCCCAGAATTTTTCATAAAACGTTTCAAGTTTGTGTCTTGGGTCCAAAATGAGTACAGCACAGTATACCCAATTACTTTTTGTATATAGTGCTTCATCAGTTTGGCCAAACATACTTTTAATGCATCTAGCATACTTTGATCTGTTGAGCTCATGTCAACTTTTTCTCTTAAAGCATCTATGACAGAAGCTATTCGAGCAACAAGCATATTGAAACCAATTACAATCAAGGGTAGTGTTACATATTTTTCCCCGCTCAACGCTTCAGTTAGTTCAAGGGATTGAATTTTAAAATTTTAATTTTCCAAGAGTTGAAAAGCGACGTTACAAAAATACGTAAAGCTTTTTTTGCTAAATCCCCCCCCCCTTCACCACCACCCGTAATGCTTTTTCTATAGTAAGTTTATGTAACTTTGATATTAGCGTAACGGTCGAGGTGACCCCCCCCCCCATTCCAAATGGGTTAAGTATTTTTTGAAAGCCCCTTTGCGCTAAAAAAGGGAAATATATAGAGTACCGTAAAACGGGGCTTAGATGGACACGTGGGGTAAAGTTGGAAACACGTTTCTTATCTGGAAAAAGCAATATCAAGCCATGAAATAGAAAATCACGTCTTTCCCGCTTTACCCCACAGTCTCGCTTAGCCCCGTTTTACGGTATCTCAGTTTTTAATTTCTTCATTTTTAACCGCTCATGCTCTTGAACTTGAAACATCAAATTTTCGGGAAATGAAACAAATTTGATCTGGATTTATTATCACTTTAAATTACTTTCGAAGAGTTATGATGCAAAACAAATTTCCAATGACAAAGGCAGACATGAAATCTCGTTAACCCCAACTTTAAAGTGCGTTCAGGCAATCACATGTCGAATTAAGTCAACGGGATGAGATATGGGATGTTGCTAGTTATTTCATCAGAAACAAGTGGTCTGGACAGGTCTGTCTATCCACTGATGTCGCCCCAAGCGAATTAACCCTCGTCGTGAAATTCGATATGAAAATAATTTATCGATTTCCGATCGTGCGAATACTATATGCCTCTATATTCAAATAAAATAATCAAGATTTAACAAAGAACTTTAAAGTTTTTATTTCAAAAGTAAAAATAGTTTTAGGCTATGTGTCATTTACCCGATCCCTACCTTACCGACATTTTTTGCAATAACTCACGTCCACATACAACATTGGGTACAAAATTTCGGAAATTAAATCAACGCAAAGGAACGTTTGTATAGTACGAAATTTATAGAATTTTATTATTTTTTTAAATGCACTAAGTTGTACATGGCCACACCAATTTCCCCACGGTTTTGTCCACAATAATAAACATTTTTCGTTGTGATTTTGGGAAATTGTTAAGAACATAAAAATGGACGTCTAGGCACTCTTCTTTTTTAACACGTTTCTTATTTCCATTGCCTAATTATAAAATTAAAATATGTAGGTCAAGTTAGTTAACATCTGCAGGTAAAAGTCTTATTTCAATACTAAACACAAGCGGGCAATGCGGCGCGGACCCATTACCCGACAGGTAGGTCAAGTTGACGCACGTGTACTTTTTTGGAAGACTTATAATAATATAGTATTTTAATTGATATAGATTCAATTTTTCATATGAATAAAGCAAAGCTGAGATATTGATATGAGTGATAAATATTTTGCCATTACATTATCGAATATATTTTTTTCTCTATCGATAAGAAAATCAAGAATAAATGAATTTGACGATTATTATTATATATATGGATAATAATTGTGAATAAAACATCGGGAAACTGATGTGACCACGTATACCACTTGCCTGAAATTTTTTGTTTTGCACTAAAACATGGGAAAAATTGATAAAAAAATTCTTAGTGGTCACTTATCTTTTTTGGAATGTTCTTGGGGTGGATTTTTACAATATTTATTTTTCGCTATATGTTTTCTCGGCCTCTTATCTCAGCCCACGTTTCTGACGTTTCACCATCTCATGTGCGTCCTTTTGCGCAAACACGACATTCAAGTGGGCCGCGAAAAGAATTCAGTGAAAAAATACACACATGCAGTCAGAATGCCATCAGCTGTCTCGCTCAGGAGGTGAAATAATTAGCAACGCCTTGGCGTAGGATGATGCGTTATTATTGCTCTTGGTCGATAGACACGATGGCTACAAAATCCTAATTTCGAAATTACCTGACCTTTCCCTGTCCGTTATAAATTTTTCTTTCAGGTATAAAAAAACCTTACACATATGAGATCAATCATGAAAAAAAATGTATCCTAACTGTTGAATTTTCAAGCCAAAAAGTCGAATTTTCTACAAAACAGTTGAGTTTGCAACCTAAAAATATGAACTCTGAACAAAAAAGCTAATTTACATCAAATTGTTGAATTTTGAAGCAAAAACAACTAATTTGAGATAAAAAAGTTGAATTTTCAAACCAAAGAAGACGAGTTTTCTACAAGATAAATAAATTTTCAACTGAAAAGATCAATTTTAAACAAAAAATGAAATAGTTAAATTTTCAACCAAAAAGATAAATTTTCAACCCAGAACATTGATTTTCTACCAAAAAACATGTATCTTCAATCAAAAAATAATAATTTAAAAAACCAATAGTTGAATTTTCCATCAGAAATATGAATTTTCAATCAAAAAGATTACTTTTCTACCTGAAACAGATAAATGTTCAGTTAAAAAAATTAATTTTTAAACAGATGAATTTTTAACCAAGAAGATTAAATTTCTACAAAAAAGACGAATTTTAAACTAAAGAAGATTTGAAAAACAAAACGAATTATCAACCAAATAGTGGAATTTTCAACTAAAAAAGATAAATTTTTACAAAAATGAAACAGTTCAGTTTTCAACCGAAGAAATTAATTTTGAACCAAAAACATCAACTTTCAACTACGAACGTTAATTTTATACAAAAGAAGACGAATCTTCAACACAAAAACGTGAATTTTAAACTAAATAGCTCCATTATAAAAAGATGAATGTTCAACCAAGATGATTAATTTTCTACCAAAAAATAAAAATTTTTAACTAATAAAGATTTTCAAATAAAAATAGAACTTTGATATGTTCAGTTAAAAAAATGGATTTTTAACAACAACAAAAAAAAACGTTTCAACAAAATACATAAATTTTCAACCAAATAGTTGAATTTAAAAGCAAAAAAGTTGAATTGAAATTTTGTTTTGAAGGTGAACATTTAAATTTTAAACCAAAAACACTTGAATTCAACTAAAAAAAAAAGAATTTTCAACAAGCAAGATAATTTTCTACCTAAAAATTATAAATTTGTAACCAATCAGATAAATTTTCAACCAAGAACATTAAATTTCTACTAAAAAGACGAACTTTCAACGAAATAGTGGAATTTTCAACCAAGAGGATTAATTTTTTACCAAAAGAGATGAATCATACAAAAAATGAGTTTTAAACCAAAAAGCTGAATTTTTGACAAAAAAGATTAACGTTCAACCAAGATGATTAATTTTTTACCAAAAAGTACGAATCTTAAACCAAATAAAGGAATTTTTATTTATTAAAAATTGTCGCCCAAAAGGGGAATTTTTAGAATTCAAACAACAAAAAAACGAATTTTCAACAAAATATATGAATTTTTGATATTTAACGACAAAAGCTTTTAATTTAAACCAAAAACACTTGAATTCAACCTAAAAGATGAATTTTCAACAAAATAGATGAATCAAAAGACAAAACAGATTAATTTACAACCAAACAGTTGCACTTTTAACCAAAAAATTACATTTTTACGATAAGAGATGAATTATTAAACCAAAAAGACGAATTAAAAAAAAATATTTTAATTTTCAATTGAGAAAATTTTTTCAGTCAATAAAGAAAAAAATATCCAAAATTTTGAATTTTAATGCCAAAAACAGACCAAAAATATGTATGAGGTATAAAAAAAATCTATATATATGTCCTGTAGCAAACCTGTGCATATATATTTTCTATTTTTCTTCCTTAATCGTATTGAATCGCGATTTACAAACTTACGTGACATTCGTGCCAAGTCTCTGACGCTAATTTGATTAAAATTGATGGTCATGATCAATTTAAGTGAAATTGATGCCTGTCACACTCAAGAACAGTTATTTACCAATTTTCTCTTCTTTCTGCTGTTGCCGACTTAAAACCATTCCTTTAATTAATTTAGTTTTGTACTCATCGGCATTTTGTTTAGAAGTATTTATTACTTTTTATTTATTATTACTGTTTTCCTTCTTTGCGAGACCTTTGAAATAGAAATGAGAATGTAAAACTGGAACCGTAAGAGTTGAAAGTAGCTAAAAATAAGTTCAGCACTTTTAACATTTATAGAAAGGCGACGATTTGTAAAATGACTTGCGTGGGCCGATGCGATGACCCTGCAGACGTATTAATTTGTGGAATGACTCAGTGCGAAAACGAGACTAATTCAGTACCTAATTTTATAACACATTTTTGAATTCTTTTTTTTTACTTTTGTCTAATTTTTCTACTTTAACTCTTTACAATTTCCATATTTTTTGCATGGAAAAATGATTTAACTTTTTTTATTTTAAAACGAGGCAGATTTAATAACTTTTAATGAAGTGCTCAAAAAACGAGTATACTAATTTTAAAAATTTACAAAATTTGAAATATTCCAAATTGAAAACGATCTTTAAATCAACAACTTTTAGATAGGAATTATGTGGACGTTAACACCTGAATCATTTAAACTTGGAATATTTATGTTGAAGGCGTTGAAAACTGAATATTTTTAAATGAAGGGAGCAGACTTCACAGCCCGAAATTACTGAAAAACAGAAGAAATAGACATTTTTAACTAAAAGAAGTCAGTTCTTCTACCCAATGGTCGAATTTTTAAACAAAACAGATTAAAGTTCAACCAAAAACAATAAAATAATTACATTTTTAACCAAATAGAAAAAGTTTTAACCAAAATAGATTATCTCTGAACTAAAAATATAATAGTGGACTTCAATTAAAAAGAATTAGCTTTCAACTAAAAAAGATGACTCATACCAAAAGATGAATTCTCAATACAAAAGGGCAAATATTCTATGCAAAAAAACGAATGTTCAACAAAGCAGTTGAATTTTCGACCAAATAATAGAAGTTTTAATCAAAAGAGATGAATTCTGAACCAAAAATATAATAGAAGACTTTTCAATTTAATTTTCAACCAAAAATAGTTGGATTTTCTTATTGAGCTATATTCAATTCACATTTAAGCGAAAAAATAGGTGAAAAAGAGGAATTTTTTTAAAAAGTGGATAAGAGGGGAATAGCGGAATAAGAGTGTGAAGAGTGAAAGAGGTCAAAATCATCAAGTATTGGTAATTTTAAAAACGTGGAAGCTTTCAGCATTAAAACCGTTAAAATTAAAAGAAATTTGATTAATTTCTTATTACAAGAAATAATCCTTTAATTTGAAATTTTCTAACTTTCTACAAGAGCTCTCCTTGCAATAGAAATTATTGTAATTTTAAGAGTACGTCCGGAGGGAAAAGAAAAACGAACCCAACACATTAACTCTCGTACGCATGAACCCTATGCATAAACAGGCTTTTATATTTCCTGGCATCGAGCTGTGAATCCGATCCGCGTCGCAGAGCGCAACGTTTCGCAATGCGAGCGCGTAATCGACTCTCGCTGTAACTATCAAAGCCTGGAATAAATTCAAGTCAAGAGGAGAGGAGAGGAGAGAAAATTCATATTTTAGTTCCATCCCGTTATATTCCGTGAATAATGTGGTTGGTTACAGTTCCATTCTCCAATTTCGACATTTGGTGGTCATTATATTGCCAAGTTTTAAGTTTAGGAAGTCAAGGTAAAATATCATTAAGTACTTGTGTCGACATAAAAGAAGGAGACCGACGGCAATAGCTAGGTGGTGATTTTCGACTCGCCAAGATCTCGAATGTTAGGCACGGACGGGTGCGGTTAGCGCTCGGATGGGAGATTTGACGCGGAGGACGAATGTGGGCACTCGATTTTCTAAAACCTTAAAGTTACTTCACTAGCAATAATTTCTGCTACTAGAATCAGCACTTAAAAATATATTTGTAAATCCTATTTTGAAAACCCATGCAATTTTAATCTCAAACTTCTAGCTCGATTTTCTTGTAATCGGACAAATTTTTTACATCAAACATTATTTACCCGTATTCAGAAAATTAATATCTCGGGAGCATGATTTACTTTTTTTTTTAAATTGAAAATTGAATTTTCAATCGCAATCTGCAGCTCAGCCTACTCCAATTTTAGGTTAGTGTTGTTTTGAGATTGTCAACTTCCACATCCATTTCCTCAAGCCTGGGTAACTTAGTTCAATAAAACTTTTTTTGGCCTCAATTCAAAAAAACTTCAGCTCGGGAGTGTACTTTTGTTTCATCTTTAAATAGTGATTTCGATTCTACAGAATATTTTTTCGCTTTTTTTGGAAAATTCGCATTTTGCTGATTATCTAGTTCCGTACTATCACACTTCAATTACTATTAGTAGTATCAATACAAAATTTAAAACTGCAGAAGAAAACATTTTGTAAAACTTTTATTAACGGTTTTAGAATATCCAAAAATCGAGATTTTTCGGGAAATGGGCATAAACATGTTTATTTTGATTAGTTCAGGGGTCACAGTGGTTCAGCAGTTCAATTATAGGGAAAATAGGAGACTTTTTCGTCGGGAAAAAGGGGATTTTTTTTTCTTTCAAAAATATGTACCAGTGTTAGAGCGTTATAGCACTGTTATAAGACACTACAAATTTTATTAAGAAATAAACTTACAATTTATTTCTCAATTAAATGTTATAGGAACGAAAATACGTCAATTAAGCATGAGATACTTTTTTTTTCTTTCGCGACACTGTTCATTCCATCGTGTTAGACTTTCTTTTCTCTATTTTTTTTGCGCAAATCGTCGACAATTTTTTTTCTTTAGATCGTAGTTTCTCTAGGCTACTCATAATTTCTTTAAGTATTTTTATTTTGATTGTTCTAAAAATTATTTTTTATATGTGCAAGTTTCGCTACCAATCATAATTGGGTTTTACTCGGTCCGTCCGACCGGTGCGGTTTGAATATCATACGTTTCTGCTTCTTATAATACTTGAAAACTTAATCGCAGCTTAAAATAATGGGGATAAAGTGGACAAAATTCGCAAATATATGGATTACAGGGGATTTTTAGAAAAATAAGGGGAAATAGAGGAATAGGGGACTGACTGTGACCCCTGTTAGTTTACTCATTCATTTACTTTTTTATTTATCATTCAAATTTAAAAATTCAAGCCTTCAAAGTGGAAAAATTCTAAACTTTTAAATATGAAAAATTTCAGTACTAAGCAATCACAAGTGCAAAATTCTTTAATTTAAATTTTAGAATTATGCATTTTTGACTTTGAAATTGTTCACTTTCCAACTCTTATTATTAGAAATGAATTCAATTTTGAAGAATTTCAATTTGTGATTTTCTCATTTTCAAGATTTGAATATGTATACTTGAAAATTTTTAATTTAATGAAATTAATTGTAAATTGTTGAATTTATCAAATTTAAATGTAAAAATCTTGGTCACTTTTCATTAGAAAAATCAGATTATTTTGAAAAAGTGTTCGAATAAAAAGTATAATTATCATTTAGTAACAGAAATCGATCACTTATAAACAAATTACACTTTTAAAGCTAAAAAACAAAAGTAATTGAAAATTTCAATTTTGAAGTTGATATAATAATCAATTATTATTAAATTAGCTTACAGTGACTGAATTTTCAATTATTCTATCAAACATCTTTTATTGATAATAATACAATTATCTATAACTATGTATATAGCATCGGAATCTATTTGTCGGTGAGTTATATCAATTGACTGGTATTTATAGAATTGATCCAAATATCAAGTGTCGATCGCGATTTGATCTCACATACGATACAAAAGAAGAAAAGTTAAGCAGGGATAAGAAGCTGTAGGGGAGGAGACGTTTTGGATCGGATCACTGAATCGTTTATTACTGATCGAATAGGTCGATTAGCCGAGTCGAGCATCGGGCTTCAAAGTACGATTGTACGTCTTATAGGAATGACGAGTGTTTTTCCCAGCCGGCATTACGAGCGTTATATGACACCCTCACAAAGAACTTGACAAATGACTGAATTCTTATAATTTCATTGCTTTTCAAGTTTTCTACAGACTTTAATTTCATCTGAAAGCAAAATTTTATTACTTAAATTTTAATTAAATGAACTTATTATTTGTTGATTAAAATACAATTTTTTATTAAGTATAATCTAGAATCATTATTTTAGAGCAGTCGTCTATAGATGGGTGGTGATTCTCAACTCGTCCAGATCTCTAACGTCGAGGCTGGACAGGCGCGGTTATCGCTCGGATGGGTGACCGTTCATGAATCTCGCTTAGTCGTGTGTTCACTGCGTTTAAGTTCTGTCGAACAGGGATGATGAATGTCGAAACTCGATGATATTGAATGTCTACATCCAAACTCGTACGTCGGTAACCTGCTGTGCAGGAGTTCTGTTTTTCTGCAGTTTCCATTTACACGGAGAAAAATGGATGTTTAAACGTAACATCTAGATCTTCAGGGTTAACATATTTTATGTTTAACTATAGGACAGCAATCTAGATGTTCAAAGTTAGGATCTGTAGATATTCAAAAGTGAGATGTTACTCTGAAACATCCAAAATGTTCAACCTGAAATATCCGAAATATTACATGTATGTTTATGTCAACTAACGGCTGTAAATATTTGAGGAATTTACTTATTTCTGAGCATTTGAGGAATTAATTGATAACTTATTTGTGAATTTAAAACTAAACTTGAATTTTCGTACATGAACGAAAAACAGATACAGGGTATAAAATGCCGATCAGATAATACATTCAGTCTAGCTGAGGTTATGTTTAATATTTTGCATTCAAAATAAAAAATAAAAACGGGGTAAGTAAGCTGAGAACGAATAATATGTAATCTGCATTTAAAATTCTATCTATTTGAGGTTACTTAAACTCATATGTTATTATAAATTCACAAACATTTTGTCAAATCACGTGTCAAATGTTCAAAGGTGTTCGAGTCAATATAACCTCAAACTTAAGAACATTGTTCCGTCGTGTAGACAGACAAAAGCCGTTATACAATTTTAATTAAGGATAGCTAATTTTGATTCTTTTAAAATGTGCAAAAATTGTAATATTTCATGATTGTAATATCGAAATTATATAGCCGTCAAATATAGTCGTGAAATTCGAATGCGCAATGCGCATGCGTTCAGATGATTTTAACATCTGAATATGTTACAGTTTAACATAAAAATATTTTTACGCCTAACATCTCAAAAAGATAGTAGATGTTTGGCATGAATATCTGCATGTTAGGCGGAACAATCTTACCCTTTGAACATCTACATTTAAACATCCATTTTTCTCCGTGTATTTGAAAAAATGTTCAGGCGAATGCGAACGCCTCTAAAAAAAATTCGGCGGCAGATAGTAGAGGATTTTAGAAATTGAAAATCCCACAGGCTTGAGTACGTCCGGCATCACTTGGAGGCTTGTTATGAGAGTTTGGGTAATTGGGGATTTGGGAAGGGATGTGCGCTTATAAAGGGTTTAATGTCTAACGATTTCCTGTGGGAGGTTCTCTTCCACGCTAAAATGGTTCATCTCTACGCTAAATGGTTCGTGTCCGTGCTTAAAAACTACTTGTAACCAGTTGTAACTGTATTATCACTCTAGGTATCCTTTTTATCGACACTACCAACAAAGAGCAAAGATCCGAACCTTCTAGTATGGTACAGAACCATTTTAACCTGGAACAGAACACTCTAAGACATTTCATGTACGTAAATGTCAGTAAAAGAAATCTGTAAATTAATAATCACAATTTTTTATCCACTACTCACGACAAGAGTAATGAAAAAGCATCGCTTAACATGTGTACTTTAAATTCAATGTTCACCAAGCTGTTGTACTCTAAAGAGCACTGAGGCAGCATTGTTTGCCCCACCCCCTCTCCCTTTCAGCCCCTCTTCATGTGAAGCTGAAGGTTTGCCCCTGACTCCAAGCTACCAACTCGTAGTTGTTCTCATGCAACCACTCAACAGAAGTGTAAGTTCCTCTCGACGGAATAACGACTTCTCTCTATAAGGCGAGCTTTCTCTGTCCTTTCTTGTCTCTTTGGAGACCCTGGTCTTGTAGAACTTGCTTTTGCCTTGTGTATCTACTCGACATTATTAGCCGTTTTCCCAGTGACAAGTTGGAAGAGACTTCAAAAACGAGTTCAAAAACGAAATTTTAATTGAAACAAAAAAAAAATAATAATTTTTGGAGAATTTTCCATATACCAATCGTTGGTGAGATAGGTAGCATACTAACGTTATTATTATTATTCCACATTTTTTAATTATATTTATTCTTTCCATTCTTTACATATGTGCAATCTTTTGCAATCTTTTACAATCCCATGCAATCGTGCAATTTACACAGAAAAAAGAGGGATTCAATTTTGTTTTAGTACATTTTGACGCCGTTTCTTTGTTCAAAATGAAACTTTTTTTCTGAGTAGTGTACACGAAAAATCCAAGTAATTAACCCCTCGTTTTTTCTTACGTTTATTTTAAACAAAATTTGCATTCTGAAGCTTATAAATATAAAGAGTCGCCATCTCAAATTAAGTTAATGGAGTGACGTCAAATGCTTACACGCATGGCTAAGTTTCAGACATAAACCCAACACCTGCACAGTAGCATCCTGCTCGTTATCATAATTTTCTAACCAGTTACGCACCAACTTTATCAGAATTTATAAATAACTTGAAATTGGTAGTTACATCAGATAGTAAAAAAATAATTATAGGTGTCTGATTCAATTTTCATAGACAAATATACAATTTCTTTTTGTAAGGATTGAACAAGCGGGTTTTATTATTGATATAATTAGTTATATAATTATTAGTTATAGATAAATGTTAAAAGAAACTTACATATTTAATTTGAAGCAAATTAGCTAGGCTTAAAAAATAAATCAGGGGCGTCAAAATATCGTAAAGAGGTCGTTATAGGCGCTACGAAAATAAGTCTTCAGATTGAAGGAACTAAAAATAAAAAATTAGTCTCGTATTTAAAAATTTCTTCGACCATATAACTTTGAGGCTTTTTTGTGAGAGTCTGAGATCGGCGTAGGATTATCGCCGAATAGTGGAACAAGGCTATCCTGTCCAGCAAGTTAAGTTTGTTTGAACTACTCGATTTACACAATTCTAATAAAAATGCTCAACCGATTTTCACTTCCAACAGTGGCTAAATTGTTTCGACTTTTACGATTAGATGTTACAATAGTTCCAAATGTTTCTCGAATCACCAATATTTATAAATTACAAATTGGAAATATTCTTAATAAATTAATCAAAGCAACAAAATTGTAATTCTATTTATGGTATAGGTATCGATTTTATATATACACTGTAAAAAAATCTTTTGTGATATTTACAATTAGATTGTAATTTCACGAGCAGTGTAGTTTAAATTACAATGTATAACCTGGTAAATATACCAATGTCGCTCCGAAATTCACGATCTACTCCAATTTCACACCATGGAACAGTATGAAATAACTGTCCGATGTAAATTTACTATGTCTGACGATGGAAATTATTCGATCAGCGTGGCACGCAGTCAATTTACGTTAGTGAATAAATTTGAATGTAACACTTTTTTTGGTAAAGTTGCAGTATCTAGCATAATTTCATACACGGGTAGTATTCTTACGTCTTGGCATCCTGAGAAATTACAAACAGGACATAAATCGACAACCCATCGACAAACTGACAGAAAGAGATGGCACTTTGGACTTTATCATAAAATTACGTTTTAGAGCCTCTAATATTGCTCTAATAGTGATGAGTTCCATGTGAATAAAAAAAATATGTCTTTTTTATTCAAAACGATACCTAAGAAAAGTAATGTGCGCTTTATTTATCCTGCTACAGTGTTTAAAAATTTATAACCTCACGAACATAACCTCAAAATTGAAATGTGGCCCTGACAATTTACGTCCTGCATTTTTTTTTACAAAAGTGTGTAAACTTACATCGTCGCACGTAGATCAAATAATTTCCATCGTGATACGATGTAAAATTACACCAACTTTTTTTACAGTGTAGTTATGCTTTTTTGCTGTGCTGATCTTTAATTTCGAATAATTCAAACATGAAATTCTTTAGTTATGAACTTTCAGAGATTTAATTTGAAAATTTTTGTTTTTAAGTCTTTTTTCGGAACATTCCAAATTCCAGATTTTACAAAAATTGGGACTTATTTCCCAAGTCCCACTTTTGAGGTCACTTATTCATTATTTCAATAAACAATAATAAACCTATTGAAACTATAATGGAAGAATTTTGTTTTACTGTCATTAGAAGAATTAAAAATCACCTAAATAGACGATATCCAAGAAAATCCCACTTTTTCACCCCTTCTTTGTCCAAACTTGACTTGACTGCACATTTTTTCATTCTGACAAATTAAAATTAAAAAAAAATCCATTCTGAATTAAAATTTTTTTATCATAGCTGTTAATTAACAATTGCACGTGATCAGCTTCCGGCGCTGATAAGAAAATATAACGTGCTAAATGACAAAAAAGTGCAATCCCATTGTTGAGACAAAGTGTTATCAATCGACCTTACATGCAACTCGATTCTTGCTTTGCATATAACGGCTTCAATTGACATTCAGTCGATCGAGATTCATCGAATCACTGTGCAAGCACAAGATTAGCAGGAAACCTCTGTTACTTTATAAAGAAACGACGATAAACAAACTCAGGGGCGTAATTACATTTTTCCTTTAAAGATTTGAATTAACAATTATATTTCTCTAATTCATCAGTCAGAAATCACTGAATAATCAGTAAAATTCTCCAAATAATCTGCGATAACCGTTACTGATTTTATTAAGTGACACACATATCACTAAATAATCACTTGAATTTACTGATTCTTCAGTACAAACTGTTACTGATTTCAATGTTGTGACCGCCTTGTCTGTCATTGATTCATCAGCTAAGCTCTCTAAGCCATCAATTAAATTTACTGAACAGGAAGAAAATATCACTGATTTATCAGTAACAACCCACTACTGATTTGATTTGGTGACCTACATATCACTGATTCAATAGCCCTTCTTATTGAACAATCGACTCGGAATATAATACAATTGCGCGAGTTTATTATAAATAACGTTTTTTTAAGTTCTTGTAAATATCTAAATCAATATGTTTAATTTAGAAAGTTTTGGTAAATGATATTACAAGATATTCTTAAATATATTATTACCATCGGATAATTAAATAAATAATATTAAAAACATACTTAATCATTTCTTGAATCTTTTTCTAAAGCCAATGAATTTGAGTAATAATTATAACTAATTTTTATTTTATCTCCATATACCTTACATACAGTGCATATTTAAAATATTAATACTTGGAATGAAAGTTAGTTTCCAGTTGAATTTTCAACCAAAAAGATAAATTTACTACTAAAAAAGACGATTTTTCTATAAGATACATGCATTTTCAACCAAGTTGTTGAATTTTAAACTAAAAAAGATAAATCTTCAACAAAAATAGAATAGATGAATTTCAAGTTAAAAAAAAATAATTTTGTACTAAAATGATGAATCTTCAACTAGAAAAGGTGAATTTTAAAACAAAAAGATGAATTTTCAACCAAAAAGATTAATTTTCTGCCAGAAAACAAAAAATGTCAACCAAATATGTAGTTGCATTTTGCTCACCCATATTACTCCCTTCCTCACCGAGTGAGTCACCCTTACCTCGAAATTGATGAATTTTCCACTAAAATGATCTTCAACTGGAATAGTCGAATATTAAACCAAAAAGATGAATTTTCAACTAAAATTTTGAATCTTGAACTGGAATAGTTGAATCTTCATCCAAAAAGATGAACAGTAACATTATCTGTACAACAAAAAATAATTAAAAAAAAAAAAAAAATTTTAACAAAATAGTTAAATTTTCAACCTAAGAAATTAATTTTTAACCAAAAAATATTTTTACTTTATATCTGAAGCAGTATAATGCAACCAAAAATAGAAGTGTTAAATTTTCAGTTAAAAAATTAATTACCAAACCAAAAAAAAAAATTTCAACTAGATAGTTCAATCCAGTAAAATAAGGCTACGTTTACAACTGAAAAAAAAAACATTTTTACTTAATTTTATATTCAAAATTTTAAAAATTTAAGCACACTCTCGGAAAAATTCCTCTAATTTAAAAAAAAATCCTTAAATTTCCAGGTTTTCCAAACGAATTGATACCCTGCATCAGTGAAAACCATTAGTGATTTGATTTCACAAAAACCTTCACTGATTTTAGTCCACTTTTCACTGATCCAATTGATAGTAATTCTTCTACTGGAATAAGTAAAAATTGACTGTAAGCTTTTACTGAAGTTTCAGTAAGCGTCACTGAAACTTCAGTTGTTTAATCTAGTGAAGTCGAAAAGTGATTGGAATTTCAATGATTTAAATTTAGATACTCATGTTTACGAATGGGGTTCATTCACTCGAATAATTGACCTAAAATTACGACTAGTGGGATTGGAATTTATCAATCGAGTTGGGGGAATAGTAGTGCATGAGATATTTATATCGCTAGTGTGAAAAAAATTTTCTTATATGAACGAGATTCCGCTCGCGTTTACAAGATAGGCTCATTCAAAGCAGACGCATTTCAGAGAACGTAAACACTTCAGTACATTTTCTAGGTACAATGTACATTGTACACGCATCAGCAAAAGTTACTTCATATTCAAATTTAGAAAAATCTTTTTTTTATTAATCATACAGTCTTAATAAAATCTGTCAAATGAGAATAAAAACAATCTATTTAACAAATTTAGGAAGTATCCAAAATTTTTTTTCTGTGAAGGAAGATTCTCGTTCGCTCCGCTGGGAATCGAACCCAGGTCTTCCGACTGACGGCCGGTTAGTTTGATCACTAAGCCAAATAAAGAATAAATTTTACCGTGAAAAATTTTGTTTTAACATTAAAATAACACTTTTATCTTTAAAATTTAGTTTCTTCAGCCATCATATAGCTATATAACAAATAAAAATAGCGTCTAAAAATGAAAAAAAACGACAGTGAATGGAAGGAACACAGTGACAATGAATTTACAATTTATTTTCTGGACTGTACTTCTCCTGCAGGTGTGTCTCATACAGATTCAGCCCACTTAAGAGCATCTAAAAGCATCTTAAAAGCAAGCCCTGTAATCCACCAGGAGCGTATCTGCCAAGCTTGGACTCGTAGAACATAAAAGTTGACTCATCCTGCAATTATCTTTACTCGTTCCTCCCAAGTTGACTTTTTGCAATGCAAACTGGTTTTTGGACAAGACAAACCCTTTCAATTTCAAAGTACCAACTGTTAAACCCTCTCCGTGCTGCCAATTTATTCCACAAACCTTCTAACCCCCTTCATTATTTTATTATTCAATTTTCAATTATGTAAATTTTTTTAGCGTGGAACAGAACCAGTGTTGGGTAAGTTCCTTTTTTTGAGTAACTAGTTATATTTTGTATTTAAATAAAAGTTACAGATTACTGAAAGCTAATTAAAATAAAATGAAAATTACATTTAAATTGTATGAAATCCGATGTAGTTATTTTAATATTTATTTTAATGTATGGTTATTAATTATATTTTATAGAACTTCAAATTGAAGCGTCTATTTTGATTTCATAATTAGGTAATAAAAATAAGAAAAACATTTTGCTAGTAAATAATAAATAATTTCAATAATAGTTTTAGTTGAATTTGTCCTATTCAGGTTCGGGATTCCCCCTTAAAAACCAGACCCATAAATGGATGAAATGACAGGTTGTATGATTCTAATTTGAGAGATGCAACACCAAGATAAAATTTCATTCATGCAGGGGATAGAGTAGATAGAAATATCATAAATTATTTTGATGGCCACGAATTCAAGGGCTCCATTAAAGATCCCAGGATGATAAAAATCTAGAATGCGTTTCTGACTGTTTGTTTTTATTCTGAATACAATATCTGAAAACTGATCAGTAGATGTCCTAAATGAACATTCCTGTTACCGACATTTACCGCATCGAAAGGGTTCGTGTCTAAACTGAATTGCTACATCTGTTTAATATTTTCGAAAATATCTTGAAACAGCAAAATGAAAATAACGAGGCAAATAATATTTTTTGTTATTTGCCGTAATGAAAACTAAACTGAAAACTAAACTGAAAATTAAAGCAGCAAAAATTGAACTCTTCTGAATTTTCAACTTTCCAAATTAACGCTTGCAAAAATTTTTTCTAGGTCATACGAATATAAGAAGTTTTTGGTAACTACAGACTTCACAGCCCAAAGTACTATCAAAACAGGGGAAATCGGGCGATTTTTCACGACAATAGGAGAATAAATTCTTTTATATAAAATTAATATAGTCACATATTGAATTAAATATGAAATGTTTTAAATTTCTAAGACTTCAAGTCGAAATATGTTAAATTTTCAACAAAATAGATGAATTTTCAACTAAAAGAGACGAATTTTCAACCCAAAGACGAATTTTTAACAAAACAGTTGAATTTTCAAGTTATAAAAGTTGAATGGTTTAGAAAAAAAATTTATTTTGAACTAAAAGTTTAAATTTTCAAACAAAAAAGATTTAGCTTTAACAAAAAAACAGTTGCATTTTCAAACAAATTGTTAAATTTTCAAACCAAAATGACAAATTTTTTCGAAACACAAATGAATTATCAACTTGAAAAGGTGCATTTTCAACAAAAAAAATAAAATTTCCAACCAAGAAAGATGATTTTTTTACCATATAGTTGAATGTGAAAAAAAGAATTAATTTTCAATCGAGCAGTTGCATTTTCAACCAAATTGTTCAATTTTCAAGCCAAAAACACACATTTTTTTGAAGCACAAATGAATTATCAACTTGAAAAGGTAAATTTTCAAAAAAAAAAAAAAAAAAAATTTCACCCAAGAAAGATGAATTTTTTACCAAATATTTGAATGTAAAAAAAGAATTAATTTTCAATCGATCAGTTGAATTTACAGCCAAACAGTGAAACTTTCAATAAAAAGAGATGAATTTTTCATAAAATATTTCAATTTTTACCCAAATAATTGAAGTCTGGAGCTAAAAATACGAATCTTTTAGAAGAGAGTTGAATTTTCAACAAAAAAGTTCATTTTTAATCAAAAAGGTGATATTTCAACCAAAAAGTATGACTTGTCTACCTAAAAAAGATGAATTTTATATCCAAAAGGACGAATTTTCTATTCCAAAATGCGAATGTTAAACAAAGTAAGTGAATTCAACCACAAACAGTGGCATTTTTATCCAAATAATTGAATTTTCGAACCAAAAAGACAAATTTTTTAGAAGACAGTTGGATTATCAACAATAAAGATTAGTTTTCCAATAAAGATGAGTTTTCGACAAAACAGTTGAATTTTCAAACAAAAAAGATAAATGTTCTAGCTAAGAAGACGAACTGTCTACCAAAAAATTTGAATTTTCAACGAAAAACGATGACTTTTCAACAAAAAGTTGAATTTTTAACAAAATAATTAAATTTTCCAACAAATAGTGAAATTTTTAACCAAAACCAAAAATAGTAGTATTTTCTTATTAGGTTCACTTAATTCAGTTTGCATTAAGGCGAAAAAACGAGAGAAAGGAGAATTTTTTTAAAACACGGGAAATAAAGGAATTCTTTGATAAAGGGGAAAGAGGGGAATAGGGGGAAAAGTGTGCAGATATTTTTGACTATCAGGGACGTTTTATTATGTGCTGCTGTTGAAATAACAACTAACCATTATTTTATAAATATTAAATATTTTCATTGAAAAATAAACAAAATTCCAGATCCACGTAAAAATTCCCGGTTTCCCGGTCCAGAGGCCACCCTGAATTCTAAAAGTTTGTTAATCTAGCATGGACACAAACCTTTCTCGAAGCTATAGTTGATACAAAAATAGGAAGTTTCACTTGAAAAATGAGGTTTTTTAAATGAAATTTCTGGATTTGATCATGATTGTAATCGAGACTAAACAAGTGTGCCAAGAAAGAAACTAGTGCTAGGATTTCATGAGAACTTTATGCGTTTCGCATTTGAAACTTGGCCTGTTTTATCGACCGCTCGTGCTTTGTTGAAGCCGGAAAACGTGACGGATTGGCTTCGCTGCAGTAAATGCGAGAGTAAATGTGACCTAATGCTTCCAAGATGGAGCCCGATTTGTTCTCGTTGCGACAACATCGTGAAAAAGGAGATAACCGTATTTCATCGCTTTCGTAATTTCCAGTCACGTTTGACTGACAGTCATCGGGGAAACTTACCACTTTGACACGTATCATAAAGCCATTAGATTAGACAAATTTCAAATATTATGTCAATCTCAACTCAGAGACAGTCCTCTATTTATACATTCTCATCATAACGAGAAGGTATTGACTTTATGTGAAAAATGACTTTCGTGAACTCCATGAAATGTCGACGTTTTGAGGCCCTAAGGATAGAAATTCAAAAAGTTAGAGCATTTTCAAACTTTTTTAGACCCTACAATATTTCAAATCCTTTGAAATCCCTTCAAATTATAGAAATGAATTTGAAATTTCTTGCAGTCCTTTCAAATTCCCTAAAATATTTCAAATCCCTTAAAATACTTGGAAATTTTTTAATCTCTTGGAAATGCCTTGGAATCTTTTAAAATAACCTAAAATTGTTAAATCCTTTGAAACACCTTCAAATAATTGAAATCGACCATAAATGTCTGGGAATCTTTTAAAATATCCATATAAGATATTTAAAAGCCTTTGAAATCATTGAAATCCTCGAGAATATGATAAAATCCCTTAGATTATTAATACCTTGAAACGTTGTATCCCTTATAAAATTTATTGTTGCAAATCTTACAAAATTCTTTATAATCCCATTAACTATTTTACAAATCCCTTCAGCTCATGAAAATCCTTGAAAATCCCTTGAAAGTTTCTAAATATCTTGAAATTACATTGGTATCTATTAAAAAAACTAAAATATTCCCAATCCTTTTAAACCCGTTTAACCTATTGAAATCAATTAAAAATTCCTTGGAATCCTTTAAAATTCCCTAAAATATTTCAAATACCTTAAAATCCTTGAAAATTCTTTAAAAATTTTTAAATCTATTGAAAATGTCTTGGAATCTTTCTAATTACCCTAACCTAAAATATTGCTAATCCTTTGAAATCCCCTGAAACCTTTTGAAGTTCTTGAAAATTCCTTGGAATTTTTAGAAATACCGTAAAATCTTTAACTCCTTTTCAAACCCCTTCAAATTACTAAAATCTATTAAAAATTTCTGGAACCTTTTAAAATACTCTAAAAGATTTCCAGGTTTTCCCTGACCTCCGGCCACCCTGTCTAGCTAAAACATTAACAATAATTTTGGTGTTTTATTAATTCAGGGGAGAATTGAAACGGCAAATAACTTTAAAGTACATATTTATCAAAATTTCGCATCTTTTTTTAAATGGATACAAACACGGAACTTTAAACTGTTATAGTTTTATCTAAAACAAAGTGTTATCAATGTAGAAAATGCAGATTTTTAATTGATAAGAAAAGCTGAAACGGAGAAACCTTATCTGATAAGAAAATTCAAGCGAATTGAAAATTATGTTTATTGAATGATATCCGACTTTCTAGGCTGACCTTGAAATAGGCCTGGAGGTCGTACCTTGACCTCACCTTTCGGAAGTAATTATTGTCCTGCTAATGTTACAACGGTGTAATCGAACGTAACTTAATTAGCTCGGGCATAGTAACTCTTCGCACTAATCAAGACTAATTTTTCTACAATTCCATGGAAAAGAAAATTGAAAGCTTATAATTTGAATTCACTTTTAAATTTGTACAAAATCAAAATTATTGTAGGGTTTTAAACGTTTATTAATTTTGTTTATATAAACGTTAATTATTGTGCAAATTAACAACAAAAATTATAATCATTTGCAGAATTAGGGAGCTTTTTTAAGGAACGACTGGAAAATCCCAAATTAAAAAAAATATCTGACACTGCTAAATTCCCAAAATAAAATTACGGACATTATAAAAAAACAGAAGAATTTTCGAATTCAAACAATTAAATTTTTGTTTCATAATGAATAAATAATAGTAATAAAATAACTTTCCAAATGTTAACGTTTTTAATTTGAAACTTTTCAAAAATGTTCATCAAATAAAAGTATGCTATTTTATTTATTATTTAATTATTCAAATTTTTTTTAATTGTTTAGTTTCGGGAATTTTATAATTCGGCAATATCTCTGTGTCGGCAATTTTATACTGTTGGATATTTTATAATGTCAGCAATTTTCTATTTCGAATATTTTCTATTTCGGGAATTTTATGTTTCGGCATTTTACGGACGTTCCGTAAAGTTCCGAAATTAAACATTTTTAAACTTCTAAAGTGAATTAAAAACATATTGAAATAGTATATTACACTACACGGGCCGAAAGTTGAATTTCCGGCCCTGCGCGTCATGCTGCCCGAGGCGAAGCCGAGGGCATCATGACGCGCCGGACCGAGATTTCAACTTTCGGCCCGCGTAGTGTATACGATTTTTCTTCATAGCCGGTCGAAAGTACGTTATTAATTTTACTTTTTTTGACTTTAAATGTTGATAAGCATGTCATTGATGCCTGCCCCCGACATTTGCGGCACGAGCGAAGCGAGTGCTGCTGGTCGTGGGGGGCAGGCATCCAATACATTCGAAGAGTCAAGTTTAATAATATTTTTCTAAAATAAATTAATTCCACTTTGTTAAAGATGTCTGTATTTCACTAGTCTAAACATTATATTATATTTATTATAAAATTTACATTATTCATTTTTGCTGGGTTTTTGAATTAATATTCAATTAATTGACGACAAAACAGCTACTTCTAAGGTTAGAGGTAACAACAGAAATGACAGAGGTTAACAATTAGTATAATACACATGAGAAATTCTTTCCTCCCGCCGTTATAGAGGGCACGCGTGTACTTTCCACAGGGAGTAAATGTTAATGAGAAATTCTTTCCTCCCGCCGTTATAGAGGGCGCGCGTGTACTTCCCACAGGGAGTAAATGTTAAACTTTCGTCTCTGATATTAGGGACGAAAGTACGTACTTTCGACCGAGGTATGAAGAAAAATACTTTAAGTAAGAAATTATAGAGGGTTTTATATTCAAGTTTGGAAAAGGTAGAAAGCCTTACAAAAATCATAAAAAATTCGAAGGCCTACAAATTTGAATCTAAATTTTTACAATTCATTTAGAATAAAAAGGGAATATAATTTTCAATTTTGAAAATTGTTTGCCAAATCTGAAATAGTCAAGGTGGATAAAATTGCCAATTGTATATTTATTCTTCCATAATATGGAAATATAAAAATGAGAAATATCTCATTTCCTCTTTAACGTTTGTGAAATGCAATTTAAAATAAGCAGACTACTGGCTGAGAAAGGATGCCCAAAATACTTAAAGTGCCTAATAAGGTGCGTCCTTGTCGACTTTTAGACCGAATATGAAGTCACTCTGTCAAGGTTCAAAACTAAGTATTCAAGAGTCATGATAATTTAAAATGATGCCACATCCTTTTCAAATGAGATCGTTTTATTTTGAATGAATTTTAAAATCCTTTTCAAGAAATGGAATCCTGATGAAAAATTGAAACAAATATGTTCAAACAAAATTTTTCTGCAAGTAATAGTTTTCGATGAAGAGGATTTTAATTGACACTATCCCCGCCACATTTATAACGCCAAGTCTTGTCTCTTGATTTTAAGTGGCTGTCTCCTGAATAACGGTTAAAAAAAATTACAATGATAATATTTATAGGTTTTATCTTTATAGGTTTAAGTCTTTTATTCCCTGCATTTAAAAAGATTCAATGTTAAAAATGTTACAAGATTAAAATGCTGTTCTTTGAATATTAATGGTCCGGGGAAATTAAAAATTGGTCAGGGAAAATCAGGGAAGTTAGGGAATTTTGAAAATGAATTTTTCGGCTACCCTGAAAATAGCATTTTTGAGACTGTTGAATATATATATAT